>CATIUR010000006.1:27185000-27712500 GCA_949592205.1 Helichrysum umbraculigerum | reverse complement strand
TTTGCATGGTGCACCTTAGTTCCATATTCACAAGTGAGCAAATCCTCTGCAGATTTTAAGATGAATAACCATGAGCATTCAAGCATGTGAAAACTGAACCTAACCATGACAAATTATGTGTAATTGATTTAAGGTACCAACTACACTATATGATCTTTCAACTCACTAACTGAATATTAAAACAAATTCTAATTAGATCTTCTTTCTGATCTTTCTAGGAGAAACACGTTAAACTTTAATGCTATCTAGTCGTGTTTTACAAATTAAAAGTTTAATCAATCATGTAAATGTATTTATAAAAATTCAAACTTACAGCCCATCCTTTTGAGATTGAGCCCCTTTTAAACCTACTACCACTTTCATCCTGTAATCCATTTGCTCCTTCATGCTGTTATGATCTTTTGTGATTACCTCAACTTTTTCCTCCAAAGCATTTGAATTTTCCTCTAACACCTTTGACTTTTTCTTTTCCATCTCCAATTCCATTCGCAAATTTTATGTTTCTAGATTCTGCTTTGTGGAAGTTGAACGCCCTTTGGTATATCCCGGAATACGATGCAACTTTGTCAAGCAGATCTCTGCTGGTGTACACGAAGAAGAAGTTTCCTCTGTTCATAGTTCATTCTGCATAACAAAACAACTAACTATTTCGATTACATATGCACCAACAATTCACATTTATATTCCATGTGGGTAGTAATAGAACTTACCAAAATTTCTTTCGCTTTATCATTAATCACTTTTTTTTTTGAATAATGAGCAATCTCAAATCGGTCAATTGCTGACACTTGTTCTCCTTCTCTCCTTTTCTGTTTAAAATTAGTATCAGTCTTCCAATATGCAATAAACATATATGAAACATTGAGGCAGGCTTTAAAAAACATGCTTACCTTATCAACGACACGGGCAATGGAAACGGTACCAATGACAGGAGAAATTTCATTGAATGATCGGTTTTTACTGTTTTGGATGCTTATTTTCTGTAAATTCAAATGAAAGAGTTATGTAATTAGTCAGTGTAAGCAAATAATAGAAATAGACAATATCAATAATTGAGATTTTACCTTATGAACTATAAACCAAATAAAAACTTATATAAGTAACATCAACTTACCAATTTAGATACCATAAACTAATACTATTACATTTTATTATTAAACATACTATGATCAAATAATAATAGAAATGTAGAAAAATAAATGAGGAAACACCTGGAAATTCTCACTTGCAAACCTTTCACATAGATTTACTTAATCTACAACATTTATACAGGTTGGGGGATGCGTGATTGCCACCTCTTTTGTTGGGAAACCCTTTTAGTATTAGTGCAATCTATATTGTTTGCTCCTATGTTGGCTGCCCAGTTGTGTTTGTATGGCATGTACCAACAACCGACTACTTAGATCGTAGTTCGAATTTTCCTAACAGAAAACAAAACTTGGAATATCATTAATGATCTCATAAAATAACTTATATCGAATACTTATTAGGAAAAATGATTAGATTAGAACAAAATACTTACCATGCATTTGGAGAGAATATCAGTCTTCAACGATGGTGACTGTTTTTTCCAGGTAGTTCCATCAAATTTTGCGTTCTTTCGCATCACACAGCCTACCTTTGTTGTAAATATTTGGTTATCATCACCAACTATACGTCCAACACATTCGTCTACTTCAAAAACCAATTTGCCCTTGTTAAAGCGGCTCTTTCTAGTTTCACTAAAAGGCTCTAGATTCTCCTCGAGTTATAGTTGTACCTAGACAGAAATCACAAAAGATAACACAAAAATATATAGCTCTGTCTCATATAAAATCACACAGTAAACAGTTTTGCATATACAAAGATTACTAGTTTTAAACTATGAAGTCCATGAGAATGCATTTAGTTTGCGAGAAAAACCCGACTAAAATAAATACACCTCTATAACCAGAATCTTAGACATTGAATTTGGAAAGAAATCCACATGGTTGTCAACATTGAAAACTACTTATGGAAACGAACTCAAACATGACTAATTAACGATCAACATCGAATGCATCAGATAAACAGAAATCTGCCTATAGTTTGCAATACACCTAATTTCAATACATCAAACAAAACCTGAAACCTAAAGCAGTCAAATTAAGAAACTACCTTGTTAAAATGCAGTGAAAATGAACATACAATAGATTTCGTAGCACTAAAACTAAACTAGCTACATTAAATCGATTGGATGGAACAATATGTCAATACTTAATAGACTTATGTCACAAAGCTGGAATCAAATCGCACAATCATAAAAACAAATTAAACAGATATAATTAACTAATCGTAAATCAAAATCGATTTTATTTTGGAAAATTAATAAACACTAATTCTATAACGGATCCGCAAAACAGGAAGTCAAAACGATGGATAAACATGAAAAGAATACAAATTCAAAGGTGATCGAACCTTTAGTTAGAGCATTGAATATGCAAAATCCGCAGAAACGAGATCAATCAATCAGAATCCGACCTCAACGGCGAAGAATCTTTGCAGCTAAATTGATCAGTGGCGAAGAATCTTTGCAGCTAAATCGATCAGTGAATCTAGGCACGCAGTGATGAGAATGAACGTGATCGATTGGCGGTGTTAGTGAATCCATGGTGTTCCTAAATCGATCGGTAGTGTCAGATAGAGCGTACATGATTAACCCCTAAAAGTGATGTCGGGTTGGATCTTGAATCCGCGCTTTTATTTTATAGAACCCAAATGGATATAAGACTCTTATATGTAAATAAATAGTAAATTCCCTTTGTTTAAATAAATGGAATTAATACTTGCAGTTAATGAAACGTACAACAACAACTTGGATTTATTAGTTCCACTCACTTTCAATTATTTACATCACTAAATTTTGTCTCTAACTTTGGCTGAATGTATCGGACATTGAATTTAATGATAGATTAATGACAACACCTAAATTGGTCACTAATTAGTGACAATGCGCTTTTATCGTCACTAAGTTGGGTGGTTAATGACAATAATAAATGTCGTCATTTTAATTTCCATCACTAAAGCCTTTTTTTCTTGTAGTGGGTCAATCGCCCAGGGCCTCCAAATTTTTTCCCAACTAATGTGATATGTGTAATATATATTGATTACATAAAAGATTGAAATCTCTTTTATTTTAAAATAAGAGATCTTTGTTAGTAACGAGATTTAGACTAAATATATATTTAAACAGATATAGGTTGACTGAATAGTTCAAAATTGAAAACTTGTATTGACGTATTAGATTTTGACTAAAAGAGTTAATAACTAACAACTAAGATTTGAGAGAATGAGAGATAAATAAGTATCAGAATAAATAAATAGAGAAACAAATAGATTATTTAAAAATCGGATAGTTAAGAATCAGTTTCATCGAACATTTATCTTAATTGACATCTAGTTATAGGGTCTCATTTCCGTAACACGACAACTTTGCTTAGGGCCTCTAAAAGTTTAGAGACGGCCCTGCAAGGATTGTTGCGGATTTAAGTAGATCAAAGTAACTTAAACATTTATAATTGGATGAAAAGTTGTTTCATCTCCCCCAGTCTCGTTACCTAAACAATAACTTAAGGCTTATTGTTTAATTAGGAACTCAAATTCGCTAATGCACTCGCTAGTATAATCAATTGAGTGCATCCACTAACAATAAATATCTCTTCTTAAATGTGTGTGGAGAAATGCATTTCATCAAACCTACATTCCCCTTATACTAGTTAAAACAGGCATGCTGATATTTGATTTGTGATACTCATTTAATTGGGTTGTTTTCAAGTGAATTATAATTTTGTGATTCCGTCCCTTGAAGAGGTTGTGATAGTTATGAGATCACCATTGAATGTTGAACAGAAAGTTAGCACACTCGAGTCGTTAGTGAAGTTTGGGAAGAAGTTAAAAAAGATGAAAATAAGGATTCTTCAGATGAAAAGTAACCACAACAGTGCTGACGATATTTTTGAAGACATATGCAGGTTTAGATTCATGAATCAAAAATTAATATCAATAGAATAAGAGCAAAATCCCTGTTTTGTTTGGTCATTCAATTCATTGCATAATTAGATGTTTATAATTTTTGTTGACCATTATAACTTTGATCATTAAACGCTGATGAATTTCATATATTGTGATTTCAACTTTCTACTGTCATTCTGTTGTTCTACAAGATGACTTATAGATTCAAACACTTCATCGGAAAGTGCCATGCCAATGTAGATATTTCTGAGAGTATCCCACATTTCTTTAGCAGTCTTACATAGCCTTATAGATTCAAACACTTCATCAGGAAGTGCCATGCCAATGTAGATTTTAGCTTGTTTATCCACTCGTACTAACCTTCTGTCCTCATCAGACCATTGTGCTTCCAACTTTGGTACTGATGTGTATAAAACTACACACTAGGTTTTAAAGGAGTTTGGTTTAACCTAGATGCTAGCTAACACATGAAATTGGCAAGTGTACCAATCGTATAGTAGTATAGCTTAGGCAAGGCCGGGTTGTCGATCACAAGGAGCGTGAATTGAGCTTCGTTACTTAAACTTTTGTCAATGCTTAGTTAATAGAAATTTGGTTTGTT
Source organism: Helichrysum umbraculigerum (assembly GCA_949592205.1). Lineage (NCBI taxonomy): Eukaryota > Viridiplantae > Streptophyta > Magnoliopsida > Asterales > Asteraceae > Helichrysum > Helichrysum umbraculigerum. The sequence continues at coordinate 27,707,909 of CATIUR010000006.1, read as the reverse complement.
TTTATATTCTAAAAAATGACAAATAAAAGTAAGTTCTATTCTAGCAAGCAAATATATAAACTAGCAAATAAGTGAGATTGTAAACTAAATATGCAATGATAAAAAACGTATTTGCTTAGACTAGATTTCCCAAATGTTATGTTGAAGCCGTGTTACAAGACTCATGTGTATTGGAAGATTAGTATGGAGTTCTCCATTGTTCCCAATTACTTACAACTACACACTCGAAATAAACAAGAAGGTTGACATGGTTGCGTTAAAGTGGATTAAACTCCTAGTTCTAGGTGATCTAATCCTATAAATTTAAGTGAATTAGTATAGAGTTCTCTAGTATTCCCAATTCCCTTTAGTTACTTATTAAGCCCGATTATTCACTAACTTATGTATTTATTTTAACTTGTGAAATCGTTAAAACATTGCAATTCTAGTATGGAGGTCTCCAATGTTCCTAGAGTTAACAACTTAGCTTGAAAACATTCACTTAATAACCACAAAACGGGAGTTCTCCACTAGGTGATTAATTCAATCGTTTAACCCAAATTACCAAGTAACTTTAACTACAATTTTTAGTTCTATACTCTAATAATAACTGTTTGTTACCAAACAATCATTAACAAAACCCCTAACACTTAGTGGTTTCACTTTTAATGTTAAGAAAGTTCACTAGTCAAAATTATTTTGGAAGAAAAGTCAAACTATTGAAAAGTCAAAATACATAAACTTCATGAATAACCAAACAACCAATATAACTTAATACTTCATCAAATCAAAGGGAAATCATCATGTCAAAGCAAATACAAAGGAAACTACTCCATAACTCTAGCAAACAAACATAACATCAAGTAATTGAAACAAAACATCATGTTCTTGAACTTAAAGTAAGGAACAATAATACCCAATTTGTGTTGAATTAAAGCATGTAAAAGTCTTGAATCTCTTGATCTTTCTCTCCCAAAATTGCCTAACAAGTTGCCTTGGAAGTCTCCTTTGCTGCCATTGTGATTTGGTATGAAAAAGATGCCTAAAAACCCTAATTTTTGGGTTTTATAGGTGCAGATCTGATGAAGATCGCAGGGTGCGACCAGGCTGCAACAATAGGCTGCGATAGGGCTGTGATCAGGGCTGCGACTAGGCTGCAACAGGATTGCGATTAACCCATGAAATCTTTTTAAGCTTTCTGGCCAGATTTGGGCACCCATCGCAGGGGTGCGACTAGGGTGCGGCTGGGGGTGTGAACTCTCATTTTCAGCATGTCTTCTATTTTAGCTCCAATTTAGCCCATTTTTCGCTCCAATTTCTTTCGCTTTTGATCTTTATCATGATTAACAAATATAAGAGAATTAAGTATCGCATATACACCATTTGTCATACAAACTCACTAAAATTCGTGGAATATCGACACCTAAAATATGTATATTTAGGAGGATATTAGGTACAACCAACTTTGGAATTCCAGGAGTAGTTGCAGTAGCTGGAACAGCAGACACAATAGTGGTCGAAATGTGAGGATCATTGGTTATTACATTACATAAACGATCATCAACTAGATCTAGAAACATCATCATCCGGGACATCCATGTTTCAATTCTAGAGGGATCAAACGCTGGAGCTTTGGTAGTGGAACCATTGGCGGATCTTAATGGGGGCAGGAAGGGGTCCAGGCCCCCCCAAAAATCTCAGCAAGTAATGAACTACATATATAAATTCCAGTTTATTATGTAATGTTTGACTAAAATTATGGTAGAGGGAAGAATGAAATTTGACCTTCAATGGAGAATTTGAGGATTTGATTTAGCCAAGGAGACTGATGTGTACTTTTAGTTTCTTTTTTCCACTATAGCCCCTTATATTATGCTTTAAATCAGATTTAAACCTTATAAGTTTTTCACATAGCCTCCTTGTATTATGTTAAAATTTAATTTAAACCATAAATTTAACATACTAATATCCATTGGAATAGAAATGTTCCATATACACTACAAAAGCAATTGCTTTTTACCATAAGAAATTATATTACTTAGACTTTTAATGATATAAGTAAATATTTATCTTATAATTTTATTTCATAGGAGCATTGTATTCCTTTAACTTCCTAAAATTAATAACTTGAAGTTTCAAATGTTTTAAATCAAAAGAAAATGTTAAAAACTACAATACTTTTAACTACAAATTTAATAATGGTTTATAATCTATTGAACTATAAACCCGTAATCACTTTAAAGTTCGCATTTTTTACATCCTATTTATGTGTTACAACATAGGACCATCGAAATCTACGTGATAGGCCTCAATTGAAGTATCGTTAAAGCAACAAATAATTTTGGCCCCCTCAAAAAGTAAGCTCAAGATCCGCCACTGAGTGGAACCATTTCCCTTTTCATATTCAGAGTCTGCACAACTGGACTTTACTGTTTCCATTTGCAGATCTGGTTAATTGTATTAAACCAACTCTGCTCTGATACCAATTGAGAGTCCTTGATTCACTCTCTGTTAGTGAATTGGAATCACAATATGTAAAGTTTAATTGTAGAAGAGGGGGTTGAATACAATTAAAAACTTTTTAATCCTTTTATCTTATTTAATACGAACAAGTTTTCAATTGTAATAGTGATTAAGTAAAACAGAGTATAGCAATCAAAGAGTAAACAGTAAGTAACTGAAGTAATGGTAGCTGAAAGTGAATTTATATTAATACAAATTACACCAAGTGTTGATTGCGGAATGATTTAGCCAAAGCTAAATCAAAGCAAACACTTATGCTAAAACTATTACAAAAAGAGTGAATAGTAGTTGACAAACAACGTGCACTATTCAACTCGCTGCTTGCTGATCGTGCTTAGAAAAACTACTCACTTGTGTGACAACTCTCCAAATTAGGTATTAGTTTAACTTTAAGCATGTGCATTCTTACGCTAATTTCCTGGTTAAGTTTTAACAAAACTATTTGATGTGATGTAAGCCTAGCAAGCCCGGTACTTTTAAACAAAAAGTAATACGTAATACGTAAGTGTTTAAAAGTTACGTACAAATATATCGGAACGAACCCGACAAAAATAATTAACAAAAGTTTCGTGACACAAAAATAATTAATAATGTAATTATTAATTATGAGTATTTATATATCTATAACGAATAGATAAAATGGTTTAAATATACGTTTGACATGAAACGTATTATAATCGAACAGAAACAATTCTAAAACGCTTATAAAAGGTCAAATCATAAAAATGCAAATTTTCTCAATCGTTTGGAAGTATTTAGAACATTACTTCAAAATATGAAATCCTAAATTAACTGAAATTTTGCGCTCAAATAGTTGAATGCAGTAAAATGTACAAAATTGTACATCTATTTAAAATAATGATAACATCATTATATTGATTATAAATAACGAACCAGGGGAACACCTACAAAATAAAAATGTAAAATGTTTACATTTATATTGCTATAATTATACCCGTACTCGAAATTGAGGTACCAAAATTGGCACCTAACTCAAATAATTGAGCTGACCGTATCAGTTTTAAACCATACTCATTTGATCATCTTTGTTCCCTCTCATTTCTTCTTCCTGAAGATTTCACAAACACACACACATCCATCTATCTTCTTCTTCCTCTCTCTCTCTAAAAATTTACAAGATCAGAGGCAACACAAGAGTAGCAGAACCAAAGTTTAAACATTATAACAATAATCACATCATCATTATCCGTTCATCATCATCCTCACCATTTTTATCTCATTGTAAGGAACTTTCGATTCTTTGATTTCTTCACTTCAATTTCATATTTTACATGTTTATATAACATAATCTAAGTAAATATAACATCAAAACTTGATGATTAAAGTGATGTTCTTGAAAATGGGTTTGAGAAACCAAAACTATAAAACTAAAATCGACACACAAAAACTTGTTAAAATGAAGTAATAAATGTGTAAAAACGACACATAACACTTGTATAAACGTTTGGTAACATAACATAAGAGATTGGAGTCGAATAAACTTGTATATATATGTATCAGTCACGAACAGAGTCTGGAACGAGCCACGAATACGGCGGATTCCTTTGAATCCGGCGTATTCAGAACCAAAAACCAAACGAATCCGGCGGATTCAAAGGAATCCGGCGGATTCCCATGTACGACTCGCACACAAACCTTCGGCTAAAACGATGAACGAGTAAATGACACGAATGAATACGGCGGATTCAACCGAATCCGGCGTATTCCCAAATCTTCACACGATCAACCTTGTGAACACAAAAGAATACGGCGTATTCATTTAAATACGGCGTATTCCCGAACCTAAAACGAAACCACATGAAAACCACGATGAATACGGCGGATTCACTCGAATACGGCGTATTCCGAATTTTGACTTGAATCCGGCGGATTCAAGGGAATCCGGCGGATTCCCAACCCTGACCAACAACTTGACTTTTATTTTAAAAACATAAACGCTTCCGTTAACGATTCCATTTATACGATACACTTACGAGACATTGTAAACCATTAATAATACATAAATGAGATATATTCGAGACACGGACTTTGGACTTATTTAAACTCGTACGAACGAACAATATATATATATAAACGTATATATGAACATGAACTTTGTAAATTATACGTTTTGGGAAAACGATTTCACAATCGGGACATTTAGACTTTTAACACGTATTAAACAAACGTAACAATACTAAAGGCAAATGACATTTATTAAGCGGAATAAAGATATTATCAAGTTTTATATAACAAATAAAACTCGACACGTTATAACTACGAAGCAACGTATTACAAGATATATATATATATATATATATATATATATATATATATATATATATATATATATATATATATATATATATATATATATATATTCGAGGACACACGATATATATAGACACAAACGTATACGTTTTCTTAAACAAATGAAAACTTATATATTTTGATATACAGAAACAATGTATTTATTTAACATATATACATATGACAATTAAAAATATATATTCACAAATATATATATACACAAGGAAGTTCACGTTTAACAAACGTACAACTTAATAATTTACAACAAGTATATTTACATACGAATACATATATAAAACAAATATATGTACCAACAATGATATTTGAATAACGTTCGAATTATACGAACAACTATATACAAAGTATATGTACAAATGAAAATAAAACGACCTTCCGTTAAATAGACAATTACATATTGGTTTGTACACTTAACAAGTATACGATTTATGAAATAATAACAATATTTCAACGCAATGTCATTAATAAAGTCAACAACTTATATTACTAAGAAATCAACCATTTCTTCAAACAAACAAACTGTTAACATAAGTGATTTAAAACAAATCAAACGTACTTATGTTAATATATTTATTGTATAGGTTAACATACCTTGGGCTTATAGCTGATTGGCTGCTAGCTTTCCTACCGAGCAAAACTACTGTGAGTTCACAGCCCCTACTTTGCAAATGTTTTATGCTTTTAAACATAGGGGTGTAAACATAGAAACTGCATGCAAACACATGCAACAAATTATATAAATGCTTTATTGCTTTATACAACTGTTTGATATGAAATATTATTTCACAACTGTTTTGGGAATTAGACAACAAATCCTAGTACGGACCAGACTTGAGATGTGTGCATGAAAGACCTTATGTCATGCAGACTATAACCATTAGCTAGGTGACTCTAGCCACTGAGTATACGAATAGTACTATTGCCGTGACGACCCTCCTGTGGATGGAGCGTATACTTAACTGTCCTTCAGGCAAGAAACATAAGTTTTGGTTGTGGTTTGGTTATAGGGTTAGGTCGCGTTACTTTAACCTGCGAGGTTTAGCTCACCTTTCAGGGGATTATAAGTCTAAGCATTCCCACAATTATTATTTAGGATGAACATATCCTACAACCGTTTTATTTCAGTATACTTACTGATTATACTTATATTCTGGTAAACAACCAGACATGCATTTTGGGTAACAACCTACATAAAACTATATTTTAGGGTAACTATCCCTATCATCTTATAATTTGCAAAACCTGCAAACCTTTATTTATTGAATAACATTTCAATAATTTAAACATAAATGGTTTAACATACCACATATTTATACAAAACCTGTGAATTCACTCAACATATTTGTTGACGACTTTCTTTCTATGTTTTACAGGAAATTAGCTATGTAAGTAAGGATCGCATGCATTCAGGATGACAACCCTGGACTACTTAGGATGCCATACCTTATGGGACAGCTTTTGAGGATTTCCTCTGTATTACTGCAGACATTGCAGTTATACTCATGAAATCTTATTTTAACATATGTATTGTAAAACTTAAATGTTTTAAACTTTATTACTACTGTACGACTTACACAGTCGTACTACTTTTGTAATAACTATTTAACTGGCATCCTTAATATATTATGTTCTGTATGATCATATGCTCTGATACGATGAATGCACAATTGATACGTCATCACCCCGCTGTTAAACTGTTTAAACAAGATGCTTCCGCTAAATCTTAACTTGCTTCCGCTAAACATTAAATAAACACAATTACCGATTTTGGGGGTGTGACAGACTTGGTATCAGAGCCATTGGTTATAGCGAACTAGAAGTCTTTAGGTGACTGAAAACCTTAGAGACCTAGACTATAGCCTTGGCTAGAACATTCATGCATTCATACATACATACGTTTGCATATATCTAACATACGACTGACACGTCACACACAATTTCTTTTGCCACAATATGTATTAGACTTGGAGATTTGGTTCGACGGGTATAGACAGACCTGTCATGTTTTATTGGGATCGACGGTGTGTAGACAGACCCGTCATGCTTTGATTAGTCTTTGGATCGATGGGTATCTAGGAAAAGAACCATCCTGTTCTGTATAAGAACTCGTGAACTAATTATGATTAGTTATATGATATGACTTATGAGTCTGGTTTATCATTATTGTTTATGTTACTGTGTATTGTGGTTTGATTAAGGATTGACAATTGAAACTACATACCTATAAATTCCTTGAAACTGGAAAAATGACAGAACCTGTCATAAGTGAGTACTCATCAGATGATGACATAACCATCGACGAGCAGATACAATATGTATATGTCGATATCGAAACAATTCCGATAGTGGAACTGGTGGAAGAAGAAATTGAAAACCACCACTTTGGATTGATTGACATAGAGGAATATGAGAGAGTTAGAGACCAAGCTGAAGAGCTAGATGGTCAAAACTGGGAACTTGCATCTAAATGCAAGAACTATGAAACTGTGTTGAGAATCCTAAAGAGGCCTATGTCTGTCCGAGTTAGGGATAGAATTCGCTTCTGAAAGAAAGTGGCTAGTAATCGCAAGAAAAGAGTTAAGTCTTGGATCAAAGGTTTGTGCAAATGCTCGACTGAGAATGATCTGGACTATTATCCGACTCTGCGATATAAGATTTTGCTAGAGATGCATTACTCCTCTCCTAACCTGGACCAGGAGTGAAAGGAAAAGAACTGCACTACGACAGAGAACATAGCTAAAGATAGCTTAATAAAGAACTGATGAAGAACTGTCGTAGGAATATAATTGTTTTGTTAGGATCTAAGTATAGCTAAGTTTAGTTTAATTAGTACTGTAACAACTCGTGTTGTATTAGAAACCTCTCTTGATGGATATAGAAGATATCATCAAGTTTTGTAATGAAACGATGTAAGAACGTTTTAGTTAATGTATAATATAACTTAGGTTCGATTCAAAATTTCATGCGAATTATATTCATCTCTATATACAGGTGATAGAAAAGTTATCACGTAATAATTGTTGAAACCATTCGTTGCAAACTTTGAAACCTACCATACCTTGAATTATTGATTCTATCTTGAATTTCTTTAAACATTAATTGCGCTTGAGCGATGATGAAAAGAAATATGTATTGGGCATTATATAATGACGCCTGGCCAACGTGATTATATTGTACAAAGTACATATGGGTGTTTCAAAGTCGTGCGATATACAATGTGAAACCTTATTCTTTCAAATTCTCCATACTATTCGTTTGATAGACAATGTGAAATCTTGTTCATCACATTCATTATCTTGGCATTGACTTCTGCATTTTATTCATCGCAGAACTGAATCATGCCGCCAAAACGACGAATTACTAGGAATAGTCAGAAAACAACTGTACCTCCTACATCTGAAACCATTCCACCACCTAACACTGAGGAAACTACTGAGCAAATGATAGCTAGACGCATTGCTGAAGGTATTGCCGAGTATGAGGCAAGCCGAAACCGTGAGACTGGGATTAATAACAGTGGATCGACCCCTGTTAATGCTGAGACTGTTGTGAATAACCGCAAAGGGTGTTCATATAAGACATTTCAGGCTTGTAAACCACCTCCTTTCTGTGGCACTGAAGGTGCTATTGGTATTATACACTGGTTAGAAAAGATGGATTCAGTGTTGGACATTAGTGATTGTCTACCAGACACTGCGGTAAAGTATGTTGCCTGTACACTCGCTGATAAAGCTTTGACTTGGTGGAACAGTCAAGTTCAGTCGATGGGGCGACCAGCTGCTTATTCCATGACATGGGAAACATTGAAGCGTATGATGATGGAAGAATTCTGTCCTCGCAGTGAGATGCAGAAAATTGAGACTGAGCTGTGGAACATTGCTATGATCGGTGCTGATATCACTGGTTACACAACTAGGTTCCAAGAACTAGCTCGTCTTGTGCCACATATGGTAACACCTGAGTATAAGCGTATTGAACGCTATGTGTATGGTCTGGCACCGCAGATCAGGAGTTTAGTTACGTCCTCCAAACCTGACACATTCAGGAGCGCTGTTACTTTAGCGCAGAGTTTGACTGACGAAGCAGTTAGGATGGGGACACTGATAAAGAAAACTGTGTCGGTTAAGGTTGAGCCGAGTAGTGCTGAAGCTGGTAATCCTGAAGGAAAGAAGCGTAAGTGGAATGACCGTCAGGGTCAATTCAACAAGAAAGGATCTGGAAATCCAAAGTCTTACGCTGCCACCATTGTGGAACAAAAGCCATACTTGGGTAACAAACCTAAGTGTGATAAGTGTAGCAAACACCATGAGGGTGAGTGTTGGTTTTGCGACAGCTGTAAGGGATGGGGTCACAAAACCCAGAACTGTAAGGTAAACCCTACCCCTAAGGGAAACACTGCTCTCCAAAACCAGGGTTGTTTTGAATGTGGCGACATGAGGCACTATCGAAACCGATGCCCTCGACTCAATAACCAAAACCGTAACGCCAACAACGTTCGTGACCGTAACAACAATGGAAACAACCGTGGAAACAACAACAACCGAGCCAACAACAACAACAATGATCAGCCAGCTCGTGGACGCGTGTTCATGTTAGGAGCACCAGAGGCACGTCAGGATCCTAACACAGTCACTGGTACGTTTCTTGTAAACAACCACTTTGCTTCTGTGTTATTTGATTCCGATGCTGATTTAAGTTTTGTGTCCACTGAGTTTAGACCACTATTAGAAATCGAATCCCTTAAGCTAGATAACAAATATACAGTAGAGCTAGCCGATGGTAAGCTGATTGAATCAGGAGAAATAGTACCAGGATGTTCCTTAACTTTAGAAGGTCATTCTTTCAAAATAGACTTACTACCGGTAGAACTAGGGAGCTTCGATATAGTGGTTGGCATGGATTGGTTATCACTGAACCGCGCAGAGATCATCTGTCATGAGAAGATTGTACGGTTACCTTTACCGTCAGGAGAAATACTGATGATTCAAGGAGAAAAGAGTAATCGTGTGGTGAAAACGATTACATGCATGAAGGCAAATAAGTATCTACGAAAAGGGTACCAAGCATTTTTGGTACATGTTGTAGATAAGAAACCCGAGGAGCGACGCATAGACGACGTGGCCGTAGTACGAGAATACCCAGGAGTATTTCCTGACGAGCTACCAGGGTTACCACCTCCACGGCAGGTTGAATTTCATATCGACCTAGTGCCGGGAGCTGCACCGATTGCTCGTGCGCCTTACCGTTTAGCTCCATCAGAAATGCAAGAACTGTCTGCACAGTTACAAGAACTGTTGGATTTAGGATTCATCCGACCGAGCTTTTCACCGTGGGGAGCTCCGGTGTTGTTCGTCAAAAAGAAGGATGGATCAATGCGGATGTGTATCGATTATCGAGAACTGAACAAAGTGACGATTAAGAACCGATACCCATTACCACGCATCGATGACTTGTTTGACCAGCTGCAAGGGTCAAGTTATTACTCAAAGATCGACTTGAGATCGGGTTACCATCAACTGAAGGTACGGGATGAAGATATCCCTAAGACTGCGTTTAGGACTCGATATGGTCATTACGAGTTCCTTGTTATGCCGTTTGGGCTAACGAATGCGCCAGCAGTGTTCATGGATCTAATGAATAGAGTATGTAAACCTTACCTTGATAAGTTCGTCATAGTGTTCATTGACGATATCTTGATATACTCACGAACGAAGGAAGACCATGAACGACATCTGAGGCTGATTCTTGAATTACTGGAGAAAGAGAAGCTTTATGCAAAGTTCTCTAAATGCGAGTTTTGGATGCGTGAGGTTCATTTCCTTGGTCATGTGATCAATAGCAAAGGAATTCACGTGGACCCATCCAAAATTGAGGCGATTAAGAATTGGGAAGCCCCAAAGACCCCAACTGAAATACGACAATTTCTTGGGTTAGCCGGTTACTACCGAAGATTCATCGGGAATTTCTCGAAAATAGCTCAGCCACTTACCGCCCTAACGCAAAAAGACAAGAAGTTTGATTGGGGCGAGAAGCAAGAGAATGCTTTTCAACTGCTGAAAGAGAAATTGAGCACCGCACCTATCCTGTCCTTACCAGAAGGAGTAGAAAACTTTGTTGTCTACTGTGATGCTTCGCATCAAGGATTAGGTTGCGTGTTGATGCAAAACGACAAGGTCATTGCATATGCGTCTCGTCAATTGAAGATTCACGAGAAGAACTATACGACGCATGACTTAGAGCTAGGAGCAGTCATTTTTGCACTTAAGATTTGGAGGCACTACCTTTATGGTACAAAGTGTACGATCTTCACCGATCACAAAAGTCTCCAACACATATTTGACCAGAAGGAACTCAACATGAGACAGAGACGTTGGGTTGAATTGCTGAATGATTACGACTGTGAAATCAAGTACCATCCAGGCAAAGCTAATGTAGTAGCGGATGCCTTGAGTCGTAAGGAACGAGTAAAGCCTCGGAGAGTTCGAGCCTTAGGACTGACAATCCACTTGGATCTGATTACTCAAATTCGTGATGCTCAACAAGCAGCCTTTACTCCAGAACGTATGAAGGACGAATCTCTCAAAGGGATGGAGAAGCAACTGGAGTCTAAGGAAAATGGAGTATTATACTTTATGAACCGAATTTGGATTCCTTGTGTTGATGAGCTACGTAGCCTAGTATTGGACGAAGCTCATAAGTCCAATTACTCGATACATCCTGGTGCAGATAAGATGTATCACGATCTGAAAGGATTTTACTGGTGGCCTGGTATGAAAAGAGACATTGCCACCTATGTTAGTAGATGTCTGACTTGTGCAAAAGTTAAGACTGAGTACCAAAAGCCGTCCGGGCTTTTACAACAACCAGAGTTGCCCAAATGGAAATGGGAACACATCACGATGGATTTCATCACAAAGCTACCGAAAACATCATCTGGAATGGACTCCATATGGGTGATTGTCGACAGACTGACAAAGTCAGCTCACTTTCTTGCCATTAAGGAAACGGATAAGATGGAAAAGCTGTCTAGAATTTACATAAAAGAAGTTGTGTCTAGACATGGAGTTCCATTATCTATCATCTCTGATAGAGATGCACGTTTCACCTCTCGCTTCTGGCAAACACTGCAACAAGCTTTAGGCACTAGACTCGACATGAGTACCGCCTACCATCCACAAACCGATGGTCAAAGCGAGCGAACGATACAAACGCTTGAGGATTTGCTACGAGCCCGCGTGATTGATTTTGGAGGAAACTGGGATGTTCATCTCCCTTTAGCTGAATTCTCGTACAACAATAGTTATCATACGAGCATACAAATGGCACCTTTTGAGGCGTTGTACGGACGCAAGTGCCGATCCCCACTTTGTTGGGCAGAGATGGATGACAGACAGTTATCAGGTCCTGAGATAGTCCAAGAGACAACGGACAAGATATCTCAAGTGCTTAATCGATTGAAAACTGCACGAGACCGACAAAAGAGTTATGCGGACAATAGACGAAAACCTTTAGAATTTCAAGTAGGTGACAGAGTCCTACTTAAGGTATCTCCTTGGAAAGGAGTTGTACGATTTGGGAAACGCGGCAAACTGAACCCACGTTACATTGGACCTTTTGAGATCCTAGCAAGGATTGGTCCTGTAGCTTATAAGCTTAAACTGCCGCAAGAACTTAGTAATAATCACGATACGTTTCACGTGTATAACCTTAAGAAGTGTCTATCCGACGAAGCGTTAATCATACCTCCCGACGAAACCTACGTCGACACAAAACTTAACTTCGTGGAGGAACCGCTTGAAGTAATGGATACGAAAACACAGAAACTCCGAAACAGTCGGATCAAACTTGTCAAAATTCGATGGAACTCGAAAAGAGGCCCAGAGTTCACCTGGGAACGTGAGGACGAGATGCTCAAGAAGTATCCCCACCTATTTGAAACCGTGACCACGACTCACGACACAAATTAAATCTCGGGACGAGATTTCCCTAACAGGGGGAGAATGTGACAACTCTCCAAATTAGGTATTAGTTTAACTTTAAGCATGTGCATTCTTACGCTAATTTCCTGGTTAAGTTTTAACAAAACTATTTGATGTGATGTAAGCCTAGCAAGCCCGGTACTTTTAAACAAAAAGTAATACGTAATACGTAAGTGTTTAAAAGTTACGTACAAATATATCGGAACGAACCCGACAAAAATAATTAACAAAAGTTTCGTGACACAAAAATAATTAATAATGTAATTATTAATTATGAGTATTTATATATCTATAACGAATAGATAAAATGGTTTAAATATACGTTTGACATGAAACGTATTATAATCGAACAGAAACAATTCTAAAACGCTTATAAAAGGTCAAATCATAAAAATGCAAATTTTCTCAATCGTTTGGAAGTATTTAGAACATTACTTCAAAATATGAAATCCTAAATTAACTGAAATTTTGCGCTCAAATAGTTGAATGCAGTAAAATGTACAAAATTGTACATCTATTTAAAATAATGATAACATCATTATATTGATTATAAATAACGAACCAGGGGAACACCTACAAAATAAAAATGTAAAATGTTTACATTTATATTGCTATAATTATACCCGTACTCGAAATTGAGGTACCAAAATTGGCACCTAACTCAAATAATTGAGCTGACCGTATCAGTTTTAAACCATACTCATTTGATCATCTTTGTTCCCTCTCATTTCTTCTTCCTGAAGATTTCACAAACACACACACATCCATCTATCTTCTTCTTCCTCTCTCTCTCTAAAAATTTACAAGATCAGAGGCAACACAAGAGTAGCAGAACCAAAGTTTAAACATTATAACAATAATCACATCATCATTATCCGTTCATCATCATCCTCACCATTTTTATCTCATTGTAAGGAACTTTCGATTCTTTGATTTCTTCACTTCAATTTCATATTTTACATGTTTATATAACATAATCTAAGTAAATATAACATCAAAACTTGATGATTAAAGTGATGTTCTTGAAAATGGGTTTGAGAAACCAAAACTATAAAACTAAAATCGACACACAAAAACTTGTTAAAATGAAGTAATAAATGTGTAAAAACGACACATAACACTTGTATAAACGTTTGGTAACATAACATAAGAGATTGGAGTCGAATAAACTTGTATATATATGTATCAGTCACGAACAGAGTCTGGAACGAGCCACGAATACGGCGGATTCCTTTGAATCCGGCGTATTCAGAACCAAAAACCAAACGAATCCGGCGGATTCAAAGGAATCCGGCGGATTCCCATGTACGACTCGCACACAAACCTTCGGCTAAAACGATGAACGAGTAAATGACACGAATGAATACGGCGGATTCAACCGAATCCGGCGTATTCCCAAATCTTCACACGATCAACCTTGTGAACACAAAAGAATACGGCGTATTCATTTAAATACGGCGTATTCCCGAACCTAAAACGAAACCACATGAAAACCACGATGAATACGGCGGATTCACTCGAATACGGCGTATTCCGAATTTTGACTTAAATCCGGCGGATTCAAGGGAATCCGGCGGATTCCCAACCCTGACCAACAACTTGACTTTTATTTTAAAAACATAAACGCTTCCGTTAACGATTCCATTTATACGATACACTTACGAGACATTGTAAACCATTAATAATACATAAATGAGATATATTCGAGACACGGACTTTGGACTTATTTAAACTCGTACGAACGAACAATATATATATATAAACGTATATATGAACATGAACTTTGTAAATTATACGTTTTGGGAAAACGATTTCACAATCGGGACATTTAGACTTTTAACACGTATTAAACAAACGTAACAATACTAAAGGCAAATGACATTTATTAAGCGGAATAAAGATATTATCAAGTTTTATATAACAAATAAAACTCGACACGTTATAACTACGAAGCAACGTATTACAAGATATATATATATATATATATATATATATATATATATATATATATATATTCGAGGACACACGATATATATAGACACAAACGTATACGTTTTCTTAAACAAATGAAAACTTATATATTTTGATATACGGAAACAATGTATTTATTTAACATATATACATATGACAATTAAAAATATATATTCACAAATATATATATACACAAGGAAGTTCACGTTTAACAAACGTACAACTTAATAATTTACAACAAGTATATTTACATACGAATACATATATAAAACAAATATATGTACCAACAATGATATTTGAATAACGTTCGAATTATACGAACAACTATATACAAAGTATATGTACAAATGAAAATAAAACGACCTTCCGTTAAATAGACAATTACATATTGGTTTGTACACTTAACAAGTATACGATTTATGAAATAATAACAATATTTCAACGCAATGTCATTAATAAAGTCAACAACTTATATTACTAAGAAATCAACCATTTCTTCAAACAAACAAACTGTTAACATAAGTGATTTAAAACAAATCAAACGTACTTATGTTAATATATTTATTGTATAGGTTAACATACCTTGGGCTTATAGCTGATTGGCTGCTAGCTTTCCTACCGAGCAAAACTACTGTGAGTTCACAGCCCCTACTTTGCAAATGTTTTATGCTTTTAAACATAGGGGTGTAAACATAGAAACTGCATGCAAACACATGCAGCAAATTATATAAATGCTTTATTGCTTTATACAACTATTTGATATGAAATATTATTTCACAACTGTTTTGGGAATTAGACAACAAATCCTAGTACGGACCAGACTTGAGATGTGTGCATGAAAGACCTTATGTCATGCAGACTATAACCATTAGCTAGGTGACTCTAGCCACTGAGTATACGAATAGTACTATTGCCGTGACGACCCTCCTGTGGATGGAGCGTATACTTAACTGTCCTTCAGGCAAGAAACATAAGTTTTGGTTGTGGTTTGGTTATAGGGTTAGGTCGCGTTACTTTAACCTGCGAGGTTTAGCTCACCTTTCAGGGGATTATAAGTCTAAGCATTCCCACAATTATTATTTAGGATGAACATATCCTACAACCGTTTTATTTCAGTATACTTACTGATTATACTTATATTCTGGTAAACAACCAGACATGCATTTTGGGTAACAACCTACATAAAACTATATTTTAGGGTAACTATCCCTATCATCTTATAATTTGCAAAACCTGCAAACCTTTATTTATTGAATAACATTTCAATAATTTAAACATAAATGGTTTAACATACCACATATTTATACAAAACCTGTGAATTCACTCAACATATTTGTTGACGACTTTCTTTCTATGTTTTACAGGAAATTAGCTATGTAAGTAAGGATCGCATGCATTCAGGATGACAACCCTGGACTACTTAGGATGCCATACCTTATGGGACAGCTTTTGAGGATTTCCTCTGTATTACTGCAGACATTGCAGTTATACTCATGAAATCTTATTTTAACATATGTATTGTAAAACTTAAATGTTTTAAACTTTATTACTACTGTACGACTTACACAGTCGTACTACTTTTGTAATAACTATTTAACTGGCATCCTTAATATATTATGTTCTGTATGATCATATGCTCTGATACGATGAATGCACAATTGATACGTCATCACCCCGCTGTTAAACTGTTTAAACAAGATGCTTCCGCTAAATCTTAACTTGCTTCCGCTAAACATTAAATAAACACAATTACCGATTTTGGGGGTGTGACAACTTGAATACAAGTGATTAACACGAAAACGGCAAGTTTCTAATTACAATACGATGCTCTATATATAGCCTAAATGACCCGTAAATATCTCTTACAAAATAGGATCTTGGAATGACCCGTGTCGCTACTTGATTGGCTATGAACTCCCTGAATTTCGGCTAACAGACATTCTGTGGGCCCTGATTCTGTGACCGCGAATATCTCTTTAAACTTCTATCCAATAGCTTGCTGACACATCATCTGAAAGATATTTGTAGTAGGAGGAACATTTGCTGACGTATATATTTTGAGCGATTTGTACTTGTGCAGAAACTTTATTTATTATTATTTCACTAAAGAAGTAATAAACATCCTCACTCACTGCGAGCTAACATGCTCTTGTAGGGTGACTTGATTTGTTCATCTTCAACAACTTTCCTTTATTTAGGGCAGTGACTTTTCCCTTTATTCAGTTGTGAATGAAAAACTCTCGTTGTCAGGTACTTGAACAGCGACACACATAGTTGAGTTTTAATCCACTTCATCAGATCATCCATTTGAGATATGGATGAGAACATCGAGTACAGACTTCAGCAACGGGAGCTTTGACTTCATTATTTCTAAGGAATTAGTTCATCAGTGAAGTGAGTTGGTCAGCGATCAGTGACTCAACACTGGGGCTTGAACTTCTATTCAAGAGCTACTTCAAAAACTTCTGAAACGCCCAATTTTTTTTTACACGTAATGAACTGCTAACAAACTAAACAAAAGCTAAAATTCAAATTATGACAAAATCAATAGCGATGACCATAAATAAAAGCGTCGCAAAAGGTATAACTTAATACTTATGCATTTCTGAAATTTGTAGAAGTACGCGATCCTGGCTTTTGTCTGGGATCGCGTATTTATACTGAAAAAACCCACTGTGACCGATTCAATACATACTAAGTGATCCTGGAACTTGAGTGGGATCGCGTATTTACTCGTGGATTTCGACTGTGACCAAATCCCCTTATGTTACGCGATCCTAGGTCTTCTCTGGGATCACGTAATAACACTTGACAGCAGATTAGTACCAAACTCTGATTTTTAGCCAAATTCGGACGCACATAACTTTTTACTCGATAAGAGTTAAGACCTGAAATTTTGTGGACACCTCCACTATACCAAAATGAATGTTTTTCTTTTTGAACTTTTTCAAAATTCCCAAAAACGACGAATATGAACGTGTCACCAATTTATGGTCGTTTTGACCACTTTTGGAAACAACTCAAATCACAAACCATTCACATTTAGACTTGGACTTTTTTCCCACACCACAAACAACCCAAATCAAGTTTAAAACTTGCAACAATGAAACCATACCACTAGTTCAACCCGATTTAACATATCAACTTAATAATGACCCATTTGGGCACTATTTTGACCCATTTGCAAAATCAACAACATAATCATATTTTGACTCATTTACTTTCATCATCCATACTCAATTGACTCTTTAAGTATGACCAACAATATATCATCAACCCTTACAAGCCATAGGCCAAATTTGACCCTTGACCATTTTCATCCCTTTACAAAACATAGAACTCAATACTCTATTCACTTTCAATCCAAAACAACCTTTTTACATTTATTCACTAATTGCCATTTGACTTTACCAAGTCAAAACAACATCTCACACCCACTACAACTCTCATTCATGACTCGATAATAATGTCAAAGGTGATGTTTTGGGCGATTTATACAAGTGATAAACACAACGACAATTCAAAAGAGAGTAGAGCTTTTCTAACCATATAGCAAGCTCCAATCCACGCTACCTTCTTGCAACCACAATCTACTCGTTAAGCACATTTGGTTCAACCAAACCAAGCACCTATAACATAAAATAAGTAAAGGGTAAGCAAAACGCTTAGTGAGCATACAAACAATCAAATGAATAATCTACAAAACAACACTTAGCAAATATTAGCAACTTATATTTGTTTAAGCAAATAACTACTGAGCAATTGTAGAGATTACTCTGAACACTATACGGATCCGCGGCCAATAGAAACAAGCACCTTGGCATCATATCACGTCGATATGCATACAAAGTCCAAGAAACAAGCACTCAAGGCACCATACCACATCGATATGCATACCAAGCTCCAAGAAACAAGCACGCTTAATACCATTCCACTACGATATGCATACTAAGCTCCACAACTATATGCTAACCGCAGTTAGCTAAACTCTGATCAACAACAAATCTCTACAATGCTCAACCCACATAATTCCACATATTAACAAATTCTATCAACACTAATCATCTTAACACGTATTCAACATAACGTGCCATAACAACATGATAATAATCAACAATTAGAAACAATATAAGAAACAAGCCATACTCCACTTGATTGTATGAACATCTTGCTCGGAAGCAACCAGAACACACAATCATTACCTGTGACACCCGTCAAATTAGGACTAGTGATTAGTGCCTAATCAACAGTTAATACATGTAATTAGTTCCGTGTTAGGCTAATTAATGTATCAATTAATATATATTATTATATATATACAAGAATACGATTTGATTAAATCGTACAAGTTTCAAATCGAATGTAATTTGACTCAATTAATACGGACGTTGGTGAACAATTTTATTAAATAATATAACATTATTTAATAACAAAATTATATCCAAAAATATTATTTTTGTAATATTTCGTATTTAAATCGCATCGTACAAACAAGGTCAACACATTTAAAAATATTAAACGCGCCAAGGATCGAAACAAAACCAAATCTATATTTCATAACTCAACTATTAAATAATTGATGAAATACTTCGATAAAAATGTTGAATAAATAATTGCATTTTATGTCCCATAATTAAATAAGTATAAAACTATTTAAATGATAAAACGATCGGATAAACGAACACCGCACGGGGCACGGTTGCAGGAGCTGAGGAAGTGAGGCTTTCATCAAAACCCCACTCCCTCCCTTCTTTTCTGTAACACCTGGTCAAAAAGTCAACTTGCGCGACAAATTTAAACTTTTAATCTTCGTACTAAGTACGCGTTATTACCACGGAATTTAAAAATTATATATAATATATATATAATAAGATGGAGTACTCAGAAAAACGCATCCAAACTTCAATGTCAAAAATCTCGAAACTAATATTTTATTTGTTAGAAGAAATATTATATAAATTGGGACAACGCAGAATCTGTGACACCCGTCAAATTAGGACTAGAATTTAGTGCCTAATCAAGTTTTAATACATGTAATTAGTTCTGTGTTAGGCTAATTAATGTATCAATTATTATATATATATTGTTGAATATATATCTACAATTACGCGGTTTGTTTAAATCGTACGAGTTTCAAATCGAATGAATTTCGATACAATTAATACGGACGTTGGTGTAAAATTTATTAAGATAATACAAACATTATTCAATAACTCAATTTTATTAGGAATATTATTTATTGTAATATTTCGTGGTCAATTCGTATTTCACAAATAACACATATATAATTAAAATACAAACGCGCAAACAAATATAACGAATTTCATTTTAAATATCATAAATAGATAATTGGTAAAATTTTACAATAAAACATTATGTAATAATTTATAATTTAAAATGTATCCTTAAATAAATAAAATAAATATTTAACGTTTAAACTACGGAGAAAACGAACACCACACGGAGCGTGGTGCGTGGACTGAAAGTGGTGGGGGATCCCCACCAAAACCACCTCCTTTTCTTTCTTTTCTTTCATTCTCATTTCTATCTCTCTCTCTCCTTCATCTTTTTCTCTCAACTCTCATTCACCACCAAATTCTCTCAAAATCGCAAATAAACACCTCGAAACGCAACCGTATCAACAATATTTTTAGAGATTCACGACCACCTCGCGACGATCTACACTTCTACCTTTCTGGAATTTCATTTCGGCGATTTGTAAGTTTCCGACACAACTCCGAAAACTCTCGTTTTTAAGTTTTATAACTTGCTAGTTGTTTGTATAACCTTGTAATGTCCTAAAATGGGTTGGGTAAAAATATTATGCCGATCGATGGCCGGAAAACGCGTTTTAAGTTGAAACTCCGATCAGACTCCATACGTCGCATTTGGCATGGAGCAAATGCGACGTAGCGACCTACGTCGCACTATATCCCCAACGTCGCATATAGCGACGCAGCGACCTACGTCGCACTATAACCCCAACGTCGCACTTAGCGACGCAGACCCTTACGTCGCAGAAATCAACTACGTCGCCTATAGCGACGTCACGTACAACGTCGCATTAAATTGCGAAAGTCGCACATAGCGACGTCACGTACAACGTCGCATTAAATTGCGAAAGTCGCACATAGCGACGTCATGCCCAACGTCGCAGTCCGGATCTGCGACGTAGCACCCTACGTCGCACAAAACAGAATCTTCAAAACCTCAAAATTTTGAAGTCAAAGTTACTGTTCAAAAAAGTCAAATTTACTGTAGCAGTACTGTAGCAGTACTGTAGCAAAGTCAACATTTTAGAATTATTATTATTTCAACTAAATCACCAACGGGCCGTACATTTTCAAATACACAATTGAATCAACTAAGTCATAGTAACTTAGATAATTTATTCAAACAAGTCGTTGTAACTTGTGTCAATTCAATCAAACAAGTCGTAGTAATTTGTAACAATACAATCAACCAAATCGGGGTAATTTGGACATTAAGTTAGACAAACAATTTCAATGGTAGTCTTTCGAGATACCAATACAATTAATAACAATTCAAGTGTCGTGGACACATTCAGGTTTCAAGTCTTTGGACACCAACACACTGCTAATTACTTCAAGTTTAATTGCTTAACATTCCAAGACTCAGGTGAGTCTCATAGCCCCACTTTTACTTGTTTGAACTATTTTTGGGTGAGAATACATGCTCAATCTCTTTTCATATTACGCAAGTATCAAATTATTGCTTATTCTGCATGAGTTGTTTATCTAATCACTCAAAGCCCTCCACAACATAGTTTGGTAATACGGTTGTAGCGTGAATGTTAGTGTATGGTATCATATGGGATTGACAATCCTCATCCGGGTTAGCACGCACTAACCGGTCAAACGGATGTATTAGCATTTGGGAAGACGAGTGTTGATTAGGCACTCGTAGGAGGCACTCCAAGTTAGGTTTCCTTAATTGGGCCTGACAAATCAGTTAAGCTCAGACTATGTGCTCATGGACAGTATAACTTTTATTTTGCTTAATTGCATTTTAAATTCAATATAAATCTTGCGGTTCTGACAACTATACAATTGACATACAAACCTGTGAGCTCACCAGCGTTTTCGCTGACCCATTTTAGTATTTATCACAGGTACCCAGCAGTAGTTTGGCTACCCAAGCAGGAATTATTAGCTCGAGTCAGCATACATACAACTAGAGATTGGACTGCATTATTATATTTTGTAAAAGTAATTATGCTATGTAATCTCTCAATTTCAGGAACCGAGCTAATGTAACAATATTTTGATGTAAACATTTACTTTATCTATACAAGTTTAAAACGACGCATATAGTGGTCGTTCATTATATCTTATGTGCTTTGTATATTGATTAGTGACACCCAATTCAAGCTTCCGCAAATCATCAAATTTGGGGGTGTCACAGAATCGAATATAAAAAGTAAATTTTAACAAAGTATTTTTATAAAATACTTCCACTAATAAACATTTGGAAGTAACATAAATAAATTTCAGAATTTAAAATATTATTTTGAACTACGAGCGAGTGCGAAAATACGGGTATTTTGTACTGCGGTTGGAGACCACAGTATACAAAAGTGGGAGCTGAGTTTAACAAAACCCAACCCCCACCATCTTTTCTTCCTTCATTTTCTTCTTCTTCCTTTTTCTCCACCCCATTTTTCTCTCTAAAATATCACCACCAACCACCACCACCACCGCCGGCCGATCACCGCCGCCACCGTCACCAACATTTTCAGAATCACCTTCACGAGTGGAACAACATTAACAAAGGCAACATCATCGTTTTCTTTCTCGTTTGGCCTCGATTCGCATTTGTAAGAAATTCTCAAATTCTTAGATTTAATCATTTTGAAGTAATGTTTTAGTGTAATAATGATTACATAACTTACTTATAACCTAAACAACCAAGAAACCACGATTTTACAGCTTGAAAATGCATTTGATTTGCGATTTTGGCCGGAAAAACGCGAAACCCGAAAGTTTCTGGGCTGCTGTTCTTCAGTGCGACACAAGCCTTGTGTCGCATACTGTGTCGCATGAATTACTCATGCGACATAACCCTTATGTCGTATCCTTGTGTCGTACCTTGTGTCGCAGACTCCATGCGACACAACCCTTATGTCGCTATTGATTTAGCATCACACGTATTATGCGACACAACCACTGTGTCGCAAAGCTTCTGTGTCGCACCATGCGACATAACCCTTGTGTCGCATGAACCATTTTTGTGTCGCATGTTATGTCGCAGAAAACAGAAAATAGCCAAATTTTTCTAAGTATCGGAAGACGTTCTCAAATGACCATTTAAATACGATACGACTCACATTCAAAACAAATATACTTTATAAAGTATACGAAAACTCGAACCTAATAATAATATGAATTATTATTACAATTTCACCAATCACGAACCATACTTACAAACATACGAAATCTCTCGTGTTTAGGACACTAGGAGATCATATTTGGACACGACTCGTTACATTAGGACGCTAGCTCCTCAGGTGAGTTCATAGCCCCTCCTTTTTACTGTTTTTCACTGATTTTGGGGGAGATGCATACTCATGATTTACCTACTTTTCGTTGATAAACGAACTTACAACTGCTTTACAAATGTCTGCAAATGACATATTAGACTCTAATGCCCTTGAGACAACCGTACATACTATGCAAACTAAGTGTGCCTTAACAAGACAACAACTAGAATTATACAAGGAACAACATTTAAACACTTCGTCACATCGGCGATTCAGTATTACTAGATTTGGCTAGTTTACTCGTGAAACACAACCTAGAGACCACACTTACTAATCAAGTCACGATGTATAGAACCGACTGATAGTATCCATCATTTAAGTGATGTAGGTACTTTTCGACAACTAAGTGATGTAATGACACACTTAGGCATTGTATACTACTCAGAACAGCTAGGTGGCGTTTATACGCATCTAGACATGACCCGCTACACCCATCATCTAGGTGGTGATTAGTCACACTTAGATACATTGTGAACATTAAACGTTATTCATAGGTGTAGATTGTTAGATTGCACCTTCAACATTACCGTAGGGTAATAAACGCACATAAATTGAGTGTAGTGTTTATCTGTAGATATCTTACACTAATTTATGCATACATAAACTGTTTAGCACGTTGTGCTACTATCGAGCCCGTGGGGCCATCACTGGGCGCGTTGCGCTACTTCCGGGCACGTTGTGCTACTTCCGGGTTCGTTGAACCACTACTTGGCACGTTGTGCTACTTCTGATTTCATGTACATGATGATGTACACACGCTTACACTAACAAGCACGCGGTGCTTCGCTTATATATATATATATACATGTACACACCCTATTCACACCATTAAGCACGTAGTGCTTCATTAACGTTAAACAAGCATGTAATGCTTCATCTGATCACACAGTAGGCATGTTATGCTACTGCCGAGCCTGTAAGGCCATCACTGGGCGCGTTGCGCTACTTCCGGGCACGTTGTGCTACTTCCGGGTTCGCTGAACCACTGCTTGGCACGTTGTGCTACTTCCGGGTTCGCTGAACCACTACTTAGCACGTGGTGCTACTGCCGATTAACTATACATGTTGATGTATACATTACTACCTTACTAAGCACGTGGTGCTTCACATTTATTCATACATATTACGTACATCAGGCACGGAGTGCCTCACTACATTTATCCAGTTTAAGCACGTGGTGCTCTCGAACATAAAGTATGCACGTGGTGCTACTTTCATTACTTATATACTTGCAGGATAATCCGATGGATTATTGGGACTAGGGATACTTATTAACCAATCAACATATGTTGTGGTTCCTACATGGGTAGATGACCTAATTTTAGGAACCCGCACCTCCATGTAAAGACTAATAGACGATGCATACTAAACCCCTGTATCTAGCTAACCCTATGGTTAGGGTAACCTACACCCCGATATATAACTTTTGTAATGTCTTTGCAAACTCATTTAATCTAAATACACGGTGGATAACCGCTTTTTATAATACGGATGGTATTATCACACGATTTCATATTAATTACTCTGTGAACTCACCAGCTTTATAGCTGACCTGTTTTAGTATGTATTCTCAGGTGGCCCGCAGGATTAGGACCACTGCAAGCTATGCTAGCTCGAGTCGCATGTTTTCAAACTTTGGGACAACTCTGCATTTACTTTTGTATTTCCATTTATGTAATTGAAAACCACTATTAATTTTGTAAACGTTTTATTTGGTAAATGTATAACTATTTTCTACGTCTCATTTAGAGTCGTTCATTATATATCTTTGTGCTTGTGATAT
This sequence comes from Helichrysum umbraculigerum, assembly GCA_949592205.1. NCBI lineage: Eukaryota > Viridiplantae > Streptophyta > Magnoliopsida > Asterales > Asteraceae > Helichrysum > Helichrysum umbraculigerum. The sequence goes on along the minus strand of CATIUR010000006.1, from coordinate 27,682,786 downwards.
TTGATTTAGTAACACCCGACCCGACTGTTTCCGCGACCCGAAACTTGAGGGTGTTACAGATTGGTATCAGAGCCTAAGGTTATAGTGAACTAGGTTGCATTTAGTGGGCCTAGACTATGACCGTTAGGCTGTATCCCTTGCTAGGTATGACTGGTTCAGGAATCACATCATACGAACTTAATTTAACATAGTCTGGCCAACTATGTACAATTAACGGAAGATGATGTGAAGTCTGAAAGGGAGTTATATTGAAGCGGGGAATACGATAGATGACTCTGATTGTTATTTGTTATTGCTAGACACCCTAGGCTATTATATGTACTGTAGGTATATATGAATAGGCCTTACGTGTATATTATTCCTACATATCTGTATACGTGTAGGTACGATTACATCTGACATGATTTCCGCTGTAGTACTGATATATACTTTCGAAGTGGCATATCGCCAGCTTCCCAACCTTTACGACTTAACCTCAAATTTTGACCAGGTTGGTCACGAACGATTAGTATTGCGAGGGATGATCGTAATGACTAAGTCCACGAATTACCTTTAAACTTACTGACGGCCCGAGGGCTATACTTGGGTACTACAACGGCATGTGATGCCACGATTTCACGGTATGTTGATACCACCATTTGAGCACGTTAGTGCAGCTTCCATAGTATGTTAATACTACAAATCATAGCATGTTGATGCTACACTCACAGTACATGGGTACTGCAATTACGGTGCCGCGGGCACTACATTACGGCACGTAGTGCTGCATTTCATAGTACTTCGGTACTACAAACACAAAACATTGCTGATAGCACTGCATTATAGCACTAGGTGCTACTTCAATTTTTCATGTAGACTTGTTATAGTTGCATGAACGATTTACATATATACATATACACTTACTTAACTGGGCACGAGGTGTCATACCTAACTCTTATTATGTACGTATACTTGTATAGTTACGTGTACACCATATATGTATATACGACAAATTAAGTGGGTAATGCTTTAATCAATAAATACATACCTAGTTTAAACCTAGTGCTACGTATAGAAATCCCACGACTTATACACATACAGCCTTGGAGGCTACGTTCAAGAAATATACGATCCCTACCTACCAACAGTACTTTGAGTACTGCATTACAGTGCGTGGCACTACTTTTACGGCACAGGGTGCTGCATTTACAAGGACACTGTACTCATGGTATGTTGACTTCGCATTTCAGTACAAATAGTACTGCATTTATGGTACAGTTAGTACTACACTTATAGCACATGGTGCTGCACACACGGTAGGTTAGTACTGCATTATGATCTGTAGGATCATTACCATAGCATAGCCTTGAACGACTATTGAGAATAATACTACTTAGTCATGATTATGACTGCCAATCAAAACTACCTAACTAAATCCCATCATTGGGAAAGTGAACAAATATACACAACGATTTGGATAATTCGATAAGAACGAAAACTGTCAAATCAAAATCATGTAACGCGGGACGATGTCCGCCACCCACTAAAACTGGAAACCTCAACTTAGATACGGATATAGAATCCTATCTCATTCTTATAAAATACTTGGGGAAATCAACAACTCATACACTTTTGCCTTTTTCTTAAAGGAACATGTCGTCGAGACAACTGACTTTCGACGAAGCTGAACTTGCCCGATACATTGCTCAAGGAGTGACCGATGCGTTACTCTCACGAAATTTACGAACAGACAGTGGGGCCACACTAAACAACCCACTCCAAACGAGACCCTGCACTTATAAAGAATTTATGAGGTGCAAACCACTACACTTCTCTGGAACCGAAGGAGCTATTGGCTTAACTCGGTGGATTGAGAAAATGGAATCCATATTCTGTCTCTGCGAATGCCCTGACGACCGCAAGGTCAGACTCTCTACCTGCACTTTCGAGGAAGGTGCACTTACCTGGTGGAACACCCAAGTTCATTCCATGAGCACCGAAGTTGCTTACAGGATGCCTTGGGAGGAACTGAAACAAATGCTCAAGGAAGAGTACTGTTCTAACGAGGAAATACATCGACTCGAGGTTGAACTCTGGAACCTCACTGTGAAGGGGAATGACATCACCTCGTACACCACTCGATTCCAACAATTGGCACCCTTATGCCCGAACATAGTAAACTCAGAGCCCACGCGTATCAGAAAATACATTCTGGGTCTTCCTAAGCCTATCCGAGGGAACGTCATCTCATCCGCACCTACAACCATCCGAAAAGTCATACGTTTAGCTCACGAACTAATGGCGATGAAAGCCGACTATGAGACACTCCCTCGATCTCCTAATCCCTATAACAAGAGGAAATGGGATGGAAATCCCAGCAATAGCCACGAGCTAACCTTAAGACCTGAACCCGTACCACTCAATATAATCAAACCCGGAGAGAAGAAATACAAGGGAAACAAACCCTTCTGCCCCAGATGCGAAAGCCATCATACGGGGGCGTGTGGCATGCCATGCAATAGGTGCAAAAGCTATGGACACCCAACTAAGAACTGCAGAGTCCCTACTACTATCTCAAACCCGAACGGCCCAAAGGTCTGTTTCGAATGCGGAGACTCGGGACACCTCAAAAGAGACTGTCCGAGACTTTACAACAACGCCTAGCGAGATCTCTAAGGTAGGAAGGTTACGTCCTTTCTCAACAACTTAATCCTTTAACTCGTTAAACATCTAGGTGTCATTCCTCACACCATTTTGGAAAAATTCAAACGCTTAAGGCATCATCGGAAAGACACGACTAGGTCAAAGTCAAGCTTAGAGTTTGCTTTCAGCAGACTAGCTAAATTATTATCTGTTAGGTATTTGGTCCTGATAGAACGATTTACAAAACGGTCACTATGTGACAACCATTTAGTCCCGAATGGACTGCGACGTAAACGGTTGCCTGGTAACCAAGACTTAATTATACCATGAAACAAACAACATTGTCCAAACGTAACTACAATGATAAAACACAACACAGTCATGGATTGACTGCCTCCAAACTCGATATAGACATTGTATGTCTACTACCTACGTGATACATTCCTCGTACGTGCATTACTCCCCAGACCACGCGCGACCCTGACCTCACTTTAAATTTCGGGACGAAATTTTCTTAACAGGGGGAGAATGTAACACCTGGTCAAAAAGTCAACTTGCGCGACAAATTTAAACTTTTAATCTTCGTACTAAGTATGCGTTATTACCACGGAATTTAAAAATTATATATAATATATATATAATAAGATGGAGTACTCAGAAAAACGCATCCAAACTTCAATGTCAAAAATCTCGAAACTAATATTTTATTTGTTAGAAGAAATATTATATAAATTGGGACAACGCAGAATCGAATATAAAAAGTAAATTTTAACAAAGTATTTTTATAAAATACTTCCACTAATAAACATTTGGAAGTAACATAAATAAATTTCAGAATTTAAAATATTATTTTGAACTACGAGCGAGTGCGAAAATACGGGTATTTTGTACTGCGGTTGGAGACCACAGTATACAAAAGTGGGAGCTGAGTTTAACAAAACCCAACCCCCACCATCTTTTCTTCCTTCATTTTCTTCTTCTTCCTTTTTCTCCACCCCATTTTTCTCTCTAAAATATCACCACCAACCACCACCACCACCGCCGGCCGATCACCGCCGCCACCGTCACCAACATTTTCAGAATCACCTTCACGAGTGGAACAACATTAACAAAGGCAACATCATCGTTTTCTTTCTCGTTTGGCCTCGATTCGCATTTGTAAGAAATTCTCAAATTCTTAGATTTAATCATTTTGAAGTAATGTTTTAGTGTAATAATGATTACATAACTTACTTATAACCTAAACAACCAAGAAACCACGATTTTACAGCTTGAAAATGCGTTTGATTTGCGATTTTGGCCGGAAAAACGCGAAACCCGAAAGTTTCTGGGCTGCTGTTCTTCAGTGCGACACAAGCCTTGTGTCGCATACTGTGTCGCATGAATTACTCATGCGACATAACCCTTATGTCGTATCCTTGTGTCGTACCTTGTGTCGCAGACTCCATGCGACACAACCCTTATGTCGCTATTGATTTAGCATCACACGTATTATGCGACACAACCACTGTGTCGCAAAGCTTCTGTGTCGCACCATGCGACATAACCCTTGTGTCGCATGAACCATTTTTGTGTCGCATGTTATGTCGCAGAAAACAGAAAATAGCCAAATTTTTCTAAGTATCGGAAGACGTTCTCAAATGACCATTTAAATACGATACGACTCACATTCAAAACAAATATACTTTATAAAGTATACGAAAACTCGAACCTAATAATAATATGAATTATTATTACAATTTCACCAATCACGAACCATACTTACAAACATACGAAATCTCTCGTGTTTAGGACACTAGGAGATCATATTTGGACACGACTCGTTACATTAGGACGCTAGCTCCTCAGGTGAGTTCATAGCCCCTCCTTTTTACTGTTTTTCACTGATTTTGGGGGAGATGCATACTCATGATTTACCTACTTTTCGTTGATAAACGAACTTACAACTGCTTTACAAATGTCTGCAAATGACATATTAGACTCTAATGCCCTTGAGACAACCGTACATACTATGCAAACTAAGTGTGCCTTAACAAGACAACAACTAGAATTATACAAGGAACAACATTTAAACACTTCGTCACATCGGCGATTCAGTATTACTAGATTTGGCTAGTTTACTCGTGAAACACAACCTAGAGACCACACTTACTAATCAAGTCACGATGTATAGAACCGACTGATAGTATCCATCATTTAAGTGATGTAGGTACTTTTCGACAACTAAGTGATGTAATGACACACTTAGGCATTGTATACTACTCAGAACAGCTAGGTGGCGTTTATACGCATCTAGACATGACCCGCTACACCCATCATCTAGGTGGTGATTAGTCACACTTAGATACATTGTGAACATTAAACGTTATTCATAGGTGTAGATTGTTAGATTGCACCTTCAACATTACCGTAGGGTAATAAACGCACATAAATTGAGTGTAGTGTTTATCTGTAGATATCTTACACTAATTTATGCATACATAAACTGTTTAGCACGTTGTGCTACTATCGAGCCCGTGGGGCCATCACTGGGCGCGTTGCGCTACTTCCGGGCACGTTGTGCTACTTCCGGGTTCGTTGAACCACTACTTGGCACGTTGTGCTACTTCTGATTTCATGTACATGATGATGTACACACGCTTACACTAACAAGCACGCGGTGCTTCGCTTATATATATATATATACATGTACACACCCTATTCACACCATTAAGCACGTAGTGCTTCATTAACGTTAAACAAGCATGTAATGCTTCATCTGATCACACAGTAGGCATGTTATGCTACTGCCGAGCCTGTAAGGCCATCACTGGGCGCGTTGCGCTACTTCCGGGCACGTTGTGCTACTTCCGGGTTCGCTGAACCACTGCTTGGCACGTTGTGCTACTTCCGGGTTCGCTGAACCACTACTTAGCACGTGGTGCTACTGCCGATTAACTATACATGTTGATGTATACATTACTACCTTACTAAGCACGTGGTGCTTCACATTTATTCATACATATTACGTACATCAGGCACGGAGTGCCTCACTACATTTATCCAGTTTAAGCACGTGGTGCTCTCGAACATAAAGTATGCACGTGGTGCTACTTTCATTACTTATATACTTGCAGGATAATCCGATGGATTATTGGGACTAGGGATACTTATTAACCAATCAACATATGTTGTGGTTCCTACATGGGTAGATGACCTAATTTTAGGAACCCGCACCTCCATGTAAAGACTAATAGACGATGCATACTAAACCCCTGTATCTAGCTAACCCTATGGTTAGGGTAACCTACACCCCGATATATAACTTTTGTAATGTCTTTGCAAACTCATTTAATCTAAATACACGGTGGATAACCGCTTTTTATAATACGGATGGTATTATCACACGATTTCATATTAATTACTCTGTGAACTCACCAGCTTTATAGCTGACCTGTTTTAGTATGTATTCTCAGGTGGCCCGCAGGATTAGGACCACTGCAAGCTATGCTAGCTCGAGTCGCATGTTTTTAAACTTTGGGACAACTCTGCATTTACTTTTGTATTTCCATTTATGTAATTGAAAACCACTATTAATTTTGTAAACGTTTTATTTGGTAAATGTATAACTATTTTCTACGTCTCATTTAGAGTCGTTCATTATATATCTTTGTGCTTGTGATATTTGATTTAGTAACACCCGACCCGACTGTTTCCGCGACCCGAAACTTGAGGGTGTTACATTTTCCCTCATTCTCACCACCCACTTTCTCTCTCTTCTTCATTTTTCTCTCAAAAAAAAAAACCCAAACCACAACCACCTTAAATCGCCAAATTACACCACCAAACGCCGCCGAAATCTCGAAGCTCTTTGGAGAAAAACAACCACCACGCAACGATCTACAACTCTATCTTTTCGGAATTTCATTTCGACACTTTGTAAGTTTCCGACAAAAACCCGAAACTCTTCGATTTCTGTTGTTTATATAAGCTTAAAATGTCCATATATGGGTTGGGTAAAAAGGATCGGACCAAACTATGGCCGGAAAACTCATTTTTGGCTCAAAAATCCGTCAACAGCTTTAAGTGTCGCAACGACGACTGCAGTATAGCGTCACTTCATGCGTCACTTAAGTGACGCATTGAGTGTCGCTAAAAGCCCTAATTTTGCGTCACTTGCCTAAGCGCCGCATAAAACCCCTTTTTCCCGACACTTGCCTAAGTGTCGCAAATTCAATACCCGTCACTATAAACCGACACTTATAGCGTCACTTGTTCAAGTGACGCCTACAATCGAGAACTGATTTCACCCGTCACTAACCTTAGTGACTCATGACACTTGTACCGACACTTACAACCGACACTCCCTTAAGTGTCGCACTCTATGCGTCACTTGCACAATTGACGCCATTAGATCAGAATCCGTCATTTCATGCGACACTTCCTAAGTGTCGCCTAAGCCCTAAGTGTCGCTATAAGTGACGCATAAAACAGAAGGTTTTCAAACCAATTTTTACTATGTGTCGAGACCTAAATTTTATCACTTGATTTCACCCAAATTCAAGTCCAGATGCGTTTTTCACCAAAGCAACTTAGTAGAAATAAAAATTTTTCGAGCTGACTTGGCACCTCGACCCTAACCAGGGGCGAGCCCCTTGGACCCCGCCAGGGGTTGCCACCCCTAGAACCCCGCTAACCAGGGGCGCTGCCCCCGGACCTCCATCACCTAAAAGTTTGGAAACACTTTTTAAGTACAACACTTTAAAATCAAAATAATAATGTTGAAAATTATTATTACAAACAATCACCAACGGGCCGTACACACGTTCTAAACACAAGTTAATCATCCAAATCGTAGTAATTTGGACAAGTCAATCAACCAAATGGGGATAATTTGGACATTATAGTTGAACGAACAACTACAAAGGTAGTCTTTTAAGATACCTATTCAATTAATAACCATCGCGCGTATTGGACGCCCTCAGGTTACAAGTCTTCGGACATCAATTCACAGCTAATCAATTCAAGTTATTTCGATAAACACTCAAGGCTCAGGTGAGTCTCATGGCCCCTATTTTACTGTTTTTCAATCATGGGTGTGATTACATTGCACGTTTTATTTACATGTTGAACGCAAGTACAAAACAATCAAATGCTACATGAGTTGTTTTCAACTAATCACTAAAGCCCTCCATAGCATAGTCTGGTAATACATCTGTAGCGTGAATGTTAGTATATGATATCATATAGGATTGACAATCCACGTTCGGGTTAGCACGCACTAACTGGTCAAACGGGCATATTAGCATTTGGGAAGACGAGTGTAGATTAGGCACTCGTAGGAGGCATTCAGTTGGGTTTCCTTAATTGGACCTGACACTCAAGTTAAGCTCAGACTATGTGCTCATGGCTGTATAACTTTTATTTTGCTTAATTGCACTTTAAATTCAATTATAAATCTTGCGGTTCATACAATTATGTGTTGACATACAAACTTGTGAGCTCACCAGCATTTCGCTGACCCATTTTAGCATGTATCACAGGTAACCAGCAGTAGGTTGGACTGCTCAATCAGGATCAATTAGCTCGAGTCAGCATGCAAACAATCAGAGATTTAGCTGCATTATTATATTTTGTAATAGATTAATTATGTACTTAAATCTCTCAATTTCAACCAAGCTAATGTTACTATATTTTTGATGTAAACTTTGATTTTATCAATACAAGTTGTAAAACGACGCATATAGAGTCGTTCATTATATCTTATGTGCTATGATTATTGATTAGTCGCGCCCCGACCCGAACCGCTTCCGCATCATAATTTGGGGGTGCAACATTACCCATTTAACCCCCATATCACTCAGCTTTGCTTTTTAGGCATATATACAAATTTAACGCTTGATTATGAAGACCACGTCTTTGATCACCTATTATATAACACATACATATAACAATACATTTAGTAACTAAAAATCATTATAATCAACTAATCATAAACATCAACCCATCGCCCATTTGGGTTGACCGTGTTTGACTTTTAGCCAAACTATACATAATCTTACTTTTCATAATCATCTTGATTCAATTATGTGATCACTTACATTATTACTTTAATTATGAGTAAACATCATTATATCATCATAACTAAGGGTGGTCATGGACGGTTAACCGGGGGTTCGAACCGAGAACCGGTTAACTGAAAATTAGGTTCACTAATTTCTTGAACCTAAACCGAAATCGAAAAGTTCGGTTAACCGGTAATCGGTTAACCATTTTTTCGGTTCGGTTAGTCGGTTAACCATTTAACCGTTTAATAATTAATACCTATTATCAAATATAATTAATAACACACAAATACACATTCATTGATAAGTGTTCACTATATTTAAAATATTTTATAAGAAAAGTATCAAAGGATAAGCATTTTACTCTTTATAATTGTGTATTTATATTATACATATGTTAATCGTTCAGATATAATTAGAACTAAGTAGTAATAGTTAACATATTATGGAAAAATTAAGCTAATAAAGTACATTAAAATGAAACAAAAAGAAATATAAATGATTATATTAAAATACAAGTGTAAATATCTATATATATAAATAATATATACAATATATATACATAAAATTTTAACTATGTATAACCTTTTCGATTTTTTCGGTTAACCGTTTATCATGTTTATCCCAAAATCATGAACCGAAACCGAAAAACCGAAAAAAACTCGGTTCGGTTAACCGAAACCGAAAAATGAAGAAAACTCGGTTCGGTTAACCTAATTTCGGTTCAATTCAACCGGTTTACGGTTCGGTTTTCCGGTTTCGGAATATTTTGAACACCCCTAATCATAACACTACTCTTCCAACTACAATTTACATTGAATTATCACTAATTCATAGTAACTCATTATATTTATCATTTCATCAACAAAACTATAATCATTCTAACAACATCTCTAACTAGTAATTAAGATGTGTTAACAATAATTAATAGTCATTTGAACAAAACTCATCATAATTACTTCTAATTCAACTAATTACCACCTCATATTCTTGATCATAATTCATTTCTAATTGTTTTGAGGGTGGAGAAATATGTTTGTGTATGCGCATGTATCTATGTATGGATATGTATGTTTTATTTGATTTTTACTCCACGTAATTATTATTGTCTGAAACTTAAAAACTATTCATAGTTATTATTATTTTGTACCTCTTATAATAATAATAATAATAATAATAATAATAATAATAATAATAATAATAATAATAATAATAATAATAATAATAATAATAATAACTTAAAACAATTATTAAAATAATACTTTAGATTTTGGGGTGTTACAACTTCTTGTTTAACGACTTTTTTTTCTTTTCAAAACCCCATTTTAATTAATTTTTTTGTCAAACAAGACTTATGAGTTGTGGCTTATTAAAATAAGAAGATCAAGCTCCTAAAGATCTTCAGAAGGCACGTGACAAACACACCCTTAATATAAGAAGGGTTTGAATAAGAAGATAAGCCAATTACCCAAAACAATACAAATATGTGTATATATTGTCACCTTAAGATTGTGTAAAATCGTTTGTTTAGAAGATGTGTTTGAGAGAAATGATTGAGAAAGTGGTTTAAGAAAATAGAAAACAAATATTTGTTATGTTAAGTTATTTTTAAATGAGGATAAAATTGAAAAATTAGTGAATATATTAATTGGTATGTAAATATTGTGGAAGATCAGTTTCTCATGAAAAGCTAAATTAAAGATATAATCATGATAAATCATTGAAGATATCATGATAAATTAAATGTCTACTCGATCAATCGATTCTAAGTAGTAATAGTAATACGTGTTTGCTAGCCCTTTTCTCTTCTTCATTTTCACTCTAATATCTTTTGAATAATGAAAAGAGAAAGCAACTATATATCAAGTGACATGTTTCCTATTTTTAAAACAACTAATATACTTGTAAGTTTTAACCTTCTAGAATGATACTTAGGTAAAATAAAATAAAAATGACATCTCTGTTGTAGATTTTCCTTACATCTCTGTTAACCATTTTTATTATTATTATTATACCAATACCAATGACTAAATAGCCCGACGGTAAAGGCAGCCTATGATTTCCTTCAGGTCATGGGTTCCAATCCTATGATGTGTATTATTTATCATAAAAGTACCTACCACCACTGAAGCGCATGACTCACAACGTTAAGGCTTAATCCGCGCGAGTTCCGGCTCAGATGTTGTGGTATATGTGATGGAGGTGATTTGCCCGACAATGTTGTACCTTGTGAAGGGTTTCGGTCGTGCTCCATTAAAATATGGAGCGGCTCCAGTGGGTAGTCAAAATACCCATTTTTTTTTATTATTATTAACCTAAAATTGGATTAAACGTGTTGTGTGTTAAGCAATCACAACCTAATATCGTTTAATTGTTACAAAATCGAGTTCACTAACGATACCAACACAGAAACATCCATACTCACACTATGGATTTTCTCGTTGAGTTTATTACGAAAGGAAAAAGAAGAAAAGGGAATATAAGATGAGTAAAAAAGAAAAGAAAATGAAATTAAAAAAATCCGTTTATAGACAATTCATAAAATACTGATAATTTTCAGTATATTTAAATATTTAATGTAAAATAAATTTATCTTAAAAAAACTAAATTAATTTACATACATACGATTACCAAAGGTAATTCCACTATTCCTAACTTGTTATAACTCAATTTTTACTATTGCAACTCACTTATTAAAAAGTAATATATAATCCAAGATCATGTGGTGCCTATAATTTATGGTCACAATATATTTAATAATAATAGATTATATAATAAAAGAAATGTGAAATGAAAGATACTAGATTTATTTACTAATAGCTATTAAATATAAATACTACTAATATTTATACTATTTCTACGCATAAGTTTTATATATATAGCTATATATAAAAAGTTTATATGATTGTTTGATAATGGATCTTTACAAACAAAGTTACAAAATCAAAATGGTGAAGTTAATGAAAATGTGTATTTTGCATTGTATGTTAAAAATAATATCATTGTCATACAAGAACAAACAATTTGTAACACCCATTTTTTGGGCCTAGTGATAATTGGGTAATTTCCTAACTTTAAATAATTGTTTAATGTGTTAGGAAATTAAATTGTTTATTGTGTTATATTTATTGTGAATGGTTAGTCAAAAAGTCAAACGACTTATTGTGACTAGCAAATAATTGTTTGTAATAACTTTATAAAGTTGACGGTAAAATAAAATTGTTGGAATCGTAAATGGTTTTTAGGTTCCAGACAATAGGTTAGAAGGGGATAAAATTTTAAATGGTATACGGGGTCGGTTTGAAAGTGAGCCGACTTAATTTCTTATAACTTTCCTAAACTTCATTTGTCATTCTTTGAGAACTCATCACAATAAAACATAAGTAATTTGATAGAGATGTGTTTTGATTTAACCTCAGATTCTTCATCATCGTCATCTTGCTATCTTAAAGATTGTAAGTTTGATTATTATTTCTAATACTATGATTATGATTGAATTATAGGGGTTAGGATTGATAGATGAAATTGAGGTTTGAAAACATGTTATTGATGCTGATATGATGATTATGATGTTGTTATTTGTTATACTAAACATGTTAGAAATTGAATTTGATGGTTTTTAGTTTAAATTCCGGGTATGGGTTTTGAACAGACCACAGGTCGCTAGGACGAAGGGTTTACCCGGCGGGTAAAACCCTTACCCGGCGGGTAGTCAGGCTAAGTGGGTATCCGGCGGGTATGATTTGTACCCGACGGGTAGGTTTGTTTGATGGCAATCCGGCGGGTAAAACTAATCCGGCGGATAGGACTAGTGAGAATTGTTACCGCAAAATGGAACTTGGTTTGGGCTTGGGCTTACCCAGTGGGTAACCCCTCCTACCCGGCGGGTACCTGACTGGTTGGATTGATTCATGTTTAAGTTTTAAATATGATAGTTTTGTGTATCATGATTATTAAACCATGTTTCTAATGATCTGTGCTTAAGTTGTATGCTTATATTTTATAAGTATTGTACATGATTAAGTTAAGTAATACTTATTGGTTATGGTTATACACTTAATATCAAGTGATACTCCAATCATGGAATGAGTTACTAACTCATTTGTTTAATTGTATTCTCAGATATGGAGAAGGCTCAGTAATATTAGACTTCTGAGCTCGCGGCTGAGGTAACGGTCTGTGGATCTGTAATCCTCAGTGTGATTTAGTTGTAACAATTTTGGTTACAACGGGTAAACGTAGTTTACTGCTTTGATATACTGTTTAGTATGCTATGATGTAATTGTTGTGGATAGACTGTTTAGTTTGATATGAAGCCATGAATATTATGGCCTATGTGATGATTTGATACATGGCCTTGGGCACTATGAATGAGGTCAGTATGATGCTGGGCTTATTGCTATTGTTGACGATGGAGGGTTCCTTGTACATATCGTTCATAGGAACCTTAGTTGGATGAGAATAGCATTAAGTTATCAGTGATTCAATGTATTGTCCTGCAGTGAATCCGAAGGGTTCCTGCCCACCATGAGGGCATGAGATCTGTATCAGGAACCGCCGATCCTCATTGCGATTATGTGATGATTATGAGATGATGTGATGATGAACCTGTTGCGGTAAACAGGGTTGTTATGTGTTTACGATGCTTTGCTGTAAACAGAGTTGTTATGCTAAGTTGGACTGTTGATTATTTATTCACTCACTTAGCGATATGCTAACCCCACCACCCTACTACTTCTTGCAGGTTATGATTATGTAATGGGTTGGGCAAGAAGCTGTTGACTGAATGGATTGTTTGACAAATGGATGTTTACTCTGATATCTGATCTGATTTGTATAAATTAGGGTTGTCTTTGGATTTACATAACACCCAAACTGATAAGCTATGATTTGAAATAGACTGTTTAGATGTGTATGTTATATAATATAAATTATAAATGTTTGTTTGGAATTGCGCTTCCGGTATATTATGCAAAAAAAATGATTCTAAATTGTGGGGTGTTATAAGTTGGTATCAGAGCATAGGTTTGTGTGAATTGGACATTGGTAATGTTCAATCCCAAATCTGAAATTGAGTTAAGTCAAACATTCTAGGGTGTGGGATTTGGTTGTTGTATGAGAATTGGTTAGTGTGTTATGTGCTAAAGCTTAACAGCTTGTGAGATGTTGTTTTGAGATACAGAGATGGCAGGATGTGAGTACTGACTAGTACCTCCAGCAATATTGTTGATTGAAGAGAATAAGGTAATCCACGATAAACTTTCCTGGATTTACATTCACTTGAATTGCTTATTTTGCTATGATGATTAGTAGTAAAGTTGATTTGAGTCAGACTGATATGATTCCCCAGTTATGAGTCATTAATGATTGTTACATGTTGATTCAGTGATAGAGATATTAAATGAGACGTTTAACGTCCTGATTAGTGCTGAATGAACTTGAAAATGTAGACTATGTGTTGAATTAAGTAGACAAAGTGTTGATTAGAGGTTAACAGATTATATGAAACAAGTGAGTATGATTTTGGTATGTGGAATGCAAGATGTGGTTATAAATCCTTGCTAACGAATTATGTGAAATTTGACTAAAGTATGATTCCTCCTTTAGGGGAATATGTGGATGTATGGTTAGAGAATAGGTTTTGACTACTGTCAAACAGAGGACAAGAAACATACTTAGATATGTTTATGAAATATGTAGATAGTAATGTTGTTTATTGATTAAGGAAGAGGTAGGTTTTCTTGGTCAAATGTAAATTGTTAAATTAATGACATGACATTATATGTTATTAATATGTGACTAGTTGTTATGTGATGAGAGGCAAGTAGAAATGCCAAGTAAGAAGATGTCAGCTGTGTATATGGAATTACTTATTTGTATGAAATAAGTGATTTTGGAATAACATGATTAAAAGGATATTGTGAATGAAAATTCTAAAATGGATACTTATTAATAATAAGTAATTAAAGTAAAGTGATTATTATTGAATACGTATTTGGTATTGCACGTGAAGTTGATAAAGTATTTGTTACCTGATAGTGTATTTTTTACAAATGGTCAATGTTTAAGTATACGTGTTAGGTATAACACGTGATATTAGATGGCATGAGTGCTTGATAATATGTCATATGTTAAATTATGATAGTGACTTATCATGTGTTTAGAGTTTTAGATGGACAAAGATACTGACTTATGTCAATTGCTGAAATGAGATTCTATATGAATAGATAAATATTAAAAGATGTTACATGTATATGTGAAATGACTTGATGTGGTAAGTTAAGCTTAAAATATGCATCTATTGTTAAGAAGTATTAATTATGTTCAGGTGACTTTTGAAATATGGAGTTATGTATATGTGTTTAAATGAAAGGATAGTTATGATATGATAAAATAAATATAAAGTCTCTGATTTGTAATTGATTCTAATACCTATTGGTATGGATACATGTTTATTGGTTTATAATGTTAAAGGCTTTGTCAGCCGAATAGCCTGTTGTAGAAATTTAATTTGAAAGGTGCTAATAAGCAAGGTGAATTACTATGAAAGTAATAGTTGAAAATATGAAAATGATGATTATGTTTCTATTATTATAAAAATATGTGAAATTAGGTATATTCTTATATACTTGATGACAAGATGAAATGATAAATTGCAACTAGAAAGAGTTAAAATGTGGAATAAGCTAATGTAGAGATCAATTAAATTGACTAATATAATATTGATACTGTTGAATATGTGCTTGTGAATAGCACATTATGAGATTTTAGTACTTGTGCTGATTTAGCAAAGTACTGATTGATATAGACTTAGCCTTATTCAATGGAATTTGGTGTTAAGTGATAGATTGGTTATAATTTTACCTATAAAGTTTGATCTATACCTGGCTTATTAATGCGTGTTTTAGTAATATGATTTTTGGATTACTTAGAAGTAAAAGGTTTTATATGACCAAAGGGTGCTTGAAATCATGAACTTGATCAGTGATAACTAGTTGCAAAAGTTGAATCCAATTGTTTCACCACTCAAGGTGATATGTGGATACTAGTTTGGTAGCTCATTATGATATGAATTTAAAATTCCTTGTTAAATGTATGTATTGTGGTTTTATGACCACAGTTATTGATGTTATTTTGTTCTTGTTATTAAGAAGATAAGGGTCAAAGATCCTGACATATTGCTAGTTTCTGGTTGTAGGTGGTTTTGTATTCCACTTGTTTAAGTGATTATGTGTTCTAAAGGGTTTATGTGACTTATTGCAAACGATTCAGATAATTGATCGTTTTATGTATAAAGATTGGGTTTATGCACAGTATATGTGCGTGGGAAAAAGCAGAACCATGTACATTTGAAGATGTGCATGTGGAAAGAATTCAAAATATATAATTAATATTATATGTTGCTCAAGAAAGTGATGTATGTGAATCTATTAGATTGAAAGGTAACGAATGTTACACCCCCAAATTCGTTGATTGTGTTTAGCGGAAGCATTAAGTATGGGGGTAATAATACCAACATTGTACATACATACATATCAGAGCATATGATTACAACAGAACATGTATATTAAGATGCCAAAGTTAATAATTTACAAAAGTTTACGATTCACCGAATCGTATAAAGTAATTACTGTTTTACAAAAGTAGATTTCAGAAATAAGACTAAAACACTTTTAGTTATACTAGAGAAATCCCGTTGTCAAAAGTTGGCATCCTAAAGCTTCGAGGGTCGCCTATGTTTCATATGTGCAGGCGATGCTTACGTGTGATGCTAATTCCCTGAAAAACATAGTAAAAAGTCAACACATGGTTGAGTGAATTCACAGGTTTTAAGTTTGCAAGTACAGTTCATTAAACCAAATACGTTTGTAAACAGTTGTTGCCATAATAGTTAGGTAAACGTTTCATGGAACGTTATCCAAATATAGTTCGGTTGGGATGTTGCCCAAAATACAGTTTACGTGGGATGTTACCCAAAATACAGTTTAAAATACATTGCTGGTCGTTCTCCAGCATTTCCAAAACAGTACCGGTCATTCTCCGGTCTAAATACGCACGGGTCGTTCTCCCGTCTAACTCGGCCAGTCGTTCTCTGGCACTAAACACAGCTGGCCGTTCTCCAGCGAAACACAGTACCGGTCGTTCTCCGGTCTAAACACACACGGGTCGTTCTCCCGTTCAAACACTGCTGGTCATTCTCCAGCGAAGCAAAACAGTTTATCAAAATAGTTTACCGGTCGTTCTCCGGTTTACCAAGTATAGTTTAACACGTTTGTATTAGTTTGTAGTATGAACACGTTATTTCATAAACACCAGTTTGTACAAAAGTTTAACAGTTCTAAAGTACTCTAATCGTTCGAGTAAACAAGCAAGTTAAACAATCATGTAAGCAAAAGCAGTTATGGCAATCAGTAAAATAGTTGACTATATTTCTCACCCCAAGTTGGAAGCAGTAAAACAGTTAAAAGTGGGGCTGTGAACTCGTCTGGTGAGCTAAGTATGTTCGAGTGCTAGCAAAGCCTAAGCCCGGGTAAAGTCCTTAACGTCCTGAACATATGAGGTTATAAGTATAAATACGTGGATGTCTTAGTTTGACCATCCATGCTAATGTCCACGCAACTAGATTATGTCCAAAGTGTTTGTTTGTCGTTTGAGTTTGTAGTTTTAGATATGTATACGACTTGTTGGTAACTGTTTGTAATAGTAATCTTTGAAAACATTTTTATATTCGTTTCATTGTGTTTCATAAATTACGAAATTGTGTACGGGGGTCCGGGGGCAGCGCCCCTGGTAGCGGGGTCCAAGGGGTGGCAACCCCTGGCGGGGTCCAAGGGGTAGAGCCACTGGCTGGGGTCGAGCTACCAGGTCAGCTTGGAAAATTTTTATTTCTACTACATTGTTTTATCAAAAATCGCATCTGGAATTTAAATTCGGAAAAATTGGCTAAGGTTGGCCGCGGACTGAAATTGCCGTGCGAACCGAGCTCACGATGCGAATTGAGATCGGGTTCGCAAAACAAGTGGGTTCGCAAAACAAGTGGGTTCGCAAAACAAGTGGGTTCGCAAGTCTCGACCCACAGGTCTCGACTCGCAGGGCAGGTCAGTTCGCAGGTCGGTTCAATTCGCAAGTCGGTTCAACTCGCAGGTCAGATCAGTTTTGGCTTCGCGAGTCGAGATCTCGGCTCGCCTCGCAGGACGAACTGGGATCTGGGATCTCAACTCGCACGACGGGCTGTTCGTACCTTAGGTTTTAAAAACGCATTTTTGAGTCGTTTTTGGACATAATCAATTGGTAAAAACACTAATACATGGTATATTAATCATTATAAACGTGAAATATCAAAAGAAATAGCGAAATCTAAGAGTTTACGGAATGTCGGGATCTTACAAAGTTGTCGCGAGAGAAATCTGAAAAGGTAGAAATGTAGAGCTCGACTCCGTGATCGTTTTTCTCTAAAGGGGCGAGGTGATTGGAGGTGTTTTAATGGTAGTTTTGTTGTGATTTGTGGTGGTGATTTTAGTGAGAGAATTGAGAGATAAATGGAGGTAGAGAGAGAGTAAAGATGGAAAATAGGGTGGGGTGGAAGTGTTAGGGCCGGTTTTGGGTCTTCCAAAATGAGGAGGGACTTTGTCCCAAATTTGCGGTATTTAACCCGTGTTCGTTTACCCAATCGTAAATTGTAAACATATTTTAAAATGATAAGTTTTGTCGCGCAAAATACGTTTTGTACGATTCAAAATACTTTGTAAATATTATCGACATAATATTTAATAAGCGTTAATGTTATTTAATAATTTCATATTATGTAACACCCCAGTTTTTAAGGTATTATTTTAATAAATAAAAATAAGTTTTAATAGCTCAGTTTTAACGTATTATTTTAGTGTACAATAATATATATATCTTTTTAATTATAGATCTTTAAATAATAAGTTATGATAGAAAACGTAAATTAGTTGTTCAGTTCCAGACTGTGTAGTATAGTAAATAAATAAAAGATATAAACACTGATACGTGTTTTGTCCCTGTGATCTCAAAACATTCCAGAACCCCCAAAATAAACAGAGTAAAATCGCAGGAAGGAGAAAACCCAAGAATCAATCTTCAAGTTTTATACTAATCTCCAATTCAAGCCTCAATTAATCAGAATTAGTATTTTTCCATCACTCTCTAATCTTTGTAAGTGATTCAATTTCTCTAAGAACCCTAGAATTTGGGTTTTTATGGGTTTAGCTAATTGTTATGAGTTAATCCGAATTTGGGCTTGAAATTGATTAGTTAGTGTTAGTTTAGTATATAGATAATGATTAGAAGTTCAATTTTTTACATTAAAAGTGAAAAATAGTGATTAGGGTTTATGGGTTTACCATGAATCCTATGAAATTAGCATGTAATTAGTGGGGGAGAAGGGAATTAGATGAATTATAGTTGAAAATATGATTAGTTGTTAATATATGTGCTATATGTATGTTTATTAGGTGTACAAGAAGACTTGTCATCTATTGAGCATCTAGTTTCTATTGTTCATCAATACAAGGTGAGTTATGAAATGAATAGATCATAATTATGCAAATGGTTGTGAATAGTTGTGATTATAACATGATTATGATGAAAGATTATGATTAGAAGGGTTAATAGAAATTAGCCATATATGATTAGAATAGCTAACCAAGGTTAGTTTTGTTTTGATTAGTAGCTAACTTATGTTAGCTAAATTATTGATTAGAAATGTGCACATATGATTAGAATTGTGAAAGTGGAATTGCAAGAAAAAGGGAAGAATTTTCTTTACTTTGCTTATTATTTGTTTTATTTAATAATGCATTGTATTGATTAGTTTCATATCCTCACTAAGCAAATTGCTTAATTAGCCTAGTTATGTTGTAGGTACAAGTGAAAGCGGAAGGGGAAAAGATATTGCAAAAGGGTAGAAGTGGAGTTGCTAGCTTGTTGTAAGTCACACAAGCTTTCTCTTTAAATTATCATTTTGAAACCTTGAAAGATCGCCCAAACAATGTTTTAACATGTTTTGGTTATGAAAGCAACAACTAGATAGAATATGTTGTAATAGTATAATTTTGTGGATGATTAGTAGATATGGTTTTAGAGTATGTTAAGTTGCAAGTTGTAGTAAAAGTGATATTTTGGTTGTGTATGTATTTGGAAGTTTTAGAGAAAGTCAAATGTGTTATTAGTCAATATTGAATGGGTTGTAATAGCCATTTTGAGTCAATGGGTCATAATGGGTCAAAATGGGTTTCAATGACACTTACGAACCAATTGGAGTTAGATAAATATTGGAAGTGTAATGATTAGTCTCACAACTTTGTTTCGATAGTAGAAACATGTGTTTAAAAGCCCAGCTCCTAAATCTCTATAGTTTGAGACTTAGTATGTTAGTAAAATTGATCATTTTAGTCGAAATTGACTTATACGTCCAAATCCCGATATAATGAGAAATTTGAGAAAGTGCGAAAATAGAAATCTTCATTTTTACCATATGAAAGTGTCTGCAAAGTTTTATGATCTCATTCTTTGTCGTTTGCAAGATATGCGTGTTCAAAGTTCGGTTTTTTGTATTAAAAAGTAAAAAATCTGGAGCTGCTGCTGGAGGTGTTTGAATCCGGCGGATTCAGTGACAATCCGGCGGATTGTCTATGAATCCGGCGGATTCAGCTAACCGGATTCGTTTGAAAAGTTCTGGTCAAAAGTTGGGTCTGAACACTGTTTGAATCCGGCGGATTCATAGTGAATCCGGCGGATTCATAGTGAATCCGGCGGATTCTCTTGGTCATCAGGACTTCATAAGTTAGCAAATAAAAAGACTTACTAGTTAATCGATCTCAACATCTAATCAGTTCCGAATAGTAGGAATAGTTGCATAAATATACAGTTGTTTAGTATTTTAAAAAAAAAAAAAAAATTCAGATTTCAGGGCGTTTCAAGTTGGTATCAGAGCGATGGTTTAAGAGATTTAAGCAATCCACAGTAGGATTGCCTAAACTTAAACCACTTATAAATGTGCAGTAGTTAATTACAGTTATGTTTTCGCAATGTTTTGCATATGGTTAGTAGATTATGATTAGAGTAAGAATGATTGCTTGGATTTGGAATATATTTAAGAATTTTGAATAGAAACATGTATTTAGTTGAATAGAAACATGTATTTAGAAATAATATGCCAATAAATAATAGGACAAGAAACTGTAACTCAAAAAACTATAGGTCAAGAACCGCTAAACAAGAAAACTCTAGGTCAAGAAATTATAAGGCAAGAAACTATAGATCAAGAAATCTAAAACTCAGATCGCGACAAGAATCATTAGAACGAAACGCCTAAGCAACTCAATCGTCTTACTCATAAGATCTCGCGCCCAAAACGGAAACGCAAAATTCAGCTGGTCAGCTCTGAATGAACCGAACAAATTCCAACGATAATGTAGGTACATCCTTCCTCGAAACATAACCCTTAATTTTGGTTTACACTAAGCGTGTACTACTACTCCTGGATACCATTTCATCGACTTAATTCCGAATGCATCATAGGGCTAGTTAACCTAGGCCCACATAAAACTCAGAGTTTGCTTTCAGCAGACTGGAAAAACTGAACGTTTACCAATAACTCAGTCCTGATGGGACTACTCTCTAAACGGTCACGTTGTGACAACTATCTAGTCCTGGATGGACTACAATGTAAACAGTCACCCAATAACAACGGCCTAATCATACAAACAATATAATCAGAATGTGACTACAATCATAAACTGCGACATAGTCAGGCATTGACTGCTTCTGAACTCATCATAGACATCACATGTCTACAAACTATCTCAACGGATCTCTCGTGCGTACATTGCTCCCCAGACTCCATGCGCGACCACGACCTCACTCTAAATTTCGGGACGAAATTTTCTTAACAGGGGGAGAATGTAACAATCGGTCAAAAGTCAAATTTCGCGCCAGTTTTAAACTTTAAATAAATACATTTTGTGGTTTAAATGAAATATTTTATCTAAAATATTTACGAAGTTCATTAAACAAAATTGTAGATTTAAAATATTAAAATTTATATTTTAATCGGGTACAAAAACGCGGGCATTTTTTACTGAGGTTGGAGACCACAGTCCACAAAGGAGGGAGCTGAGTTTAACAAAACCCACCTCCACCCCTCCTCATTCTTTCATTTCATTTTCATTTTTCACACACTCCAACCCCAAACTCACTCTATTTTCTCTCTTCATCAACCACCACCCACCACCGCCGGCTGCCACCACCACCGCCGCCGTCATCAACAACAACAAGATCAGCAGCAACAGCTCACCATCATCACCATCCTCATCTCCTTCATCATCGATCTCGGTTTCATCATCACCATACCCAATTTCGGTTCCATTTTGATTTGGTAAGAAAACCTCCGATTTCCACTTAAATTTGTGTTTATATCACTTATATTATCATGTATAAACATTGTATAAACTGATTATGTCCAAAAACAACTCAAAAATGTGTTTTTGAAACCAAAAATACGAACAGCTCGTCGAACGAGCCGAGCCGAGCAGCGAACCGAGCCGAGATGAGAGTCGAACCGAGCAGTGAACCGAGACTAGCTGCGAGTCGAACCGAGCAGCGAACCGAGCCTATCTGCGAGTCGAACCGAGTAACAAACCGAGCTGAGATTGCGAGTCGAGTAGAGATACGAACCGAATCGAGTAGCGAGCCGAGTCGAGCTTCGAGTCGAGTCGAGCTACCTGAACTGACCTGGTCTGCGAAATGAGTTTTTGCCCAACAATTCGATTTTCGCGTAACAACAACTACACTTTTTACAACGATGACTTACGAACAAAAATTATATTTTTGTAAAATAGACAACGAAACGATTTTAATAATGATTTAATTGAGAATTATTATTAATACAAACCATCACAAACGGACTGTACGCAATTCTAAAAACTAAACAACAGAAGTGTACCTTCATGACACATTTAGCTAAACCGATTAGTATCTTACTCATATAACCTCACGTGTTTAGGGCACTAGGAGGTTACCATTCGGACAACACACGTATCGTAGGATCGCTGACAACTCACAGGTGAGTTTCATAGCCCCTCCTTTCAAACTGTTTTACTGTTTTGGGGTGAGATGCATACTCGTTATTTACTATTCAAAAAAACCTATTTATGAAAATCACTCATTGTAAATGATTTACAACTACTCTCACTAGACTAGTCACTAGCCGCCTTTGCAAACACTCGTAAGAAATAGGTTTTATGAACACGGACCATTCTAGATATGATGGAGTATCTAGACACTTAACCAAGATTCCAAGAACCTCAATAGCTGTAGGCTATTATTGTGAAATACTGGAACATTAGAAAACGTAATATTCGCGACTAGAGTACATTAACCTAGAATTCAAGAAACAAGAGTACAAGATTCTAGAGCTTAAGAAACTAGATTTCAAGAGTACAAGAAACAAGAACTAAACTCAAGAACCCTGGAAACAAGGAACAAAATCCTCAAGAAACTCAAGATAACGGGAAATTAAATAACAAGAAATTAGAAACCAAGAACTAGAAATACAAGAAACAAGAACTAGATCCAAGAACTAGAAATCAAGATAGATCAAGAACTTACAAGAAATTAGATTCAAGAAACACTAGATTCAAGAACTAGAAATCAAGATAGATCAGGAACTTATATGCAAGGTCAAGAACTTATGTGCAAGGTCAAGAATTATGTGCAAGATCAAGAACTCAAGATTTTCAAGATCAAGATCAAGAAAACAAGATTTTCAAGAACTTATGTGTTTATTATTACGTGTTACATATTTTCAATATATGTGTTGTGTGATATGTGATATTTGTTATTTGCTAAATTGTGATACGTGCTAATTGTTATTCTGTGAAATTATTATTTGTTGTTGTTATGGTGAGAACTCTCTAGGTCAAGAAACTAGCCAAGAATCACCACACCCAAGTTTACCACTCATTTTAGAGATTTCAAGAAATCAGGATCGTACACGGAGTGTACACTTAGCATAGTATTATGCTCACAAAGATTTAGTCTTTCAACTAAACCTATGAACTCACCAGCTTATCGCTGACGTGTTTTAGTATGCATTTCAGGTACTGCGTTGGTAGGATCGGCCCGTCAGGATCCTAGCTCGAGTCGCATGTTTTCAACAACTAGATTTCTTGCATAACTTTTGTATTACAATTATGTAATGAAATTATTTTGCGAACACGCAACTTGTATACACTCTTATTTTGGAAATGTATAACTATTTTCAAACGTCTCATGTTAGAGGTCGTTTGCTATATATCTTTGTGCTTGTGATATTTGATTTGGTAACACCCGACCCGACCGCTTCCGCAAACTGAAATTTGAGGGTGTTACAGATTGGAATCAGAGCCTATGGTTATAGTGAGCTAGGTTGCATTTAGTGGGCCTAGACTATGACCGTTAGTCAGTATTTCCCACTAGGTATGACTTGGTTCAGAAATCACGTCCTACGGGTTTAATTTAACATAGCGTAGCTAACTATGTATAATTAAATACGGATGATGTGAAATCCGAAAGGAGTTATACTGAGCGGGAATACAATAGATGACTCTGATTTCGCTAGAGCTGGACCGACTTAGCATATGCTATACTTATTAGGCTATTATATATTGGGTTATATATACATAGGCCTTACTCGCTGACGTTCACGTCACCTAAAACACGACATTTAGAAATGACGTGTCACCTATTTCACCTATTACATCGCGCGAACGCTACCAGATCTTGCTAAAACATGGAGTATTTCTCCCCTCTCGTGACAAAAATCATCCGGCACAACTTTTTGAAAACTTGTAATACGTTCAAAAATCAATGACGCATCTTCGTATATTATCTGACTCTGTGCACATTCATGTTGTATATCAATTCGTTTCCTACACTTTTCTCAATACTATGTCGGCGTTAACCTCCACAATTACAAAATCAAATCTCATGTATCTTCGTTTCTCTTTCTTAAAGAACCATGCCGCCAAAGTCAAGAAACTACACTGATGCTCAGATGGCGTCCATCATCTCTCAAGCAGTGACTGAGGCTTTGTCTCGGGAACGACCACAAAACTCTCGGAGGAATACCGACACCCCCGAAAACACACCTGCTGTCAAACCATGCACCTACAAGGAATTCCAAAACTGCAAACCTCTCGATTTTACTGGCACCGAAGGGGCTATCGGTTTGGTCCGATGGTTCGAGAGAATGGAGTCAGTCCTTCGCATCTGCAATTTCACCGAGGAGTGCAAGGTCAAATTCGCCACCTGCACATTTCAAGAAGGTGCTCTCACGTGGTGGAACTCTTACGTTCAGTCTGTGGGAATTGATGCTGCTTACCAACTCCCATGGGAAGATCTGAAAACCATGCTCAGGGAAGAGTACTGTCCCCCGGAGGAGATACAAAAGTTGGAGGAAGAATTTTGGCACCTAACTGTTCAGGGAAACGACATTCAAGGCTACACCACTCGATTTCAACAACTGGCGCTCTTATGCCCAAACATGGTAGATCCTGAATCCAAACGTATCAAGAAGTACATTCGAGGCCTTTCGGAACCTGTCCGAGGGAATGTCGCCTCATCCCAACCTACCACTATCCGGAGTGCCATCCGTCTGGCTCATGAACTTATGGCCATGATCGACCAAAGGGAAACACCTGTGACCCCTACCGGAAATCACCACAAACGCATTTGGGACGGGAATCCCAATGACAACGACCAGTACCGATCACCAACCAAGCGACTGGAAGCGCCTAAGGCTTACGTCGCTAGGACTGAAGGTAGTAGCGGTTATGGAGGCTATCTGCCATACTGCTCCAACTGCAAACATCATCATGTAGGCCCCTGTAGCGCACCTTGTGCGAGATGCAATCTTAGGGGACACCTGGCTCAGGAATGTAAATTTCCAACTACACCCGTCAATCCCAACGCACCAAGAGTCTGCTTTGTGTGCGGTAACTCAGGACATTTCATGAAGGACTGTCCGGAACGTGAAGATTAGAACAACCACGTCTGCTAAGACGCTACATAATATTAGGGTACGTATCTTACTGTGACCCTACTCATTTCACTCTTATTTATTTCAAGATTCGCACTACTGTTGGTAGTCATTGACAATGAAAACTTACTCCTCACACATTCCCGATATTAACTGAGGGTTTTGAATCCTCACGCCGTCTGTAGGACGTCAATCCTAACAGGGGGAGCAAGATAAGGTAGGAACTAGACAACATATGGATGTGAGACCCAAATTTCTATACGCCTATATTAGGAGATAGGGTGCTGTTACAAGAATAGTCTAGTCAAGAATCTATAGAATCAAGAATCACTAAGCCAAGAATTCATAGAATCAAGGAACACTAAATCAAGAATTTGTAGATCAAGAAACAGTAGGTCAAGTAACCGTAGGACAAGAAATCATAAGTCAAGAAATCATAGGTCAAGAAAGGACAGGTCAAGAAACCCAGGATCAAGAAATAATATGCCAATAAATAATAGGACAAGAAACTGTAACTCAAAAAACTATAGGTCAAGAACCGCTAAACAAGAAAACTCTAGGTCAAGAAATTATAAGGCAAGAAACTATAGATCAAGAAATCTAAAACTCAGATCGCGACAAGAATCATTAGAACGAAACGCCTAAGCAACTCAATCGTCTTACTCATAAGATCTCGCGCCCAAAACGGAAACGCAAAATTCAGCTGGTCAGCTCTGAATGAACCGAACAAATTCCAACGATAATGTAGGTACATCCTTCCTCGAAACATAACCCTTAATTTTGGTTTACACTAAGCGTGTACTACTACTCCTGGATACCATTTCATCGACTTAATTCCGAATGCATCATAGGGCTAGTTAACCTAGGCCCACATAAAACTCAGAGTTTGCTTTCAGCAGACTGGAAAAACTGAACGTTTACCAATAACTCAGTCCTGATGGGACTACTCTCTAAACGGTCACGTTGTGACAACTATCTAGTCCTGGATGGACTACAATGTAAACAGTCACCCAATAACAACGGCCTAATCATACAAACAATATAATCAGAATGTGACTACAATCATAAACTGCGACATAGTCAGGCATTGACTGCTTCTGAACTCATCATAGACATCACATGTCTACAAACTATCTCAACGGATCTCTCGTGCGTACATTGCTCCCCAGACTCCATGCGCGACCACGACCTCACTCTAAATTTCGGGACGAAATTTTCTTAACAGGGGGAGAATGTAACAATCGGTCAAAAGTCAAATTTCGCGCCAGTTTTAAACTTTAAATAAATACATTTTGTGGTTTAAATGAAATATTTTATCTAAAATATTTACGAAGTTCATTAAACAAAATTGTAGATTTAAAATATTAAAATTTATATTTTAATCGGGTACAAAAACGCGGGCATTTTTTACTGAGGTTGGAGACCACAGTCCACAAAGGAGGGAGCTGAGTTTAACAAAACCCACCTCCACCCCTCCTCATTCTTTCATTTCATTTTCATTTTTCACACACTCCAACCCCAAACTCACTCTATTTTCTCTCTTCATCAACCACCACCCACCACCGCCGGCTGCCACCACCACCGCCGCCGTCATCAACAACAACAAGATCAGCAGCAACAGCTCACCATCATCACCATCCTCATCTCCTTCATCATCGATCTCGGTTTCATCATCACCATACCCAATTTCGGTTCCATTTTGATTTGGTAAGAAAACCTCCGATTTCCACTTAAATTTGTGTTTATATCACTTATATTATCATGTATAAACATTGTATAAACTGATTATGTCCAAAAACAACTCAAAAATGTGTTTTTGAAACCAAAAATACGAACAGCTCGTCGAACGAGCCGAGCCGAGCAGCGAACCGAGCCGAGATGAGAGTCGAACCGAGCAGTGAACCGAGACTAGCTGCGAGTCGAACCGAGCAGCGAACCGAGCCTATCTGCGAGTCGAACCGAGTAACAAACCGAGCTGAGATTGCGAGTCGAGTAGAGATACGAACCGAATCGAGTAGCGAGCCGAGTCGAGCTTCGAGTCGAGTCGAGCTACCTGAACTGACCTGGTCTGCGAAATGAGTTTTTGCCCAACAATTCGATTTTCGCGTAACAACAACTACACTTTTTACAACGATGACTTACGAACAAAAATTATATTTTTGTAAAATAGACAACGAAACGATTTTAATAATGATTTAATTGAGAATTATTATTAATACAAACCATCACAAACGGACTGTACGCAATTCTAAAAACTAAACAACAGAAGTGTACCTTCATGACACATTTAGCTAAACCGATTAGTATCTTACTCATATAACCTCACGTGTTTAGGGCACTAGGAGGTTACCATTCGGACAACACACGTATCGTAGGATCGCTGACAACTCACAGGTGAGTTTCATAGCCCCTCCTTTCAAACTGTTTTACTGTTTTGGGGTGAGATGCATACTCGTTATTTACTATTCAAAAAAACCTATTTATGAAAATCACTCATTGTAAATGATTTACAACTACTCTCACTAGACTAGTCACTAGCCGCCTTTGCAAACACTCGTAAGAAATAGGTTTTATGAACACGGACCATTCTAGATATGATGGAGTATCTAGACACTTAACCAAGATTCCAAGAACCTCAATAGCTGTAGGCTATTATTGTGAAATACTGGAACATTAGAAAACGTAATATTCGCGACTAGAGTACATTAACCTAGAATTCAAGAAACAAGAGTACAAGATTCTAGAGCTTAAGAAACTAGATTTCAAGAGTACAAGAAACAAGAACTAAACTCAAGAACCCTGGAAACAAGGAACAAAATCCTCAAGAAACTCAAGATAACGGGAAATTAAATAACAAGAAATTAGAAACCAAGAACTAGAAATACAAGAAACAAGAACTAGATCCAAGAACTAGAAATCAAGATAGATCAAGAACTTACAAGAAATTAGATTCAAGAAACACTAGATTCAAGAACTAGAAATCAAGATAGATCAGGAACTTATATGCAAGGTCAAGAACTTATGTGCAAGGTCAAGAATTATGTGCAAGATCAAGAACTCAAGATTTTCAAGATCAAGATCAAGAAAACAAGATTTTCAAGAACTTATGTGTTTATTATTACGTGTTACATATTTTCAATATATGTGTTGTGTGATATGTGATATTTGTTATTTGCTAAATTGTGATACGTGCTAATTGTTATTCTGTGAAATTATTATTTGTTGTTGTTATGGTGAGAACTCTCTAGGTCAAGAAACTAGCCAAGAATCACCACACCCAAGTTTACCACTCATTTTAGAGATTTCAAGAAATCAGGATCGTACACGGAGTGTACACTTAGCATAGTATTATGCTCACAAAGATTTAGTCTTTCAACTAAACCTATGAACTCACCAGCTTATCGCTGACGTGTTTTAGTATGCATTTCAGGTACTGCGTTGGTAGGATCGGCCCGTCAGGATCCTAGCTCGAGTCGCATGTTTTCAACAACTAGATTTCTTGCATAACTTTTGTATTACAATTATGTAATGAAATTATTTTGCGAACACGCAACTTGTATACACTCTTATTTTGGAAATGTATAACTATTTTCAAACGTCTCATGTTAGAGGTCGTTTGCTATATATCTTTGTGCTTGTGATATTTGATTTGGTAACACCCGACCCGACCGCTTCCGCAAACTGAAATTTGAGGGTGTTACAGATTGGAATCAGAGCCTATGGTTATAGTGAGCTAGGTTGCATTTAGTGGGCCTAGACTATGACCGTTAGTCAGTATTTCCCACTAGGTATGACTTGGTTCAGAAATCACGTCCTACGGGTTTAATTTAACATAGCGTAGCTAACTATGTATAATTAAATACGGATGATGTGAAATCCGAAAGGAGTTATACTGAGCGGGAATACAATAGATGACTCTGATTTCGCTAGAGCTGGACCGACTTAGCATATGCTATACTTATTAGGCTATTATATATTGGGTTATATATACATAGGCCTTACTCGCTGACGTTCACGTCACCTAAAACACGACATTTAGAAATGACGTGTCACCTATTTCACCTATTACATCGCGCGAACGCTACCAGATCTTGCTAAAACATGGAGTATTTCTCCCCTCTCGTGACAAAAATCATCCGGCACAACTTTTTGAAAACTTGTAATACGTTCAAAAATCAATGACGCATCTTCGTATATTATCTGACTCTGTGCACATTCATGTTGTATATCAATTCGTTTCCTACACTTTTCTCAATACTATGTCGGCGTTAACCTCCACAATTACAAAATCAAATCTCATGTATCTTCGTTTCTCTTTCTTAAAGAACCATGCCGCCAAAGTCAAGAAACTACACTGATGCTCAGATGGCGTCCATCATCTCTCAAGCAGTGACTGAGGCTTTGTCTCGGGAACGACCACAAAACTCTCGGAGGAATACCGACACCCCCGAAAACACACCTGCTGTCAAACCATGCACCTACAAGGAATTCCAAAACTGCAAACCTCTCGATTTTACTGGCACCGAAGGGGCTATCGGTTTGGTCCGATGGTTCGAGAGAATGGAGTCAGTCCTTCGCATCTGCAATTTCACCGAGGAGTGCAAGGTCAAATTCGCCACCTGCACATTTCAAGAAGGTGCTCTCACGTGGTGGAACTCTTACGTTCAGTCTGTGGGAATTGATGCTGCTTACCAACTCCCATGGGAAGATCTGAAAACCATGCTCAGGGAAGAGTACTGTCCCCCGGAGGAGATACAAAAGTTGGAGGAAGAATTTTGGCACCTAACTGTTCAGGGAAACGACATTCAAGGCTACACCACTCGATTTCAACAACTGGCGCTCTTATGCCCAAACATGGTAGATCCTGAATCCAAACGTATCAAGAAGTACATTCGAGGCCTTTCGGAACCTGTCCGAGGGAATGTCGCCTCATCCCAACCTACCACTATCCGGAGTGCCATCCGTCTGGCTCATGAACTTATGGCCATGATCGACCAAAGGGAAACACCTGTGACCCCTACCGGAAATCACCACAAACGCATTTGGGACGGGAATCCCAATGACAACGACCAGTACCGATCACCAACCAAGCGACTGGAAGCGCCTAAGGCTTACGTCGCTAGGACTGAAGGTAGTAGCGGTTATGGAGGCTATCTGCCATACTGCTCCAACTGCAAACATCATCATGTAGGCCCCTGTAGCGCACCTTGTGCGAGATGCAATCTTAGGGGACACCTGGCTCAGGAATGTAAATTTCCAACTACACCCGTCAATCCCAACGCACCAAGAGTCTGCTTTGTGTGCGGTAACTCAGGACATTTCATGAAGGACTGTCCGGAACGTGAAGATTAGAACAACCACGTCTGCTAAGACGCTACATAATATTAGGGTACGTATCTTACTGTGACCCTACTCATTTCACTCTTATTTATTTCAAGATTCGCACTACTGTTGGTAGTCATTGACAATGAAAACTTACTCCTCACACATTCCCGATATTAACTGAGGGTTTTGAATCCTCACGCCGTCTGTAGGACGTCAATCCTAACAGGGGGAGCAAGATAAGGTAGGAACTAGACAACATATGGATGTGAGACCCAAATTTCTATACGCCTATATTAGGAGATAGGGTGCTGTTACAAGAATAGTCTAGTCAAGAATCTATAGAATCAAGAATCACTAAGCCAAGAATTCATAGAATCAAGGAACACTAAATCAAGAATTTGTAGATCAAGAAACAGTAGGTCAAGTAACCGTAGGACAAGAAATCATAAGTCAAGAAATCATAGGTCAAGAAAGGACAGGTCAAGAAACCCAGGATCAAGAAATAATATGCCAATAAATAATAGGACAAGAAACTGTAACTCAAAAAACTATAGGTCAAGAACCGCTAAACAAGAAAACTCTAGGTCAAGAAATTATAAGGCAAGAAACTATAGATCAAGAAATCTAAAACTCAGATCGCGACAAGAATCATTAGAACGAAACGCCTAAGCAACTCAATCGTCTTACTCATAAGATCTCGCGCCCAAAACGGAAACGCAAAATTCAGCTGGTCAGCTCTGAATGAACCGAACAAATTCCAACGATAATGTAGGTACATCCTTCCTCGAAACATAACCCTTAATTTTGGTTTACACTAAGCGTGTACTACTACTCCTGGATACCATTTCATCGACTTAATTCCGAATGCATCATAGGGCTAGTTAACCTAGGCCCACATAAAACTCAGAGTTTGCTTTCAGCAGACTGGAAAAACTGAACGTTTACCAATAACTCAGTCCTGATGGGACTACTCTCTAAACGGTCACGTTGTGACAACTATCTAGTCCTGGATGGACTACAATGTAAACAGTCACCCAATAACAACGGCCTAATCATACAAACAATATAATCAGAATGTGACTACAATCATAAACTGCGACATAGTCAGGCATTGACTGCTTCTGAACTCATCATAGACATCACATGTCTACAAACTATCTCAACGGATCTCTCGTGCGTACATTGCTCCCCAGACTCCATGCGCGACCACGACCTCACTCTAAATTTCGGGACGAAATTTTCTTAACAGGGGGAGAATGTAACAATCGGTCAAAAGTCAAATTTCGCGCCAGTTTTAAACTTTAAATAAATACATTTTGTGGTTTAAATGAAATATTTTATCTAAAATATTTACGAAGTTCATTAAACAAAATTGTAGATTTAAAATATTAAAATTTATATTTTAATCGGGTACAAAAACGCGGGCATTTTTTACTGAGGTTGGAGACCACAGTCCACAAAGGAGGGAGCTGAGTTTAACAAAACCCACCTCCACCCCTCCTCATTCTTTCATTTCATTTTCATTTTTCACACACTCCAACCCCAAACTCACTCTATTTTCTCTCTTCATCAACCACCACCCACCACCGCCGGCTGCCACCACCACCGCCGCCGTCATCAACAACAACAAGATCAGCAGCAACAGCTCACCATCATCACCATCCTCATCTCCTTCATCATCGATCTCGGTTTCATCATCACCATACCCAATTTCGGTTCCATTTTGATTTGGTAAGAAAACCTCCGATTTCCACTTAAATTTGTGTTTATATCACTTATATTATCATGTATAAACATTGTATAAACTGATTATGTCCAAAAACAACTCAAAAATGTGTTTTTGAAACCAAAAATACGAACAGCTCGTCGAACGAGCCGAGCCGAGCAGCGAACCGAGCCGAGATGAGAGTCGAACCGAGCAGTGAACCGAGACTAGCTGCGAGTCGAACCGAGCAGCGAACCGAGCCTATCTGCGAGTCGAACCGAGTAACAAACCGAGCTGAGATTGCGAGTCGAGTAGAGATACGAACCGAATCGAGTAGCGAGCCGAGTCGAGCTTCGAGTCGAGTCGAGCTACCTGAACTGACCTGGTCTGCGAAATGAGTTTTTGCCCAACAATTCGATTTTCGCGTAACAACAACTACACTTTTTACAACGATGACTTACGAACAAAAATTATATTTTTGTAAAATAGACAACGAAACGATTTTAATAATGATTTAATTGAGAATTATTATTAATACAAACCATCACAAACGGACTGTACGCAATTCTAAAAACTAAACAACAGAAGTGTACCTTCATGACACATTTAGCTAAACCGATTAGTATCTTACTCATATAACCTCACGTGTTTAGGGCACTAGGAGGTTACCATTCGGACAACACACGTATCGTAGGATCGCTGACAACTCACAGGTGAGTTTCATAGCCCCTCCTTTCAAACTGTTTTACTGTTTTGGGGTGAGATGCATACTCGTTATTTACTATTCAAAAAAACCTATTTATGAAAATCACTCATTGTAAATGATTTACAACTACTCTCACTAGACTAGTCACTAGCCGCCTTTGCAAACACTCGTAAGAAATAGGTTTTATGAACACGGACCATTCTAGATATGATGGAGTATCTAGACACTTAACCAAGATTCCAAGAACCTCAATAGCTGTAGGCTATTATTGTGAAATACTGGAACATTAGAAAACGTAATATTCGCGACTAGAGTACATTAACCTAGAATTCAAGAAACAAGAGTACAAGATTCTAGAGCTTAAGAAACTAGATTTCAAGAGTACAAGAAACAAGAACTAAACTCAAGAACCCTGGAAACAAGGAACAAAATCCTCAAGAAACTCAAGATAACGGGAAATTAAATAACAAGAAATTAGAAACCAAGAACTAGAAATACAAGAAACAAGAACTAGATCCAAGAACTAGAAATCAAGATAGATCAAGAACTTACAAGAAATTAGATTCAAGAAACACTAGATTCAAGAACTAGAAATCAAGATAGATCAGGAACTTATATGCAAGGTCAAGAACTTATGTGCAAGGTCAAGAATTATGTGCAAGATCAAGAACTCAAGATTTTCAAGATCAAGATCAAGAAAACAAGATTTTCAAGAACTTATGTGTTTATTATTACGTGTTACATATTTTCAATATATGTGTTGTGTGATATGTGATATTTGTTATTTGCTAAATTGTGATACGTGCTAATTGTTATTCTGTGAAATTATTATTTGTTGTTGTTATGGTGAGAACTCTCTAGGTCAAGAAACTAGCCAAGAATCACCACACCCAAGTTTACCACTCATTTTAGAGATTTCAAGAAATCAGGATCGTACACGGAGTGTACACTTAGCATAGTATTATGCTCACAAAGATTTAGTCTTTCAACTAAACCTATGAACTCACCAGCTTATCGCTGACGTGTTTTAGTATGCATTTCAGGTACTGCGTTGGTAGGATCGGCCCGTCAGGATCCTAGCTCGAGTCGCATGTTTTCAACAACTAGATTTCTTGCATAACTTTTGTATTACAATTATGTAATGAAATTATTTTGCGAACACGCAACTTGTATACACTCTTATTTTGGAAATGTATAACTATTTTCAAACGTCTCATGTTAGAGGTCGTTTGCTATATATCTTTGTGCTTGTGATATTTGATTTGGTAACACCCGACCCGACCGCTTCCGCAAACTGAAATTTGAGGGTGTTACAGATTGGAATCAGAGCCTATGGTTATAGTGAGCTAGGTTGCATTTAGTGGGCCTAGACTATGACCGTTAGTCAGTATTTCCCACTAGGTATGACTTGGTTCAGAAATCACGTCCTACGGGTTTAATTTAACATAGCGTAGCTAACTATGTATAATTAAATACGGATGATGTGAAATCCGAAAGGAGTTATACTGAGCGGGAATACAATAGATGACTCTGATTTCGCTAGAGCTGGACCGACTTAGCATATGCTATACTTATTAGGCTATTATATATTGGGTTATATATACATAGGCCTTACTCGCTGACGTTCACGTCACCTAAAACACGACATTTAGAAATGACGTGTCACCTATTTCACCTATTACATCGCGCGAACGCTACCAGATCTTGCTAAAACATGGAGTATTTCTCCCCTCTCGTGACAAAAATCATCCGGCACAACTTTTTGAAAACTTGTAATACGTTCAAAAATCAATGACGCATCTTCGTATATTATCTGACTCTGTGCACATTCATGTTGTATATCAATTCGTTTCCTACACTTTTCTCAATACTATGTCGGCGTTAACCTCCACAATTACAAAATCAAATCTCATGTATCTTCGTTTCTCTTTCTTAAAGAACCATGCCGCCAAAGTCAAGAAACTACACTGATGCTCAGATGGCGTCCATCATCTCTCAAGCAGTGACTGAGGCTTTGTCTCGGGAACGACCACAAAACTCTCGGAGGAATACCGACACCCCCGAAAACACACCTGCTGTCAAACCATGCACCTACAAGGAATTCCAAAACTGCAAACCTCTCGATTTTACTGGCACCGAAGGGGCTATCGGTTTGGTCCGATGGTTCGAGAGAATGGAGTCAGTCCTTCGCATCTG
The DNA here is from genome assembly GCA_949592205.1 of Helichrysum umbraculigerum. Classification (NCBI taxonomy): domain Eukaryota; kingdom Viridiplantae; phylum Streptophyta; class Magnoliopsida; order Asterales; family Asteraceae; genus Helichrysum; species Helichrysum umbraculigerum. The sequence continues at coordinate 27,647,144 of CATIUR010000006.1, read as the reverse complement.
CAATTTCACCGAGGAGTGCAAGGTCAAATTCGCCACCTGCACATTTCAAGAAGGTGCTCTCACGTGGTGGAACTCTTACGTTCAGTCTGTGGGAATTGATGCTGCTTACCAACTCCCATGGGAAGATCTGAAAACCATGCTCAGGGAAGAGTACTGTCCCCCGGAGGAGATACAAAAGTTGGAGGAAGAATTTTGGCACCTAACTGTTCAGGGAAACGACATTCAAGGCTACACCACTCGATTTCAACAACTGGCGCTCTTATGCCCAAACATGGTAGATCCTGAATCCAAACGTATCAAGAAGTACATTCGAGGCCTTTCGGAACCTGTCCGAGGGAATGTCGCCTCATCCCAACCTACCACTATCCGGAGTGCCATCCGTCTGGCTCATGAACTTATGGCCATGATCGACCAAAGGGAAACACCTGTGACCCCTACCGGAAATCACCACAAACGCATTTGGGACGGGAATCCCAATGACAACGACCAGTACCGATCACCAACCAAGCGACTGGAAGCGCCTAAGGCTTACGTCGCTAGGACTGAAGGTAGTAGCGGTTATGGAGGCTATCTGCCATACTGCTCCAACTGCAAACATCATCATGTAGGCCCCTGTAGCGCACCTTGTGCGAGATGCAATCTTAGGGGACACCTGGCTCAGGAATGTAAATTTCCAACTACACCCGTCAATCCCAACGCACCAAGAGTCTGCTTTGTGTGCGGTAACTCAGGACATTTCATGAAGGACTGTCCGGAACGTGAAGATTAGAACAACCACGTCTGCTAAGACGCTACATAATATTAGGGTACGTATCTTACTGTGACCCTACTCATTTCACTCTTATTTATTTCAAGATTCGCACTACTGTTGGTAGTCATTGACAATGAAAACTTACTCCTCACACATTCCCGATATTAACTGAGGGTTTTGAATCCTCACGCCGTCTGTAGGACGTCAATCCTAACAGGGGGAGCAAGATAAGGTAGGAACTAGACAACATATGGATGTGAGACCCAAATTTCTATACGCCTATATTAGGAGATAGGGTGCTGTTACAAGAATAGTCTAGTCAAGAATCTATAGAATCAAGAATCACTAAGCCAAGAATTCATAGAATCAAGGAACACTAAATCAAGAATTTGTAGATCAAGAAACAGTAGGTCAAGTAACCGTAGGACAAGAAATCATAAGTCAAGAAATCATAGGTCAAGAAAGGACAGGTCAAGAAACCCAGGATCAAGAAATAATATGCCAATAAATAATAGGACAAGAAACTGTAACTCAAAAAACTATAGGTCAAGAACCGCTAAACAAGAAAACTCTAGGTCAAGAAATTATAAGGCAAGAAACTATAGATCAAGAAATCTAAAACTCAGATCGCGACAAGAATCATTAGAACGAAACGCCTAAGCAACTCAATCGTCTTACTCATAAGATCTCGCGCCCAAAACGGAAACGCAAAATTCAGCTGGTCAGCTCTGAATGAACCGAACAAATTCCAACGATAATGTAGGTACATCCTTCCTCGAAACATAACCCTTAATTTTGGTTTACACTAAGCGTGTACTACTACTCCTGGATACCATTTCATCGACTTAATTCCGAATGCATCATAGGGCTAGTTAACCTAGGCCCACATAAAACTCAGAGTTTGCTTTCAGCAGACTGGAAAAACTGAACGTTTACCAATAACTCAGTCCTGATGGGACTACTCTCTAAACGGTCACGTTGTGACAACTATCTAGTCCTGGATGGACTACAATGTAAACAGTCACCCAATAACAACGGCCTAATCATACAAACAATATAATCAGAATGTGACTACAATCATAAACTGCGACATAGTCAGGCATTGACTGCTTCTGAACTCATCATAGACATCACATGTCTACAAACTATCTCAACGGATCTCTCGTGCGTACATTGCTCCCCAGACTCCATGCGCGACCACGACCTCACTCTAAATTTCGGGACGAAATTTTCTTAACAGGGGGAGAATGTAACAATCGGTCAAAAGTCAAATTTCGCGCCAGTTTTAAACTTTAAATAAATACATTTTGTGGTTTAAATGAAATATTTTATCTAAAATATTTACGAAGTTCATTAAACAAAATTGTAGATTTAAAATATTAAAATTTATATTTTAATCGGGTACAAAAACGCGGGCATTTTTTACTGAGGTTGGAGACCACAGTCCACAAAGGAGGGAGCTGAGTTTAACAAAACCCACCTCCACCCCTCCTCATTCTTTCATTTCATTTTCATTTTTCACACACTCCAACCCCAAACTCACTCTATTTTCTCTCTTCATCAACCACCACCCACCACCGCCGGCTGCCACCACCACCGCCGCCGTCATCAACAACAACAAGATCAGCAGCAACAGCTCACCATCATCACCATCCTCATCTCCTTCATCATCGATCTCGGTTTCATCATCACCATACCCAATTTCGGTTCCATTTTGATTTGGTAAGAAAACCTCCGATTTCCACTTAAATTTGTGTTTATATCACTTATATTATCATGTATAAACATTGTATAAACTGATTATGTCCAAAAACAACTCAAAAATGTGTTTTTGAAACCAAAAATACGAACAGCTCGTCGAACGAGCCGAGCCGAGCAGCGAACCGAGCCGAGATGAGAGTCGAACCGAGCAGTGAACCGAGACTAGCTGCGAGTCGAACCGAGCAGCGAACCGAGCCTATCTGCGAGTCGAACCGAGTAACAAACCGAGCTGAGATTGCGAGTCGAGTAGAGATACGAACCGAATCGAGTAGCGAGCCGAGTCGAGCTTCGAGTCGAGTCGAGCTACCTGAACTGACCTGGTCTGCGAAATGAGTTTTTGCCCAACAATTCGATTTTCGCGTAACAACAACTACACTTTTTACAACGATGACTTACGAACAAAAATTATATTTTTGTAAAATAGACAACGAAACGATTTTAATAATGATTTAATTGAGAATTATTATTAATACAAACCATCACAAACGGACTGTACGCAATTCTAAAAACTAAACAACAGAAGTGTACCTTCATGACACATTTAGCTAAACCGATTAGTATCTTACTCATATAACCTCACGTGTTTAGGGCACTAGGAGGTTACCATTCGGACAACACACGTATCGTAGGATCGCTGACAACTCACAGGTGAGTTTCATAGCCCCTCCTTTCAAACTGTTTTACTGTTTTGGGGTGAGATGCATACTCGTTATTTACTATTCAAAAAAACCTATTTATGAAAATCACTCATTGTAAATGATTTACAACTACTCTCACTAGACTAGTCACTAGCCGCCTTTGCAAACACTCGTAAGAAATAGGTTTTATGAACACGGACCATTCTAGATATGATGGAGTATCTAGACACTTAACCAAGATTCCAAGAACCTCAATAGCTGTAGGCTATTATTGTGAAATACTGGAACATTAGAAAACGTAATATTCGCGACTAGAGTACATTAACCTAGAATTCAAGAAACAAGAGTACAAGATTCTAGAGCTTAAGAAACTAGATTTCAAGAGTACAAGAAACAAGAACTAAACTCAAGAACCCTGGAAACAAGGAACAAAATCCTCAAGAAACTCAAGATAACGGGAAATTAAATAACAAGAAATTAGAAACCAAGAACTAGAAATACAAGAAACAAGAACTAGATCCAAGAACTAGAAATCAAGATAGATCAAGAACTTACAAGAAATTAGATTCAAGAAACACTAGATTCAAGAACTAGAAATCAAGATAGATCAGGAACTTATATGCAAGGTCAAGAACTTATGTGCAAGGTCAAGAATTATGTGCAAGATCAAGAACTCAAGATTTTCAAGATCAAGATCAAGAAAACAAGATTTTCAAGAACTTATGTGTTTATTATTACGTGTTACATATTTTCAATATATGTGTTGTGTGATATGTGATATTTGTTATTTGCTAAATTGTGATACGTGCTAATTGTTATTCTGTGAAATTATTATTTGTTGTTGTTATGGTGAGAACTCTCTAGGTCAAGAAACTAGCCAAGAATCACCACACCCAAGTTTACCACTCATTTTAGAGATTTCAAGAAATCAGGATCGTACACGGAGTGTACACTTAGCATAGTATTATGCTCACAAAGATTTAGTCTTTCAACTAAACCTATGAACTCACCAGCTTATCGCTGACGTGTTTTAGTATGCATTTCAGGTACTGCGTTGGTAGGATCGGCCCGTCAGGATCCTAGCTCGAGTCGCATGTTTTCAACAACTAGATTTCTTGCATAACTTTTGTATTACAATTATGTAATGAAATTATTTTGCGAACACGCAACTTGTATACACTCTTATTTTGGAAATGTATAACTATTTTCAAACGTCTCATGTTAGAGGTCGTTTGCTATATATCTTTGTGCTTGTGATATTTGATTTGGTAACACCCGACCCGACCGCTTCCGCAAACCGAAATTTGAGGGTGTTATAGAAGATATGAAAAGAAATGAACAAAAGAAATAAGCTGAAAAGAAGAGAGAAGCGGGCGGACAGAAAGCTAAAGGTCGTTCTTTTCAGATTACTGCATACGAGGCAAAGGAGTCACATGACGTGGTGACAGGTACCTTCATAATAAACACTATACCTGCCCATGTTTTATTTGATTCTGGAGCCACAAAGTCTTTTGTATCGCTTTCTTTTTGTGAACGATTAAATACTCCCATTTCTAAATTAGAACACCCTATGGAAGTTGAAATTGCTGACAGTAAGTTAGTAATTGTTAGTGACGTTTATAGAGGGTGTACTATTGAAATAGGAGGGGAAATGTTTATAATAGATTTGATTCCTATACAAATGGGAGAATTCCATGTTGTAATAGGAATGGACTGGATGGGAAAGAATAGAGGCTTGATAAATTGTCATGAAAAAGTAGTTCTCCTTAAAGCACCTAGCGGAAAGGAAATTACTGTATATGGTGAACGTTCTAGTAGATCTATTCCTGTTTGTACCTTTGCTCGAGCTAAAAGATTTTTGTCACACGGGTGTCAAGCCTTTTTGGCGCACGTGGTTGATAATTCTAAAGCGGTACCAGAACTTTCTAATATTCCAGTTGTGAAAGAATTCCCCGAGGTATTCCCTGATGAACTTCCCGGTATTCCACCTGGTAGACAAGTGGAATTTCGAATTGATCTTATTCCTGGAGCTATTCCAATTGCTAAAACTCCTTATCGGTTAGCTCCAACTGAAATGCAAGAAATGATGAAACAATTGCAAGAACTTTTAGATAAAGGTTTCATCCGTCCTAGTAGTTCACCTTGGGGAGCTCCAGTGTTGTTTGTCAAGAAGAAAGATGGTTCCTTAAGAATGTGTATAGATTATCGGGAACTAAATAAAGTGACCATTAAGAACAGATATCCCTTGCCTCGAATAGATGACTTATTTGATCAGCTGCAGGGTGCCAGTTTCTTTTCAAAGATTGATCTTCGTTCTGGCTACCATCAGTTAAAGGTAAGGGAAGAAGATATTTCAAAGACTGCCTTTCGTACTCGTTATGGTCACTTCGAGTTTACAGTTATGCCATTCGGCTTAACTAATGCTCCAGCTGCATTCATGGACTTGATGAACAGAGTTTGTCGGCCCATGCTTGATATTTTTGTTATAGTTTTCATTGATGATATTCTTATCTATTCTAAAAGTGAAACTGAGCATGCAGCACATCTCAGGCAAGTTCTTGAAACACTTCGTCGTGAAAAGTTATTTGCCAAATTTTCTAAATGTGAATTCTGGTTACGAGAAGTCCAATTTCTTGGACACGTGATCAATATTCATGGCATTCAAGTTGATCCTTCCAAGATAGCAACAGTAATGAAGTGGGACCCTCCTACGAGTCCTACTGAAGTCAGGAGTTTTCTTGGTCTAGCTGGCTATTATCGGCGTTTTATTCAAGATTTTTCAAAGCTTGCTACTCCTTTGACTCAGTTGACTAGAAAGAGCGTTCAGTGGAAGTGGGGAGATGAGCAATCCAAAGCATTTCAGATGTTGAAAGAAAAGCTTAGTCAAGCCCCTATTCTTGTTTTACCCGAGGGCAACGAAGATATGGTAGTATATTGTGATGCATCAAAACTCGGATTAGGTTGTGTTCTTATGCAGCGTGGGAAGGTTATTGCTTATGTTTCACGCCAGTTAAAATCACATGAGCAAAAATATCCCACTCATGATCTTGAGTTAGCAGCAGTGGTCTTCGCTCTTAAAATTTGGCGCCATTACCTCTATGGTGTTAAATTCACTATTTATACAGACCACAAAAGTCTTAAATATTTCTTTGATCAGCGTGATTTAAACAATCGTCAGAGAAGATGGTTAGATTTAGTCAAAGATTATGACTGTGACATACTTTACCATCCTGGTAAAGCTAATGTTGTAGCCGATGCTCTTAGCAGGAAAATTAGTCATTCCGCCCTTTTAGTGAAATCTCTTCAAATGACTGTGCTTCCTCAACTATTTGATTCTATTAAAGCTGCTCAGATTGAAGTTCTAGCCTCTAATGACCCGAATAATCAACGTTTAGTGGGTCAGCTTTCTGAATTAGTAGACGATTCCAGAGGTTTAAAGACTCGTTATGGTAGAATTTGGATACCAAGAACGAGTGAAGTAAAGAAAGTGTTACTAGACGAGGCGCACAAATCCAAGTATTCAATTCATCCTGGTGCTACCAAGATGTACCGTGATCTAAAACGTGACTATTGGTGGCCAGGTATGAAACGTGATATAGTTAAATATGTTCAGAATTGTCTCACTTGTCTGCAAGTCAAAACAGAGCACCAGCAACCATACGGTAAACTTCAACCTCTAGATATACCGGTATGGAAATGGGAACACATCACCATGGATTTTGTTACAAAGTTGCCAAAGACTGCTAGGCAACATGACACTATTTGGGTGATTGTGGACCGATTGACGAAAAGTGCTATCTTTCTTCCTATTCAAGAAGCTTCTTCTTCAGAAAAGTTAGCCGATCTTTATGTTAAAGAAGTTGTTGCTAGGTGTGACACCCGGTCAAAATAACCCAAAATTAGCTCCTAATTTAAACTTTTAAAACACGTAATTACATACGTGTCAATACTCAAGTACACAAGTATTATATATATATGTATATATATAAACCGAAACGATTAATTAATAATCACAAATACACGAATTTAACAAAACGTAGAAACTCAAAATGAAAGCGAGCGAAAAACATTTTTTTTAATCAAGTATTATTATTGAGGATAATAATTACGTACTCCGTTTGAAATTTAAATACATTTTAGATACTGAAAATTATCCGTACATTTTAAGTAAAACAAAGATATATTTTTATATCTCCTTAAAAGTATTTTTATAAAATACTTTGATTGAAAACGTATACAATTACATTTTTAGAAAATTACCATTTTAAAAGAATATACTATATAACGATCGGGTACGCAAACACGGGGCGAAAAATACCACCAACCTTCAATAATTGAGGCCGGTATATACAACCGACCTCAATAATGCAAATAACACACGCACACATTTGATCTCTTCCTCTGCTCTCTCTCGTTCCAATTCAAACAACAACAACAAAAACATTAACAAGATCAAAATCAGCAGCAACAACATAATCATCATCATCTTCATCGTGATCATCATCATCATCATCATCATCATCATCATCATCATCATCATCTTCAGGAGTTCATCTTCATCATTTTCGGTTTCAAAAATTCATAAGTAAGAACACTAATTATTTTACTTTAATTTTGTGTTTTGAATACTTATTACATCATAAATTAGTGTTCTAATAATTGTTTATGTCCAGACTAGTTGTTAGAATTAAGTTAGAAATTGTTTGGTTGAACATCTGCTCGAACAGACCTGCAAATGACCACACGATCCGTCAGATCAACCATATGATCTGGCGGATCATTCGAAAACATGCGCGATCCGGCGGATCAACCATATGATCCGGCGGCTCCTCGTAGTTTGTCATTGATCCGGTGGATCAAACTAAGGATCCGGCGGATCCTAGCTTAAAATAGTGTATGCAATTCAAATAGATCGGTTAAATACAAATGCACTAAAATAAAAACAAGTAATAATAATAAAAACTATAAAATAGATCGGTTCAAATTAAATGATCTAAAAATAAATAATATTAAAATATGAAGTAGATCGGTTCTAAATCAAAGTTCTAAAGCAAATAAAATAAAATATTAAATAGCGCGGTTCATTTTAACCGCTCTATTTATATTTTCATTTATAAACCCTTGACTTTTCTAATATTGCTCTAAAACCCTTGAAGTATAACATGAGATTTTCAAAAACATAATTATATTTTTGAAATATAACTATCACCCGACACCAACGGGCCGTTCTTTTTATAAAAACGTCAAACATAATATGAGACGAATACTTTGGACATAATTAACCAAACGAACAATTCTTCGTATAACTTATTAGACGTGCACTTACAATTATACAATCTCGCGTGTTTAGGACACTAGGAGATTACTTTGGTACACGCGCGCACTTTAGGATTGCTTGCTCTTCAGGTGAGTCTCACTGCCCCTTTTTACTGTTTTTACTTTGGGGGAGATGCATCACTTGTTTACTAAATGTATTTGTTTACTGAATATACTTGTTTATTGAAAGTGATTGCTTACTAAGATTACTTGAATTACTAAATACATTTACAAATGTATTGTTTTACCGACTTATTTACTTACTGATTTGAATACATATACAAATGTATTGTTTTACCACCTTTAATACATATACAAAATGTATTGTTTTATCGACTTTAATACATATACAAAATGTATTGTTTTACCGACCTATTTACTACCGACTTTTAATACAATTACAAATGTATTATTTTACAGACTTTAATACAAGTACAAATGTATTGTTTTACCGACTACATTACAGACTTATAGATTTACTGACTTACTAAACTGCATGAGTTTCTATTTAATCCAATGAAGTCCTCTGAATTATAGTCGTCAGTTATACGATAAGCGCGAATTTTAGTATATGGATCCATATGGGACTGACAATCCCCGCCTGGGGTGGTAGCGCCACCACGAACTGCACTAGTATAAACAGGCATTTCTTATTCGTTTTATATGTGTATTTTTGGATTAGTACTCACGGGGGCAAATTATAGACGTGTTAAGCTTCGACTATAATGGCTCATGGCATGGCAATAGATTGACAGACTGCACCGACTTTACTATGTTTGTGAAATACTAGGTTACTAAATTACTACCGTTGTACAAATTATACTCTACTATTTTTACTGTTGTGAATGATTTATTTTTGATTTGTGCAAACTATTTACTACTGTATACTATAAACCTGTGAGATTCACCAACCTTTTGGTTGACCTTTTTAGTGATGTATTCTCAGGTACACAGCAACAGTAGGATGGCCCGCAAGGTATGCTAGGCTAGTACGAGTCGCATGCATAAATACTTGAAGATTTTATTGGCATTATCTTTTGTACCTTGATTATGCGTTTAAAATCTTTTTAATTATTTTGCGAACTCGCTAATGTTGTACTACTTATAACTTCAAACCTTGTACTACTTTACAAAACTTATGTAATGTAATGTATTCTCTTCAACGTCTCATTTAGAGTCATTTGCTTGTACTTTGGGTTTGATTATTGATTAGTCACGCCCCAAAACAGTCGCTTCCGCAAAGCATGAAATTAGGGGTGTGACAGATTGGTATCAGAGCCTAAGGTTATAGCGAACTAGGTTGCATTTAGTGGGCCTAGACTATGACCGTTAGGCAGTATTCCTCATTAGATATAACTGGTTCAGGGATTTCGTCATACGAGTTTAATTTAACATATCCTGATCAACTATGTACAATTAAATGAAGATGATGTAAGATCTGAAAGGGGTTATGTTGAACAGGAATGCACTAGTTGACTCTGACCACGAGAGAACCGTGACTTGTACTTGTTCTGTGATAGACACAACTAGGTGGATAATAAGTATATATAGGTTACACCTATATGATTAGGCTTATTAAGATCCTCCGATATTTAGTAACACACTCACTGTACAAACACACTTTAGAATAGGCTTACCCTAGGTAGAGTTGAACACTTCGATGCCTTATTCTACACGATTTGGTCATCAGAGGACCCGTCATTCACTCACCCATCATGTTTAACATCCTGATTCCGTATTCCTCTAAGTACAAAAATCTTTTCTATCTCCCTATCACATTCCGCATAACTACTGATATCTCTTTGGATGTAATATCCCCGACAGCTCTTGTAACGTTCAAAATCTTGTAATCTTTTGAACTCGCATGTTAAATGATTACAATCTTCATTATTCTACACCGTTGATTGTCATTTGTGTTGTAATATATTACTGTTATATATACAACTACGATAATCATACTCTTACACAAAAACTCATATTTTTCCTTGCTGTTATTGAAGGAACATGCCACCAAAAAGACAATCTTTCAGCGCGGCTGAACTAGCTCGATTTGTTTCTCAAGGAGTAGCCGAAGCTCTAGCCACTCGGTCATCACCGTCTGTGAACGATGCTCCTGTTGCTAAACCCTGCAGCTACAATGACTTTCTCAAGTGCAAACCTCTGAACTTCAAGGGCACGGAAGGTGCCATTGGATTGATCAGGTGGATTGAAAGAATGGAGTCAGTCTTTAGAATCAGTAACTGCTCGGAAGACTGCCAAGTTAAGTATGCCACATGTACATTTCTGGAAAGTGCGCTGACGTGGTGGAACTCGTACATTCAGTCTGTAGGAATTGATGCTGCATATGGAATCCCATGGGAAGAACTGAAAAGGATGCTAAGGGATGAGTACTGTCCCAATGAGGAACTCCAGAGGCTGGAAGACGAATTCTGGCACTTGACCGTTCAGGGTACTGACATCATCGGTTATACAACCCGATTTCAGCAGCTCGCTCTTCTCTGCCCATCTATGGTTGATCCTGAACGCAAGCGGATTGAGAGGTACATCCGTGGACTCCCGAAGGATATTCAAGGGAATGTTACTTCATCAAAGCCTGGAACTATTCAGAGTACTATTCGTATGGCGCATGAGCTTATGGCACAGATTGTAAGGTTCGAGACATCTACAACACCTACTGGAAACTCTGGCAAGCGTAAGTGGGAAGGAAACCCCAACACCTCCAACAAAAAGGTTGATGCTATTAAAACCTACCCAACTGGCTCGGGCGACAAGTGTGACATCCGTCACCAAAAATGTAATTCGAAAATCTCAGTTCAAAATTATTTCTTATTTGTATTCAAGTTCGTTAATGATAACTTATATATTCGCTTTGGGCATGAAAACATTTCCTTAATAATTTATGGAAGTTATACGATTAGATAAATATACGCGAATACGAATATAATTAAATTGTGAGTATTAAATCTTAAAACATCACGGGCCAACTTAGTTCATGATTTGTTAATTTTGGCCCAAAGAAAATGATCCAACTCCCAAAAGCCAAACCCAACTAAACCCAACACCTCTTGAACCCTAGACCTATAAATATACCCTTAAATCTAACCCTAAAACTTTTCTATCACAAAAACATACAAAATCCCGTCCCAAAAATTCCAGTCACGAACATAGGTCGATTTGACCCATTTACGTTCGTTTTCAGCCTTCGGTCAAAACTACAAAGTTGTAGATCTCGAAGTTGTACTTTAAAATCGCGAGTTTCGGCCTCTGAAACACTGTAGATTATTTTATAAAAATTATTTCGTAAACTGCTGCTGTTGGTGACGAATTTTCAGAAACTTTGGTAAGTTTTTGATCCTATAATTCTCGTATACGTTTGATCGATCCACGAAAACGAATTCTAAGGGTTATGCTCTCAATATTTACAGATTCTAAGGGTTATCATCGTGCGGTTTTCTCGTTGGTTGGTATAATTCTCTATCTGAATCTTCCATATAAACGTATGTGATTATTTCGTATTGTCGTTTATTTTTGGTTTGATTCCATTGTATTCCGGGTACATGAAATCATTAGGATAATATTAAAATCAGTGTATAAGTGGTAGAATCGAGAAATATGATTGTGTTTGCGGTTTGGATTGTTTATACGAATGATTAGGGTTGATTATCTATAAACCCTAATCTGATCAGATTTTTATTTCGGTTTGAGAAGCTTGTAACTTGTTCATTTCATGGTAAATTTTGATGAAAAAGGAGTCTAAACTTAAGTACTTTGAGTCTAATTTCAAATGGCGTCAGTTTCATGGTTAAATGTGGAGAATAAGTTGGTCAAAATGATTTTACAAGTTTGTGTGTCAATTCTGAGTTTCTTGGTTCTATATTTCGGTTAAGTTGTAGATTTTTGAAACGTGCCTTAAACTAAGATTTAAGTCTTGATATTTTTACTGGAGTTTCTTTAAAGTGTTAAGTATTTTCTTTAAAAATATGATAATTATTTGAAACTTATAAGTATTTTAAGTAAATTAAAACTTTTGTGAAGTCAGAAAGAGTTAACGGTTTTGAGCAGATTACTTTGATGAATTTTTAAAAATAGTAAACTATTGAAATAAGTTCTGGAAAAATTACAGGATGTTCTTAACACCATGAAATGTCACTGGTAAAATTTGTAGAGTCAAATGATTTTATTAAGTCATGGTTTAAAATTCGTGAAGTGGTATGAAATTTCTGGACAGATTCTGAATCGCAAGATAGAGTAAAGTTACTGATATTTTGAATAAACGAGGATTAAATTTTGTAAAGCTACTTGAGGATTGGTTGTGAGGAAACCTAGTAAAGGTGATTTGGACTTGGGATACAATGGAAGGACATAGATATGTCTAGGTTGTAACCCGTATACATATATATTCGTTTGTAGATTATGAGTTGTTTGGTGGATTCTTTTGAGGGAGATACTTACTTTGGTATTCAAGGTGAGTTTTCGTGGCCCCATTTTCATTTACATATTTTCAAATTGGGGAAAAAGTATGCTCACATGTTTTACCAACTGTTTTATGCTGTGAACGTATTCATTTCTATTTTTGGACATATGCTTGAAATGTGTGACACTATGTGACTTATATGCATTGAGACTTGTTGCTTACATCCGTGCTGTACTTCCTTGTGGGGTATTTGCCGTACATTGAGATTTGTTGCTTACATCCGTGCTGTACTTCCTTGTGGGGTATTTGCCGTACATTGAGATTGGTTGTTTACATTCGTGATTTACCTTCTTGTGGGGTATTTGCCGTACATTGGGATTGTTACTTACATTCGTGCTTTACTTCCTTGTGAGGTAATTGTCGTACATTGAGATATACTGGCTGCATTATTTCACATTTGTGTACATTTCTATTGCATTGTCCTAACTTATTATCATCACAGCAAAATGTTTATTTTTATGGTGTCTGGTTTCAAACCTACGAAACTCACCAACATTCGTGTTGACGTTTTTGAGCATATCTTTTCAGGTTATACTAGTGGACTTAAAGCAGAGGACAAGAGAACTTAGTGGACCTTTAGGGTTGCATTAAGAGTTATTCAAGACTTGTGGTACATCATTAAGGTTGTTTGTGAAGGCTTGTTTTGTCTTAACATTGTAGTGTATGTTTGATTGTAAGATTGCGAATTCATTGTTGAAATGTATGCATGACATGAACCGTTATTCATGTTAATGGAATCATGACACATTGGATATTGTATTTCATATAGAATTCTTTATAATGATGTGTTATGATCCTATCACCGTTATACCCCGTTGTTTCCGCTTTAGACGGGGTGTGACACCAATCTGTCACACCCCGTCTAAAGCGGAAACAACGGGGTATAACGGTGATAGGATCATAACACATCATTATAAAGAATTCTATATGAAATACAATATCCAATGTGTCATGATGCCATTAACATGAATAACGGTTCATGTCATGCATACATTTCAACAATGAATTCGCAATCTTACAATCAAACATACACTACAATGTTAAGACAAAACAAGCCTTCACAAACAACCTTAATGATGTACCACAAGTCTTGAATAACTCTTAATGCAACCCTAAAGGTCCACTAAGTTCTCTTGTCCTCTGCTTTAAGTCCACTAGTATAACCTGAAAAGATATGCTCAAAAACGTCAACACGAATGTTGGTGAGTTTCGTAGGTTTGAAACCAGACACCATAAAAATAAACATTTTGCTGTGATGATAATAAGTTAGGACAATGCAATAGAAATGTACACAAATGTGAAATAATGCAGCCAGTATATCTCAATGTACGACAATTACCTCACAAGGAAGTAAAGCACGAATGTAAGTAACAATCCCAATGTACGGCAAATACCCCACAAGAAGGTAAATCACGAATGTAAACAACCAATCTCAATGTACGGCAAATACCCCACAAGGAAGTACAGCACGGATGTAAGCAACAAATCTCAATGTACGGCAAATACCCCACAAGGAAGTACAGCACGGATGTAAGCAACAAGTCTCAATGCATATAAGTCACATAGTGTCACACATTTCAAGCATATGTCCAAAAATAGAAATGAATACGTTCACAGCATAAAACAGTTGGTAAAACATGTGAGCATACTTTTTCCCCAATTTGAAAATATGTAAATGAAAATGGGGCCACGAAAACTCACCTTGAATACCAAAGTAAGTATCTCCCTCAAAAGAATCCACCAAACAACTCACAATCTACAAACGAATATATATGTATACGGGTTACAACCTAGACATATCTATGTCCTTCCATTGTATCCCAAGTCCAAATCACCTTTACTAGGTTTCCTCACAACCAATCCTCAAGTAGCTTTACAAAATTTAATCCTCGTTTATTCAAAATATCAGTAACTTTACTCTATCTTGCGATTCAGAATCTGTCCAGAAATTTCATACCACTTCACGAATTTTAAACCATGACTTAATAAAATCATTTGACTCTACAAATTTTACCAGTGACATTTCATGGTGTTAAGAACATCCTGTAATTTTTCCAGAACTTATTTCAATAGTTTACTATTTTTAAAAATTCATCAAAGTAATCTGCTCAAAACCGTTAACTCTTTCTGACTTCACAAAAGTTTTAATTTACTTAAAATACTTATAGGTTTCAAATGATTATCATATTTTTAAAGAAAATACTTAACACTTTAAAGAAACTCCAGTAAAAATATCAAGACCTAAATCTTAGTTTAAGGCACGTTTCAAAAATCTACAACTTAACCGAAATCTAGAACCAAGAAACTCAGAATTGACACACAAACTTGTAAAATCATTTTGACCAACTTATTCTCCACATTTAACCTTGAAAGACTCAAAGTACTTAAGTTTAGACTCCTTTTTCATCAAAATTTACCATGAAATGAACAAGTTACAAGCTTCTCAAACCGAAATAAAAATCTGATCAGATTAGGGTTTATAGATAATCAACCCTAATCATTCGTATAAACAATCCAAACCGCAAACACAATCATATTTCTCGATTCTACCACTTATACACTGATTTTAATATTATCCTAATGATTTCATGTACCCGGAATATAATGAAATCGAACCAAAAATAAACGACAATACGAAATAATCACATACGTTTATATGGAAGATTCGGATAGAGAATTATACCAAACGAGAAAACCGCACGATGATAACCCTTAGAATCTGTAAATATTGAGAGCATAACCCTTAGAATTCGTTTTCGTGGATCGATCAAACG
Organism: Helichrysum umbraculigerum; assembly: GCA_949592205.1. Lineage (NCBI taxonomy): Eukaryota > Viridiplantae > Streptophyta > Magnoliopsida > Asterales > Asteraceae > Helichrysum > Helichrysum umbraculigerum. The sequence continues at coordinate 27,631,430 of CATIUR010000006.1, read as the reverse complement.
TATACGAGAATTATAGGATCGAAAACTTACCAAAGTTTCTGAAAATTCGTCACCAACAGCAGCAGTTTACGAAATAATTTTTATAAAATAATCTACAGTGTTTCAGAGGCCGAAACTTGATATTTTAAGGTAAAACTTCGAGATCTACAACTTTGTAATTTTGACCGAAGGCTGAAAACGAACGTAAATGGGTCAAATCGACCTATGTTCGTGACTGGAATTTTTGGGACGGGATTTTGTATGTTTTTGTGATAGAAAAGTTTTAGGGTTAGGTTTAAGGGTATATTTATAGGTCTAGGGTTCAAGAGGTGTTGGGTTTAGTTGGGTTTGGCTTTTGGGAGTTGGATCATTTTCTTTGGGCCAAAATTGACAAATCATGAACTAAGTTGGCCCGTGATGTTTTAAGATTTAATACTCACAATTTAATTATATTCGTATTCGCGTATATTTATCTAATCTTATAACTTCCATAAATTATTAAGGAAATGTTTTCATGCCCAAAGCGAATATATAAGTTATCATTAACGAACTTGAATACAAATAAGAAATAATTTTGAACTGAGATTTTCGAATTACATTTTTGGTGACGGATGTCACAGTATCCCCCCGTTTAGGGAATTTCGTCCCGAAATTCAATCGGAGCCATATTGTCACCACGATCATTGAACAAGTGCATCTATATATAAGCTTGGCTTGATCATTTCGTTCGCAAATAATCTCAGGTCTACGTTCTATCGGACCTTGACAACCAAAACTTTCTATGCTTCAACCTTTTGACCTCTCAATCCCTGGTTTCTACCGTTTTCTCTACCCAATGTTAGATGTGATTCCCTGTAAATTCCTTCTAGAAATACGTGTAAGACCTTATCAGTCAACACTTTCTTAGATTTGAAACATGAAATATTTCATGAACAACACTTCACTCTTGCGACAACTTCCAATCGATACATTATACACGTTCAACAATTTAGAACGATCCGACCACCCTATGTGCTAATTTTCTTTTTCTTCCCAAAACGTACGGCATTTTCCCTAAGCAATACTTTAAGCAATATATGATCTTTATCATAAAATTCTAACTGCTTTCGACATTTATTTGCATAACTCTCTTGCCTGTCTCGTACTGTTTTCAACCTCTCCTTGATTTGAATGATCTTGTCAATAGCTTCATGAACTATTTCAATCAAATCAACTGATTCTAATCCAACTTCTGCCCACACTACCATAAATGACTCCTACATTCCTGAAGTGCTTGATATAATGCGCATTGAATACTAGAATGATAACTATGCTGTATGATAACTCGTCTAATGGTAAGTGGGTATCCCAACTGCTACCAAAATCGATAACACACTCTAAGGATATTCTTAAATGTTTGAATAGTTCGCTCACTCCGTCCATCAGTTCGAGAATGTTAAACCATCCTCATATCAAAACGCGTTCCCAAAGCTTTCTGAAACATTTGCCAAAATTGCGAAGTAAAATAACCATCAAAATCGAATATAATTGATACAAACACTCCACGCCTTGCTACTTCGTTGTTAATATACAACCTCGCCAATGTCTCCACCGTTTAGTCCTCGCAGATAGCTAAGAAGTGAGATGACTTAGTCATTCTATCAATTACTAGTGTCCATAGACCACCTAGAAAAAGAAATCCATGATCTTCTCACAAGATGTAATATCTCCTCCACTTTGTGTTCCAATGTTTGTCTAACCCGCGCAACCCTTCATCTTGTATACGAGTATCCCTTAACGCTTCATCTTGTGCTTTGAACCTCTTACCCTTAATGCCAGAGTGTATCGTCATACTTTGACTCGCACTCACCTTGGCTTACTCTTTCCTTCCTATTCAAAAACAGCTGCCACCTCATCCATCCTCCCCGGATGGTATTGAATTTCACAATCGTAACCGCTAAACAATTCGCGCTACCTCATTTGCCTCATGTTCAACTTCTTTAGAACAACCAACAAACCAATGTGTTAAAAGCTCCTATGATCGGTATAAACAAAATTCTTTACGTCATACAAGTAGTGTCTTCAACACATATGTACGAACACCACCGCTCCAAGTTCCAATTCGTGGGTAGTATAGTAATTTTCATGTACCTTAAGTTGTTGAGAGACGAATGCGACTACCTCTCCCATTTAACTAACACACAACTTAGACCTCGGTCGGATGCATCACAATACACAACGAAATCCTGCGATCCATCGAGAAGAGTCCGAATTGATGCATTACACAAGGCATCCTTCAATGTTTGAAAAGATTATTCTTAGTTCTTACCCCAACAACTTCTTACATATATATGTGAGTAGTTGAGGAGTCTTTGAAAAACTCTCGATAAAATGCCGATAATAGCCCGTGAATCCTAAATGCTATACCAACCTCCAATGATGACCGTGGGATCTTCCATCCCTTTACTGTTTTGCTCTTGCTAAAATTCACAAGATTGACTTCTTTGTTCACAGTGTGACCAAGAAAAACAAACCTCTTGTAGTCAAATTTCGTACTCCAATTATATTGCATAGACCTTTTCTTTCAAAAGTAACTCCAGGATTAGTCTCAAAGGAACTTCATGCTCTTCCTTGGTTTTAGAATAATTCAGAACGTCGCAAATGAAAAGTATAATAAATTCGTCGAGATAAGGTTTATATACATGGTCGATAAATATATGAATGCTATAGACGCATTAGTAGGACCGAAAGTCATAACAAGAAATCCAAAAGACCCATAATGAGTCCTAAATGCAGTATTTGGTATATCTGATTCATGTACCATCAATTGATGGTAACCAGAATGAAGATTGATTTTTGAAAACCACTGAACACCTTGAAGTTGATCAAACAAATCATCCATCCTTGGAAGAGGACATCGATTCTTAACCGTAAATTTTGTTAAGTTCACGATAATCAATGCACAAATGAAAACAACCATCTTTCTTTCTGACAAACAAACTAGGTGCTCCTAACGGAAAAAGACTAGGGCAAATAAAACCCTTGTCTTGGAGCATCTTAAAGAGAATTAAATAACTCTTGCATTCAAATAGTGTTAAGCGATTTGGAGCTTTTTGCAACTGGGGTTGCCCCAAGAATAAGATTGACACAAAACTTTACGAGTACATAGGGATATAGTCCTTCTAAGTCTTTCCGGGAAGACCTCGAGGGAATCGTTAATAACAGAATGTTTTGGAGTTTTTAACTTATTAGCATTTACGCTCATGAGTTGTTTCTTTTCGTCTTTGAAATGTTCTATGAAAATCTCAGGTATTACACTACCATTAAAGTGGTATACGAAATACTTTCTCAAACATACAATTTTCACCTGAATTTCGTCAACTAATCCATTCCCAAAATTGCCAAAACTCCCGAGTCCGAAGGGCAACAAGTTAATGCTGAAAGAGTAATCTTCTAGCACTAAAGTACACCCATATATAATCTTTTTTAGTCTCTATGTGCACTCATTAATAAAATTATTTCCAAAGTCCCTCACCCAAAACAGGTCAATGGCTTTCCTACCATGTTGATTGGTTGCCACTTTATGCAGCTGTGTGATGATAGCGGTCACACCTTACTCACAGAAGATGTGAACTAGCGTAACCCTCTCTTCATATGTTAGTATCTACCAGCCTTTTGAATACCCTCTCATTCTTCGTATTGTTTCTACATTCCCAGCCTTAACGGTTTTATCGATTAACAATCCACCCATCAGTATTGCGCCTTGGATAGTAGGAGGCTTAGTCCCTTCTACCATCCCGCGAGTTTCTAGAATAAAGCTGTTGATGTGCTTCTTAATTCCCTTAGCTTCGACTGCCACATGATGAGGTCTAATTTTACCAATTCCATAAAATTGTCCGATATAGGTTGTATGGTTAACTCCCACCATAGAGAAATTCCAAACTTGTTCGCTAACTTCTTCATTAATTATTGAAAGAATATCCCTCCTTTAGGAGTTCCTTCATTTTCCATTCTTTTCGCACCATCACCATTTCTATCATTTGAATTCTCGACTATTAGGTCTATATTTGCCTTCGGTGTCATTAGATCTACTATGATTCAATATGTCGTTACTAGTCCGCGTGGCAATTTTGGATGCTAAGGCCCACCACTGTTGTGCAATGGTCGCAACAACATTGGAGTTCTTGCCTTCAATACCACAAATTCCTCCGGTTCAACCATCAGTTCCATCACCACCTTTACTTGTATGACCACCACCGAGTGTTTCTTCTCCACAAGTAAAATTTACGAGTAATGCGTCTTAGTGATATGCTCACTCTAACTTCGAATTCTTATGAGTTTAGAATAGAATGAATATTTTGGAGTCTATCAAGGCATAAATGCACAAGACTCACAAACATAAACATGATTCGGTAAGGAATATAATTGAATTTTATCCTATATGATATGAAGACAGCACATTGGATACTTAGATATGGTCGGATAAGTACACATATGTAAGAATACCTTTGTCAATTACGTCTGCAGCCATAATTGTAAAAGTATCCTTTCATACACATTCTTATCACCACAAATCCTTGTCTCACAATGAGCTTCGTATTTAAGGAAAAAGATCAGATAATTATAGAAACACGTAGACGAACAACATAAGGAATCGTAAGATGATGAAGAAACGTTTACAACGTCCTTCTTATTTGAAATGACTAAGATTGATGATCGACATCAGCTACAACTAGCTTCACGGAATCGTATGCACACATAACTTCCTAATTCATGTTCTATATGTGGGTTCCCTATTTATAGTCTAGGCCAATCCACCTAGATCTCTATAAACAATGTCTCTGATACCAATCTGTCACACCCCGTCTAAAGCGGAAACAGCGGGGTATAACGGTGATAGGATCATAACACATCATTATAAAGAATTCTATATGAAATACAATATTCATTGTTGAAATGTATGCATGACATGAACCGTTATTCATGTTAATGGCATCATGACACATTGGATATTGTATTTCATATAGAATTCTTTATAATGATGTGTTATGATCCTATCACCGTTATACTCCGTTGTTTCCGCTTTAGACGGGGTATGACAACAAGAAGGAGTATAAGGGAAGCAAACCCTTTTGCTCAAAATGTAGCCTTCATCATGATGGTGCGTGTCCTTGCACCAAATGCAAGAGATTCGGACACGTGGCCAAGGATTGCAAGACAGCCGCAACTGGTGCCAACACTTCTGCACCCAAAACCTGTTATGAATGCAATGGTACTGGGCATTTCAGGAAGGATTGCCCGCAGCTAAAAAACAAGAATAACAACCCTGCTCGAGGGAGAGCCTACATACTCAATGCTAGGGAAGACCCGAACCCGAGGCTTACTGATTTGCTTAACAATGGTACATTTGCTTACAGATAACCCTACTACCTTTATACTACTTACTTTGGAAGAATTTACTTACTGTTTAATTACTTATGTGTTTTTCCTAGATTCTAAGTACACGATAGAATTAGGAATCGATAGGCTACTTTAGGTCATTAGTACAATCGTCCATTCCATGGGGTGTACATTTTTTTATCCACTTTGATTGTATTAACTTGTGATGAATATGACCTGATTATGTGTTATGAAATATTACGTGTCTTAGGGGAGGGGTTATTGAAAATAACTACTAAAATATCACCTTAACACGAAACATTTAACTGTAGGAAATGACTAAACACTCTGCCAACAACTGTACGTCAGATGACGATCAGCTCAGTGAGGAGCATGTGATGTTTCCCTACCTCCTCACTTTGGATAGTGAGTTGAGGCTTGAAACTGAGGAGGCGTCAGAAGTAATGATGCCGGTGAATGAAATTGAGAAACACTTGACTGAATCAGCAACAGAATCTGCATTGACTTCCACTGAAGGAACTATTAGGACAGCTCGACTAGATTCTGATCCTAACCCCACTACTGATAACACCACTATTACTACCTTAGCCACTACTACAACCCTTCTTGATACCCCTATTACTAGTAACATAGGCACGGAAGTTGTTCACTTCCTTAAGGAAACCCTAGACTTGTTTCGAAACCAGTTGACTGAAGCACGAAAAGACATCATTGATCTGCGACAAATTGCTTACCAAAGTGAAAGACGCGCCCACGAATACGAACTGCGCATGCTGACAATGGAAAACAACTTAAGACAGTCGATGCTACTTCACCCGACTATTCAAAATGCGAATGTCGTAGTTGACAGCCCGACATCTCAAGTGACTCAGCATGATAACCCTGCTAAGGAGAACACTGAGTCAAGAATGAAGAACTGTAAGAGGAATTTGGAAGAAATTCCCATCTACAATCCTGCTGTGCCCCAGGCAAAGAAAGCAAAAACAGTTAGTACATACAAAGGAAATCAACCCTTCTGCTCTCTATGCAACCGACACCACAAAGGATCTTGTATCGCGCCCTGCAGCCGATGCAAAGTGTTTGGACACCAAGTTAAGAACTGCAAATTCCCTCCTAAGGGCATTGATTCTAAAGCTTTAAAGATCTGCTTCAAGTGTGGAACTGCTGGACATTATAAAATTAATTGCCTACTACTGGCTGATGAGAGTGTCAACAGTAAAGAAAAGAACTCTCGAGGAGAAATCCTGACAAGCAATGTCAGTAAGACTAAGTATAATCCCAACAACACTAAGGGTACGCTTCCACGTAACAATTTAATTCTATATGAAACTGATAGAGTTTAACCCATACTATGACGTCATTGACCATTACCGACTGCCTGTATACTAAATGCTGTGGTAGAGCTTACTTGTTGTTTGAATAATTCTATGTTTTCCCTAGATTCTAAGTGTACGAAAGGATTAGGGAAAGACGACAATTTAGATTCTATAGTTTCTTTAGGAGACGATGTTTAGCTTGCATAAGTATAGGGATAACATATCCTACATTGTTTTATACCGGAAGACATACCGGTTAAATTTTTATTATATAATGGGTAACATCCCACATAAAACTAACGTAGGCTAAACCATTAGTTTCTGTAGGAGACTGATAGAGTCTAGTTTACACTATGATACTACTATCCATTACAAACTGTATGAACATAGAGAAATTACTACTTTACTTTAGGCTACTAGTACAAAGTGTAGCTACACCTTAGTGACTGACTGACCTTGTCTTACCGACAAAATGGTCAATTACATTACAACACACTTCCTCTACACCTTTAATGGCCAGTAGGGCGTTAGCTTAACAAGGGGAGGGAGGTATTATTAGAATGAGGTTATATCACTCACAGTAGACTCACACACTTTCTTAGAAAATACACAGACAATTACTACACACAAATTTCAGGACGAAATTCTCCTAACAAGGGGAGAATGTGACACCCGGTCAAAATAACCCAAAATTAGCTCCTAATTTAAACTTTTAAAACACGTAATTACATACGTGTCAATACTCAAGTACACAAGTATTATATATATATATATATATGTATATATATAAACCGAAACGATTAATTAATAATCACAAATACACGAATTTAACAAAACGTAGAAACTCAAAATGAAAGCGAGCGAAAAATATTTTTTTTAATCAAGTATTATTATTGAGGATAATAATTACGTACTCCGTTTGAAATTTAAATACATTTTAGATACTGAAAACTATCCGTACATTTTAAGTAAAACAAAGATATATTTTTATATCTCCTTAAAAGTATTTTTATAAAATACTTTGATTGAAAACGTATACGATTACATTTTTAGAAAATTACCATTTTAAAAGAATATAGTATATAACGATCAGGTACGCAAACACGAGGCGAAAAATACCACCAACCTTCAATAATTGAGGCCGGTATATACAACCGACCTCAATAATGCAAATAACGCACGCACACATTTGATCTCTTCCTCTGCTCTCTCTCGTTCCAATTCAAACAACAACAACAAAAACATTAACAAGATCAAAATCAGCAGCAACAACATAATCATCACCATCTTCATCGTGATCATCATCATCATCATCATCTTCAGGAGTTCATCATCATCATCTTCATCATTTTCGGTTTCAAAAATTCATAAGTAAGAACACTAATTATTTTACTTTAATTTTGTGTTTTGAATACTTATTACATCATAAATTAGTGTTCTAATAATTGCTTATGTCCAGACTAGTTGTTAGAATTAAGTTAGAAATTGTTTGGTTGAACATCTGCTCGAACAGACCTGCAAATGACCCCACGATCCGGCGGATCAACCATATGATCCGGCGGATCCTTCGAAAACATGCGCGATCCGGCGGATCAACCATATGATCCGGCGGCTCCTCGTAGTTTGTCATTGATCCGGTGGATCAAACTAAGGATCCGGCGGATCCTAGCTTAAAATAGTGTATGCAATTCAAATAGATCGGTTAAATACAAATGCACTAAAATAAAAACAAGTAATAATAATAAAAACTATAAAATAGATCGGTTCAAATTAAATAATCTAAAAATAAATAATATTAAAATATGAAGTAGATCGGTTCTAAATCAAAGTTCTAAAGCAAATAAAATAAAATATTAAATAGCGCGGTTCATTTTAACCGCTCTATTTATATTTTCATTTATAAACCCTTGACTTTTCTAATATTGCTCTAAAACCCTTGAAGTATAACATGAGATTTTTAAAAACATAATTATATTTTTGAAATATAACTATCACCCGACACCAACGCGCCGTTCTTTTTATAAAAACGTCAAACATAATACGAGACGAATACTTTGGACATAATTAACCAAACGAACAATTCTTCGTATAACTTATTAGACATGCACTTACAATTATACAATCTCGCGTGTTTAGGACACTAGGAGATTACTTTGGTACACGCGCGCACTTTAGGATTGCTTGCTCTTCAGATGAGTCTCACTGCCCCTTTTTACTGTTTTTACTTTGGGGGAGATGCATCACTTGTTTACTAAATGTATTTGTTTACTGAATATACTTGTTTAATGTACTTGTTTATTGAAAGTGATTGCTTACTAAGATTACTTGAATTACTAAATACATTTACAAATGTATTGTTTTACCGACTTATTTACTTACTGATTTGAATACATATACAAATGTATTGTTTTACCACCTTTAATACATATACAAAATGTATTGTTTCATCGACTTTAATACATATACAAAATGTATTGTTTTACCGACCTATTTACTACCGACTTTTAATACAATTACAAATGTATTATTTTACAGACTTTAATACAAGTACAAATGTATTGTTTTACCGACTACATTACAGACTCATAGATTTACTGACTTACTGAACTGCATGAGTTTCTATTTAATCCAATGAAGTCCTCTGAATTATAGTCGTCAGTTATACGATAAGCGCGAATTTTAGTATATGGATCCATATGGGACTGACAATCCCCGCTTGGGGTGGTAGCGCCACCACGAACTGCACTAGTATAAACAGGCGTTTCTTATTCGTTTTATATGAGTATTTTTGGATTAGTACTCACGGGGGCAAATTACAGACGTGTTAAGCTTCGACTATAATGGCTCATGGCATGGCAATAGATTGACAGACTGCACCGACTTTACTATGTTTGTGAAATACTAGGTTACTAAATTACTACCGTTGTACAAATTATACTCTACTATTTTTACTGTTGTGAATGATTTATTTTTGATTTGTGCAAACTATTTACTACTGTATACTATAAACCTGTGAGATTCACCAACCTTTTGGTTGACCTTTTTAGTGATGTATTCTCAGGTACACAGCAACAGTAGGATGGCCCGCAAGGTATGCTAGGCTAGTACGAGTCGCATGCATAAATACTTGAAGATTTTATTGGCATTATCTTTTGTACCTTGATTATGCGTTTAAAATCTTTTTAATCATTTTGCGAACTCGCTAATGTTGTACTACTTATAACTTCAAACCTTGTACTACTTTACAAAACTTATGTAATGTAATGTATTCTCTTCAACGTCTCATTTAGAGTCATTTGCTTGTACTTTGGGTTTGATTATTGATTAGTCACGCCCCAAAACAGTCGCTTCCGCAAAGCATGAAATTGGGGGTGTGACAGATTGGTATCAGAGCCTAAGGTTATAGCGAACTAGGTTGCATTTAGTGGGCCTAGACTATGACCGTTAGGCAGTATTCCTCATTAGATATAACTGGTTCAGGGATTTCGTCATACGAGTTTAATTTAACATAGCCTGATCAACTATGTACAATTAAATGAAGATGATGTAAGATCTGAAAGGGGTTATGTTGAACAGGAATGCACTAGTTGACTCTGACCACCAGAGAACCGTGACTTGTACTTGTTCTGTGATAGACACAACTAGGTGGATAATAAGTATATATAGGTTACACCTATATGATTAGGCTTATTAAGATCCTCCGATATTTAGTAACACACTCACTGTACAAACACACTTTAGAATAGGCTTACCCTAGGTAGAGTTGAACACTTCGATGCCTTATTCTACACGATTTAGTCATCAGAGGACCCGTCATTCAATCACCCATCATGTTTAACATCCTGATTCCGTATTCCTCTAAGTACAAAAATCTTTTCTATCTCCCTATCACATTCCGCATAACTACTGATATCTCTTTGGATGTAATATCCCCGACAGCTCTTGTAACGTTCAAAATCTTGTAATCTTTTGAACTCGCATGTTAAATGATTACAATCTTCATTATTCTACACCGTTGATTGTCATTTGTGTTGTAATATATTACTGTTATATATACAACTACGATAATCATACTCTTACACAAAAACTCATATTTTTCCTTGCTGTTATTGAAGGAACATGCCACCAAAAAGACAATCTTTCAGCGCGGCTGAACTAGCTCGATTTGTTTCTCAAGGAGTAGCCGAAGCTCTAGCCACTCGGTCATCACCGTCTGTGAACGATGCTCCTGTTGCTAAACCCTGCAGCTACAATGACTTTCTCAAGTGCAAACCTCTGAACTTCAAGGGCACGGAAGGTGCCATTGGATTGATCAGGTGGATTGAAAGAATGGAGTCAGTCTTTAGAATCAGTAACTGCTCGGAAGACTACCAAGTTAAGTATGCCACCTGTACATTTCTGGAAAGTGCGCTGACGTGGTGGAACTCGTACATTCAGTCTGTAGGAATTGATGCTGCATATGGAATCCCATGGGAAGAACTGAAAAGGATGCTAAGGGATGAGTACTGTCCCATGAGGAACTCCAGAGGCTGGAAGACGAATTCTGGCACTTGACCGTTCAAGGTACTGACATCATCGGTTTTACAACCCGATTTCAGCAGCTCGCTCTTCTCTGCCCATCTATGGTTGATCCTGAACGCAAGCGGATTGAGAGGTACATCCGTGGACTCCCGAAGGATATTCAAGGGAATGTTACTTCATCAAAGCCTGGAACTATTCAGAGTACTATTCATATGGCGCATGACTTTGGTGGCAGTTGGGATACTCACCTTCCATTGGTAGAGTTTTCTTATAGTAACAGTTATCATTCCTCGATAAAAATGCCACCTTACGAAATGTTATACGGTAGAAAATGTCGAACTCCAATTTGTTGGGGTGAGATTGGTCAGAGAGAGCTTGGAAGTACAGATATAGTACAGTTGACTACCGAAAAGATCGATCAGATTAGAGAAAGATTAAAAATGGCACAAGATCGACAAAAGTCATATGCAGACAAGCGGAGAAGGCCTATTGAATTTCAAGTAGGTGATAAGGTGATGCTTAAGGTTTCACCTTGGAAAGGGATTATACGTTTTAGAAAGCGGGGGAAGTTGAGTCCAAGGTATATTGGACCTTTTGAAATTATTGATAGAGTTGGGAAAGTTGCGTATCGATTGCAGTTACCAGAAGAACTTGGTAGTATTCATGATACATTTCATGTGTCTCAGCTCAGAAAGTGTTTAGTCGATGAAGCTTCTTATGTACCACTGACAGAAATAGAAATAAATGATAAGTTAAGTTATATAGAGGAGCCAGTTAAAATTCTTGATCAGAAAGTAAAGCAGCTCAGAAATAAATCAGTTTCGATAGTTAAAGTTCAGTGGCGACATAGGAAAGGTTCAGAATTTACTTGGGAACCGGAGGAATGGATGATGATATACTACCCTGTGGTACACCAAGAATGGTTCGTGAGGACACGAACAGAATAAGTGGGGGAGAGTTGTAACACCCCAGTTTTTAAGGTATTATTTTAATAAATAAAAATAAGTTTTAATAGCTCAGTTTTAACGTATTATTTTAGTGTACAATAATATATACATCTTTTTAATTATAGATCTTTAAATAATAAGTTATAATAGAAAACGTAAATTAGTTGTTCAGTTCCAGACTGTGTAGTATAGTAAATAAATAAAAGATATAAACACTTATACGTGTTTTGTCCCTGTGATCTCAAAACATTCCAGAACCCCCAAAATAAACAGAGTAAAATCGCAGGAAGGAGAAAACCCAAGAATCAATCTTCAAGTTTTATACTAATCTCCAATTCAAGCCTCAATTAATCAGAATTAGTATTTTTCCATCACTCTCTAATCTTTGTAAGTGATTCAATTTCTCTAAGAACCCTAGAATTTGGGTTTTTATGGGTTTAGCTAATTGTTATGAGTTAATCCGAATTAGGGCTTGAAATTGATTAGTTAGTGTTAGTTTAGTATATAGATAATGATTAGAAGTTCAATTTTTTACATTAAAAGTGAAAAATAGTGATTAGGGTTTATGGGTTTACCATGAATCCTATGAAATTAGCATGTAATTAGTGGGGGAGAAGGGAATTAGATGAATTATAGTTGAAAATATGATTAGTTGTTAATATATGTGCTATATGTATGTTTATTAGGTGTACAAGAAGACTTGTCATCTTTGAGCATCTAGTTTCTATTGTTCATCAATACAAGGTGAGTTATGAAATGAATAGATCATAATTATGTAAATGGTTGTGAATAGTTGTGATTATAACATGATTATGATGAAAGATTATGATTAGAAGGGTTAATAGAAATTAGCCATATATGATTAGAATAGCTAACCAAGGTTAGCTTTGTTTTGATTAGTAGCTAACTTATGTTAGCTAAATTATTGATTAGAAATGTGCACATATGATTAGAATTGTGAAAGTGGAATTGCAAGAAAAAGGGAAGAAATTTCTTTACTTTGCTTATTATTTGTTTTATTTAATAATGCATTGTATTGATTAGTTTCATATCCTCACTAAGCAAATTGCTTAATTAGCCTAGTTATGTTGTAGGTACAAGTGAAAGCGGAAGGGGAAAAGATATTGCAAAAGGGTAGAAGTGGAGTTGCTAGCTTGTTGTAAGCCACACAAGGTTTCTCTTTAAATTATCGTTTTGAAACCTTGAAAGATCGCCCAAACAATGTTTTAACATGTTTTGGTTATGAAAGCAACAACTAGATAGAATATGTTGTAATAGTATAATTTTGTGGATGATTAGTAGATATGGTTTTAGAGTATGTTAAGTTGCAAGTTGTAGTAAAAGTGATATTTTGGTTGTGTATGTATTTGGAAGTTTTAGAGAAAGTCAAATGTGTTATTAGTCAATATTGAATGGGTTGTAATAGCCATTTTGAGTCAATGGGTCATAATGGGTCAAAATGGGTTTCAATGACACTTACGAACCAATTGGAGTTAGATAAAGATTGGAAGTGTAATGATTAGTCTCACAACTTTGTTTCGATAGTAGAAACATGTGTTTAAAAGCCCATCTCCTAAATCTCTATAGTTTGAGACTTAGTATGTTAGTAAAATTGATCATTTTAGTCGAAATTGACTTATACGTCCAAATCCCGATATAATGAGAAATTTGAGAAAGTGCGAAAATAGAAATCTTCATTTTTACCATATGAAAGTGTCTGCAAAGTTTTATGATCTCATTCTTTGTCGTTTGCAAGATATGCGTGTTCAAAGTTTGGTTTTTGGTATTAAAAAGTACAAAATCTGGAGCTGCTGCTGGAGGTGTTTGAATCCGGCGGATTCAGTGACAATCCGGCGGATTGTCTATGAATCCGGCGGATTCAGCTAACCGGATTCGTTTGAAAAGTTCTGGTCAAAAGTTGGGTCTGAACACTGTTTGAATCCGGCGGATTCATAGTGAATCCGGCGGATTCTCTTGGTCATCAGGACTTCATAAGTTAGCAAATAAAAAGACTTACTAGTTAATCGATCTCAACATCTAATCAGTTCCGAATAGTAGGAATAGTTGCATAAATATACAGTTGTTTAGTATTTAAAAAAAAAAAAAAAACTCAGATTTCAGGGCGTTTCATATTATCAAATAATTTTGTTCACCAATAGTCGTATATTTTTGTCGTGTTTGTTCCAATTGTTTCGTACATAATTACAACTAATTATGAAATGTAATACTACGCGTATTAACTAGTTGGGCTTTGCTAGACTTATCTCTAAAATGTGTTGTGAATTCACTCTAACTTAGGGAATTAGCCTAAAAATGCGTGCAATTAACGTTTATAATTATGTTGAAATTGCGGGGTGTCACAACGAACATGTGAGTATGACACTCTAATTTAATTGTAGTGAACAGATTTCGAGGACGAAATCTCTTTAAGGGGGAGAGATTTGTAACACCCACTTTTTGGGCCTAGTGATAATTGGGTAATTTTCTAACTTTAAATAATTGTTTAATGTGTTAGAAAATTAAATTGTTTATTGTGTTATATTTATTATGAATGGTTAGTCAAAAAGTCAAATGATTTATTGTGACTAGCAAATAATTGTTTGTAATAACTTATAAAATTGACGGTAAAATAAAATTGTTGGAATCGTAAATGGTTTTTAGGTTCCAGACAATAGGTTAGAAGGGGATAAAATTTTAAATGGTATACGGGGTCGGTTTGAAAGTGAGCCGACTTAATTTCTTATAACTTTCCCAAACTTCATTTGTCATTCTTTGAGAACTCATCACAATAAAACATAAGTAATTTGATAGAGATGTGTTTTGATTTAACCTCAGATTCTTCATCATCATCATCTTGCTATCTTAAAGATTGTAAGTTTGATTATTATTTCTAATACTATGATTATGATTGAATTATAGGGGTTAGGATTGATAGATGAAATTGAGGTTTGAAAACACGTTATTGATGCTGATATGATGATTATGATGTTGTTATTTGTTATACTAAACATGTTAGAAACTGAATTTGATGGTTTTTAGTTTAAATTTCGGGTATGGGTTTTGAACAGACCACAGGTCGCTGGGACGAAGGGTTTACCCGGCGGGTAAAACCCTTACCCGGCGTGTAGTCAGGCTAAGTGGGTATCCGACGGGTATGATTTGTACCCGACGGGTAGGTTTGTTTGATGGCAATCCGGCGGGTAAAACTAATCCGGCGTATAGGACTAGTGAGAATTGTTACCGCAAAATGGAACTTGGTTTGGGCTTGGGCTTACCCGGCGGGTAACGCCTCCTACCCGGCGGGTACCCGACTGGTTGGATTGATTCATGTTTAAGTTTTAAATATGATAGTGATAGTCCCGTAATCACTATTAGTCAATGATTTGGAATCACAAAGAGTAAAGTTTAATTGTAGAAAGGGGGGTTGAATTCAATTTAAAAACAATTTCAGATTTTACCGAGTGTTTTGTTTCGTTTTAAATATATTATCTATAACATAGTATGACGGTATTGAAATAACAGATTAAAGATATAACATAATCAAAGAACGACAAGTAATAGTAGCTGAAAGTGAATTGTATTGATTAAATTCACGAAGTGTTGAATGCGGAATGGATTAACCAAAGTTAATCCAATTCAAACACTTAGCTAAATTATTACAATGAAGAGAATTAACTACAGTGGACATACACGCTGATAGTTAACCTCGCTGAGTCTTAATACACACCTAGACAAACTAGTTCTCTGACAAACAGAAGAACGGTGCATATGACGACTAGCCTCAATAGTACAAAACACTGAACTATTTATACTACAAGAGTTCCTAAAATATCGCCTACAAAATAGGATCTTGGATGGACACGTGTCGCTGCCTGATTGGTCATGATCTCTGATAAACCGACATTCTGCGGGTCCCAATTCTGTTACCGCAAATATCTCGTTACCTTTAAACCAATCACTTGCTGCCACGTAATCTTTCAGACATACTTTGAACTGGAACACTCTTGCTGATGTATAGTTAAGTACAATACTTTTTAGTACTAGATGATTGAGAGGCTTTATTGAATAGTCACTGAAGATGCAGCAATCCTCCTCACTCACTGCGAGCTAACATGCTCTTGTAGAATAAATTGAACAAAAGATCTTCAGTGACTAGCTGTTATTCTGGCAGTGACTTTTGCCTTTATTGATTTGAAGAAGTAAGGCTCTCGCTGACGTAGATCAGCGATACACCAATGTTGAGCTTTAAATCTTCCTCAGAATATCGAACAGAATGAATGACGATCAGCGAAACCTATCATTAGCAACAGCAGCTTCGATACAATCCATTTCTTCATTAAGTAGTGAGTTGGTCAGCGACCAGTGACTTCATCATGGTCAGCGACCAGTGACTCAACAATCTCCCCCTAAATGATTGTGATTGAAGCTCCGTAGACAAACTTGTTGCTGTGAAAGTTTATAGTCAGTGTTTAAGAATTTAAACATTCAGTGACTTTATACTTGTGATCCATTCATTTTTCTTTTTGGATTCTTTTGATATGATCTGAGTTTTGCACTTTGGTTTTCTCAAAAGCAAAATTAGGTTTCATTGAACTGTGTATTGTAAAGTAAATTTAGTTACAATAAACCTAATCTATTACAAGCTTCAATTTAAACATCCCCAAATTTCTTCATCTTTTACGATGCCCAATTCACTCTGTAATTCATATTTGTCACTGGATGGCAGGAACCTGTACTGTCTAGCAAGTCCTTCTTCCATGATTGCTTTTCTCATTGTTGAGTCCTTGGGAAGTACATTGACTATTCTGATGAGATGTACAAGCTGCTCATGATCTATCTTTTCAAGTTCTGATTCTCTTTGGAAACACAGCTTTCCATTGAAGTCCTTGTAAACAATCCCTTTTTCTCCTTCAGTAACTTCAGTGCCCTCAACCCTTGGCACTGCATCAGGAATTGACAGATTCAGTTTGCTGGTGTTTGGGACTCTGATAATTCTGTTGGTACCTGCCCTATACCTTGGACTTGGTGGCTGCACTATCTCTTCACCAAATATGACAGTGTCTTCTGGTCTGAGTAGCTGTAGATCCACCATTTTCTTGAACAATCTGTCAATCTCAGCCAGGACTTCTTCCTTTGCAGCACTTGAGGAGTGATTGATAGCAAGTCTAATTTCATTCCATTCTTCTCTATGAAGTTTACAGACTTGATCAAGATTGATTGCTTGAGAATCCAGTCCTCTGTGGATAAGTAGCTGAGCTTGAGACTTGTTCTTAGGCTTCTTCAGGTAGACTTTTGTGATAGGAGCAGGGTTTGATCTTCCAACCATTCTAACAGCATATTTCTTTCTAGGGGTGAGCGTGGTACCATACCGGTACCGAACCGGTACCGACCGGTTGGTACCGGTTTTTAATTTGTCCCAAATCAAAAACCGAATACCGTACCATTTGTATCGGTTGGTACCGGTTCGGTACCGGTCCAGTGCGGTTCCGGTTCGGTTTAGGTATTTTGGTGTGCATGGTTCCAACCGGTACTGAACCGGTACCGACCGGTTGGTACCGGGTTTTTTTTTGCCCCAAATCAAAAACCGAATACCGTACCATTTGTAACGGTCGGTACCGGTTCGGTACCGGTCTGGTTCGGTACCGGTTCGGTTTTGGTATTTTGGTATTTTTGCTCATCCCTATTTCTTTCTGTCAATCTCATCCAACATTTTATCAGCAGAGGTCTTTGCTCCCCCTTTCTTTTTCAACTTGCTGCCCTTTTTATTTGCACAAATCTCTTGTTGAAGATCAGATTCTTCAACATCTTGAAGGAGTTTAGATAGCCTATAGTCTTCATCTTCTTGCTTTCTTTTTAAGAAGATTTCTCTTTCTTTTTGAATGGCTTCATCTCCACTCAGCTTCAATAGATAAGCTCGATCAGAATCAGCTTGTTCTTTTAGCTTTCTCTTTCTTTCTTCTTCATTAAGCTCAGCTTGAAATTTTAAAAGCATCTCCCTCTCATGCTTCTGTCTCTCTTTAATTTTTCTTACTATTCGCTGCTGTTCAGTTTCTTCATGATGAGAACTTTCTGAAGTTACAACTGATGACAAAAGATGAGCAGGAACAGAAGAATCTGACTCTGTGATCTCAGATTGAGAGTGATGATGAGTTGTAGTAGTTGTTGCTTCTGTTGGAGTGGTGATAGTGGGAATTGAGATGGTGATCTGTGTAGTTGCTTTTGTGGTTGTGGTAATTGGTGTGGTTGTGGTAATTGGTGCAGTTGTTGTTGCTGTTGTCTGGATTGTTGCTGATGTTTGGATAGTTGCTGATGGAATGATTGCTGTATGAGGTTGCTGAATGATAGTTTTGAGATTGTGCATGGTGGCTGCTATTTCTTCTTTAGAGAAGTTTATCTTTTTAGAAGAAATGAACTCTGATGTGGGAGACTCGCTGGTCCTTTTTCTTTTTATTAAAATAGAGGAGATTGGTAGCAGATCTTCCATTTGATCATCAGAGACTACTGGTTGCTGCTCTTCCATCTGATTAGCACTATCTTCTTCTTTCTTATCATTAGCACCAGCGTCAGTACCTTTTTCACTTGTCCCATCATTCTTGACTTCTTTATCAACGCTATCTTGTATATCAGCAACATCATTTTTCTTTTCATCACTTCCATTATTACCATCATTGTCATCATCATCATCATCTCCTTCATCCATATTGACAACATCATCTTCTTGTTGTCTATTCATCCATTCCCACCTCATCAGCTCAAAGCTTGCTGACTCCCCCATAACTCGTGCATTCTCATCAGCAGCCCACTCTTTGACTAGATAGTCATACCTTCTTTGTTTATCAGGATGAAACTCAGGAAAAACACCCATTTCTCTTTCCTCAGAGACATCCATATCTGATGAGTCATTATCAAAGGGAGTGTAATCCTCAGCATCATCATCTTCATTCTCCCCCTCAGCCTCAGAAACGAATTGAATGATCTCCTCAAGTCTAATGCAGATTTTCTGATGATCTTCATGCATAGTTTCTAGACCAGTGATGGTTTCATGATGGTTGGAGATAATTTGTGGAATCTGGCTGATAATTTTATCAGCATGAGTGATATAATCCACAACAGAAGATGCCATTGTTTTTTGTTTTTCATTGAGAGAGATTATTGCATCTTCATGAGTTTTGAGGTTGATTCTAGTGAATGAGGCGAGATCAGTAAGAGATTTAGCATGAGTTTCCAGAAGTCGATAGTGATCTATTTCAGCATTTGCAATAAGTGAGACCTTTTCTCTGATAGAATCACTCCAATCTGGAATGGTTTCATAAGCTGCTACAAGAGAGTGAACCTTATTAGTGAGATCAGTGAGTTGGCCAGTCAAGGTCTCTCTATCTTCAGTGAGCATTCGAATTTGTTGCTGTGAAGCAGCAATGTACTCAAGCAGCAATTTGTCTGTTGATGATGTGGTCGATGCTTTGTTGGTTGGTGATTTTTGAGTTGTATGGGAGATTGGTGGAATTGTTTGTGATTCAGATTGAATTTCAACATCTGGTTGAGATGGTTGATCATCAGCATGTTGAGCAATGTTATCACTGGAAATAGACATTTCAGCTAATTCCTGAATGGGTGAGGTTATGAAATCAGCATGTGGTAAAGTGGAGAAGGGTAGAGATGAAATATCAGTATCATCTGGTTGCTGATTCACCTTTGGAAGTGTAAGATCATAAGATCCATGTTGCTGATCTTTTTCAGAAGAAGATGAAGAAGTGTCCATTGGTTGGGCTTCCTCAACATCATCAGCTTGTGTTTTAGCTGATGGATCATTAGAAACAGAAAGGTCAACCTGTATCTCTCCCTGTGACTGGGGAGGGACATTGTCGGTTGGTGCAGTGAAAGATGAGAGTTGTGGCCCGGGTCTGTAGCCAGTGATGTGTCATCAGTAATGAGTGTGTTAACACTCGCTGATGACACTAGCCCTTTGACTGAAACATCATCCTTTTGTGAGAATGATGAGTGGCTGATGGGTTGACTCGATGGATGGGTGTGGGTTGCACCCGAATCACTGCTAACAATGGGTTGAGCCATTGTAGCTGTCTGTAGGCTTCCCTTTATAGAGTCACTGGACTTTTGTGAGTCCAGTGAAGCAGTTTTAGGCATAGGTTGATCAAGAATGCCCGCAGGGACTGAACGTTCAGTTGCTGCTTCACTCTTGGCGTCCTTAGACGTCTTTTTCTGACTCTGTCCCTGATCCTTTGATGTCAGGGACTTTAACTTGATTTTCTTAGGAGCAGTTGGTGGCTTTTGCTTTGGTGGTTGATCAGCAATGGTCACTGGAGGTGTGATCAGTGACGTGATCGATGGGGGGCAGAACCAGACGGATGTATAGCTTGTAAAGGCTGGGGTGCAAGTATCCCCTTTGGTTTCATAAAATTAGGGAGAAGCACAGTTGCAGTTTTACTAAAAATTTGACTTCCTATCAGAGTAGGTTCAAAACCTCTAAATGAAATCCTGTCATAGGATTTAAATTGATCTTTAGAAATAAGTGAAAGGAACCTAGGATAGGAAACAAATTTTGCTCTGGTAGATTCACAGATTCTGGAAACAATATCATCAAAAATCACACTTGCATAGTCAACTTTTAAGGAGTTGACCAGTGACCAGCTTAACTGTGCTTCTAGGGAGTTGAATTGATCATAACTCCCTGTTTTTGTGCCCAAAGATTGAATAAAGTTTGAAAATAGGGCATTCCACACACCATCCATTTTAGATTTATGAACAGTAGAGTACTTACGATTTCCATTGCTATCCATAGTGTATTTGCAGTGAATCCCAGTGAGATTCACTATGCCTCCTTTGGCATCTTCTTTGTCAGGCAGTGGGTCGTAAGTATCGTGCTCAGGGAGTTGTAAAACAGTACGGATGGTGTGTGCAGAAATAATTATTTCTTGACCTCCGTTATCGATAAAACCTTTAAGTTGAGAGGTACTATTAACGATTGAGTGAGTACAGGTATACCAAAACTCACTCAACCATTCTGGATTCATCTTTTTAGGGGATAATGTGAGAGCAGGGAGAATAAAATGATTTTTCAGAAAAGTGATAATCTCCGCGTACTCTGTTTTAGGGCATGAAAGATTACCCAAATAATTTGCTTTTGGAACTGTAATGATATCATCTTCGCCAACTGCAGGAGCTCGAGGAGCTTTGATATCTTCAGTGGCAGTGTATGAGTTGAGAAAATATTTTGATTTAGCCATTACAGAACCTTTGAAAATCGTTGATTGAACACTTATTTTAGGGTTTTGAAATGCCAAAGGATTTTTGAAAATTAGTAAAGTGTAAAAGATGACAAGTTGCTGATTTGTAGGTTTAAATAGTACACTTTACTAATGATCGTGTGGCTGAGATGAAAACAACGTGGGCAGTCGTGGTGGAAGATGTAGAGGTGGAGATGGTTATGATGGTGGTGCGTGGTGGCATTAATGGTGATGGGAGTGGCGTGCCGGAAAAAGTACGCTGACATAGGAAAGAGAGTGTCAGAAGCGCGCGATTTTTTCGATATACCATAAAACATTTAATTTTGAAATCCGTTAAGTTAAATACACAATGTACTTAAAACATAACGAATGTTTTGTTGATTGAAAATCACCATTAAATGATATCTTCAGTGAGTTTGAAAGATACTGAAGATACATAACCAATTTCTTGATTTACCACAGAAATGGTCAAGAATAATAACATTGTTTCTGTATTTAGGCAAGGATGTAGTCTCGCTGGTTTAAACACAACTTAGAATACTGAATAAACCATAGAGATGTGATCATTTTATAAATAGAGAAAAATGATTATTATTCTTGAATAAACCATAAAGCTTTTTTTTTTTTTTTTTTTTAAAGAAAAAAAAACCATGAGTAGAGATTATGTTATATATAAGTTGTATATCATATCATTTGATTGCTTCGTCACTGATTAAGTTACAACTTAGAATACTAACAAAATCAGCTTAGAAGAAATTAAGTCACTGATATAAAACAAGTATGACAACATAATGAATACTCATGAGATAAAATGAACTAAATGATTAGTCCAGTTGATGAACCCATCCAGAGATAGGTTCATAGTGATCAAGCGCTAGTTTTGGCGTCCACTGATGTGAATAAACAGTATCTGAATGTTCACTGACGATGTTTTGTTTTTCAAAAGGTGTAACCGAACATTCAGATGACACATGTTGCCTGTTGCCACATTTATAACACTTTTTGTTCAAATAGCCGGTCTTTTTGGATTTCTTCTTTTTAAGTTGTTGATCTGACACAATCACACAACTTTTATTGCTGATTGTTACTTCTTGCATCTTTGACTTTAGGTCACTGATGGAGGTTGTCTCAGTGACTGATACAGTGTCAGTGAAGTTGCTGATGATTGGTTGATTATCAGCAATGTTTTTGATAAGATGAGACGTTACTGATGTTTTGACAGTTTCCAAGATATTTATCTCATCATTATCATTTAAGACCTTAGTATCTTCAGTGACCAACTTGCTTTTAGTAAAATAGTTTGGTCGTGGTTCATTGAAGATGAAGATGGGTTCAAATACAGCTTCTGAAAAATTACCCTTGGGATCAAAAACAGGGTCAACCATTGTTGAATCAGCGAGGGATGCAGCATATTCATAATCTCCTCCCAAAATAGCTTTGACTTGTTTTGGAATTTGATTATTTACACAGTGATTGACTTTATCATTTGACTCACACCAAAATTCCATGACCTTTTTAAGCTGTTGAAATTGTGTTTCAAACTTAACTTTTTCTTGAACACACACTTGATTAGCATGGATTTGTGCATCAAGATCAAGTTTTAATTTCTTCAACTTTGACTCATTTTCATTTTGATCATTAAGTTTGGATTGTAAGTCACAAATTTTACGTTTCTGCCCTCTTTGAATATCATGAGCATTTGATAAGTCAACTATCAAAGACTCAAAGACTTTATCTTTTTCAGCAGCTGTATATGTTTTAAAACAGTGTACCTTGTAAAGAGTTTCAGGATCGCATTCAGATGCTGAACATTTAGGAGTGACTTCTTTGATGTCTCCAAGAAGTTCAGTGTCATTAGCCATCAGACAGTACACCTTGTCTAAACAAATCATTGCTTCTTCTTCATCAGATGATGAGGAATCAGAATCACTTAATGAACCTTCTTCAGCAACGAAACCTTTTCCTTTCTTCTTCCCAGATTTAGCCAATGCCTTCAATTTCTTGTATTTTGCCTTGTACTTGTTGTACTTGTCATTTCTGACATCTGGCATGGGTTCAGGGACTTGATTCACTGACTTTGATCTGCATTCAGCTGCAAAATGACCAATTCTGCCACACTTGTAGCATTCACCCTTTGATTGAAATTTATCAGATGATGGAGCACCAGCAAATCGTTTTGATCTGGTGTTCCTTCTGAAATTAGCAACCATCATGGCCATATCCTTCTCAAGCTTTTCCAATCCTTCATCATACTCATATTCTGACTCTTCTTCATTCTGACCACCTTCTTCTTCAGCTATCAGTGACTTCGAGCTTTTCTTAGACACTTTTGACTTCTGTCTCTGATCGATTTCATCAAGCTCTGCTACAAGGGCATTGGATATCTTCTGACTTCCAAGAGTAGCACGAATATGCTCACTCTGATCAGCTTGCTTTTCAGACTGCTCCCAATTGAGCAAAATACCATAGACCTGAGTTAAATTCAGAATGGAATAATCATTTCTCTGTCTGGTACACGTTGCAATGGTTCCCCAGATTTTCCTTGGCAGCAACTCAAGAAACTTTTCAACAACAAATCTCTGTTCCTTGCCTATACCAGCCTTCTCCATTTTGTTCATCAGTGACTGGTATCTGGTGTAAGTGGAAGACAAAGATTCATTTGGTTCCATTGCGAACAGCTCATACTGGCGAGTGAGATTAACTTCCCTGCAACGAATAATATCAGGAGTTCCAATATATATATTCCTAAGGGAATCCCACATATCTTTAGCAGTTCTACAAAGCCTGATTGATTCGAACACTTCATCAGGAAGTGCCATGCCTATGTAGATTTTAGCTTGTTTATCAAGTCTAACCAATCGCCTATCCTCATCAGTCCATTGTTCCTCTCTTTTAGGTAAAACCATTTCTGGTATAGCTGGAGTAGTAGCTGTTGCAATTACAGCAGGAACAATAGTAGTTGGGATATGTGGACCATTGGTTATGATATTACAAAGACGGTCATCAACTAAGTCCAAAAACATCATCATTCGGGACATCCAGGTTTCAATCCTTGAAGGATCAAAAGCTGGAGGTTTGGTTGTGGAACCATTTCCCTTTTGATAATCAGAGTCAACACAACTGTACTTTACTGATTCCATAGCAGACCTGGTTAATTGAATTTAAACCAACTCCGCTCTGATACCAATTGATAGTCCCGTAATCACTATTAGTTAGTGATTTGGAATCACAAAGAGTAAAGTTTAATTGTAGAAAGGGGGGTTGAATACAATTTAAAAACAATTTCAGATTTTACCAAGTGTTTTGTTTTGTTTTAAATTGATTATCTATAACAGAGTATGACGGTATTGAAATAACAGATTAAAGATATAACAGAATCAAAGAACGAAAAGTAATAGTAGCTGAAAGTGAATTGTATTGATTAAATTCACGAAGTGTTGAATGCGGAATGGATTAACCAAAGTTAATCCAATTCAAACACTTAGCTAAATTATTACAATGAAGAGAATTAACTACAGTGGACATACACGCTGATAGTTAACCTCGCCGAGTCTTAATACACACCTAGACAAACTAGTTCTCTGACAAACAGAAGAACGATGCATATGACGACTAGCCTCAATAGTACAAAACACTGAACTATTTATACTACAAGAGTTCCTAAAATATCGCCTACAAAATAGGATCTTGGATGGACACGTGTCGCTGCTTGATTGGTCCCGATCTCTAATAAACCGACATTCTGCGGGTCCTAATTCTGTTACCGCAAATATCTCGTTACCTTTAAACCAATCACTTGCTGCCACGTAATCTTTCAGACATACTTTGAACTGGAACACTCTTGCTGATGTATAGTTAAGTACAATACTTTTTAGTACTAGATGATTGAGAGGCTTTATTGAATAGTCACTGAAGATGCAGCAATCCTCCTCACTCACTGCGAGCTAACATGCTCTTGTAGAATAAATTGAACAAAAGATCTTCAGTGACTAGCTGTTATTCTGGCAGTGACTTTTGCCTTTATTGATTTGAAGAAGTAAGGCTCTCGCTGACGTAGATCAGCGATACACCAATGTTGAGCTTTAAAATTTCCTCAGAATATCGAACAGAATGAATGACGATCAGCGAAACCTATCATTAGCAACAGTAGCTTCGATACAATCCATTTCTTCATTAAGTAGTGAGTTGGTCAGCGACCAGTGACTTCATCATGGTCAGCGACCAGTGACTCAACAGATAGTTTTGTGTATCATGATTATTAAACCATGTTTCTAACGATCTGTGCTTAAGTTGTATGCTTATATTTTATAAGTATTGTACATGATTAAGTTAAGTAATACTTATTGGTTATGGTTATACACTTAATATCAAGTGATACTTTAATCATGGAATGAGTTACTAACTCATTTGTTTAATTGTATTTTCAGATATGGAGAAGGCTCTGTAACATTAGACTTCTGATGTAACACCCGCCAAATTAGGACTAATAATTTGTGTCTAATTCTATGTTAATACATGTAATTGGTTCTGTTTTAGGCTAATTAATGTATCGAAATATATATTGATGAATATATACAAATTATGCGATTTGATTAAATCGTACGCAGTTTAAATCGAATGTAATTCGGTTCAATAAATACGGACGTTGGTGAAACATTTTGATTAAATCATAAAACATTATGTAATAACGCTGTTATATCCAAAATATTATTTTAATAATATTCCAAGTATACTTCATATCGTACAAATAAACGTCTACATGATTAAAATTAATAAACGCGCAAACAAAACGAGCTAAATTATATTTTATAACACAATCGTAAAGAAATTGGTAAAATGCTTTAATAAAATATTGAGTGACTATTTATATTTTAAAACGTATATTTAAAGGTGTAAAATAAATATTTAACGTTTAAACAACCGAGGAAACGAATACCGCACGGAGCAAAGGCGTGGACTGAAAAGAGGGTGAGGCTTTCACCTACACCCCCCTCCTTTCTCTTTCTTTCTCATTTCATTCCACCACTCTTTTCTTTTCTCTCTCTCTCTTTTTCTCTCAACTTCACCATCTCACCACCACACCTCCACCACCAAATACTACCGTCAAACGCCACCAAAATTCAAGACTCGTTTAGATGAAAACGTTCACCTCATCGCGATCTACAACTCTATCTTTTCGGAACCTTGATTTGCCACTTTGTAAGTTTCCGACAAAATCTCAAAACCCTTCGTTTTTGATTATTTTCGACATATTATTGTTTATCTAAGCTTAGAATGTCCAAAAATGGGTTGGGTAAAAATATTGGACCGAACGGAAGCCGGAAAATGCGTTTTTGGGGTTAAAAATTCCGATCAGACTCCGATGTCGCATTTGGCTTGGGCCAATTGCGACATCAGCCTTAACGTCGCTAAACACCTCACAACGTCGCATTTAGCGACATTACCCCCAACGTCGCATTAAGTTGCTAACGTCGCATATAGCGACATCTGTGACACCCGTCAAATTAGGACTAGAATTTAGTGCCTAATCAAGTTTTAATACATGTAATTAGTTCTGTGTTAGGCTAATTAATGTATCAATTATTATATATATTGTTGAATATATATCTACAATTATGCGGTTTGTTTAAATCGTACGAGTTTCAAATCGAATGAATTTCGATGCAATAAATACGGACGTTGGTGAACAATATTATTAAGTAATACAAATATTATTTAATAACTCAATTTTATTTAGAATATTATTTATTATAATATTTCGTATTCATTCGTATCGTACAAACCGAACTTACACAATTTAAAATATTAAAAAACGCGCAAACTAAATAAACAAACTTACATTTTATAACTCAAATATAAATTAATTTGTAAAATATTTAAACAATATATCGCGTAATAAAGCATATTTTAAAACTTATAATAAAAATGTAAATAATTATTTAACGTTTAAACGACGGAACAAACGAACACCACGCGGAACGCGGGCGAAAAACTGAAAAGTGGGGATAAACCCCCACCTCCCACATTTTCTTCTTCATTTCATCTCTTTCCTCTATCTCTCTCTCTCTTTCCTCTCTAAAAAGAAAAACACCCCAAAACCATAAAAATCGCAAAATACTACTACCAAACGCACCCGTATCAACAATATTTTTAGAGATTCCCGATCACCTCGCGACGATCTACAACGCTATCTTTCCGGATTTTCATTTCGGCAATTTGTAAGTTTCCGACAAAATCCCGAAATCTCTCGATTCTTAGTATTTTTCATTTGTGGTTGTTTTTATAACTAGTATATGTCCATTACAATGTATAGAACACGATTTAATAGCTTAAAAACGAGTTTAATACGGATTTTTCGCCGGAAAAACGTTAACAGCCGGACTTTCTGGGCTGGTGTTCATCCATGCGACACAAGCATTGTGTCGCATGTTGTGTCGTATTTTGGCCTTTGTGTAGCATAAAATCCCTTGTGTCCTACCTTATGTCGTACCAGATAATTAGTGTCGCAAGTCCTGCGACACAACCACTATGTCGCATACCCCATACGACACAATCACTATGTCGCTGTTGAATCAGCATTTCGCATCCATGCGACACAACCCTTGTGTCGTATGGACATTGTGTCGCACTCCTATGCGACACAACCCTTGTGTCGCATAACCCATTTAGTGTCGCATGATTGTGTCGCATAAAACTGCAGGATTTCAAAATACAACTTCACTAAGTGTCGAACTTATACAACTTCAACCCGCTATACAATACGACTTTTCAAACACTATGAGACATACTTTTCGAGGTTAACATTTCAAATCATAATGAGAACATTGAAATATTTAAATTTCAACGATCACCAACGGGCCGTACAAGTTTTTACAACTTTTCTTAAATTCAAACAAGTCGTTGTAACTCGTATCAATCCAATCAAACAAGTCGTTATAACTTGTATCAAGTCAGTCAAACAAGTCGTAATAACTTGTAACTACTCAATCAACCAAATCGTAGTAATTTGGGCATGTATACATAGTTGCATAACAACTACAAAGGTAGTCCTTTGGGATATCTGTACAATTAATAACAATTCAAGTGTCGTGGACACATTCAGGTTTCAAGTCTTTGGACACCAACTCACAGTTAATTACTTCGAGCTTATTAAATTAACACTTCAAGACTCAGGTGAGTTTCATGGCCCCATTTTCACTACTTTTACTAGGGGTGTGATATTACTACTTCATTTTGTTTTACAAGTAGAACGCAAGTGCCAAACTTCAAATACTACATGAGTTTCAAGCTAATCAATTTAAAGTCCTCCATAGCATAGTCTCTAGTATTTATAGCGTGAATGTTAGTATATCATATCATATGGGATTGACAATCCTCATCCGGGTTAGCACGCACTAACTGGTCAAACGGATGGATTAGCATTTGGGAAGACGAGTGTTGATTAGGCACTCGTAGGAGGCATTTCAAGTTAGGTTTCCTTAATTGGGCCTGACAAATCAAGTTAAGCTCAGACTATGTGCTCATGGACAGTATAACTTTTATTTTGCTTAATTGCATTTTAAATTCAATATAAATCTTGCGGTTCTGACAACTATACATTGACATACAAACCTGTGAGCTCACCAGCGTTTTCGCTGACCCATTTTAGTATTTATCACAGGTATCCAGCAGTAGGTTGGCTGCACAAGCAGGAACTATTAGCTCGAGTCAGCATTCATACAACTAGAGATTGGATTGCATTATTATATTTTGTAAAAGTAATTATGCTATGTAATCTCTCAATTTCAGGAATCGAGCTAATGTAACTATATTTTGATGTAAACAATTATTTTATCTATACAAGTTTAAAACGACGCATATAGTGGTCGTTCATTATATCTTATGTGCTTTATATATTGATTAGTGACACCCAAATCGAGCTTCCGCATATCATCAAATTTGGGGGTGTCACAACATCAATCCCTACGTCGCAAGAACCAACAACGTCGCATATAGCGACATAGCACATAATGTCGCATTGAATTGCGAACGTCGCACTTAGCGACGCCATACTCAATGTCGCAGTCTTGACCTGCGACATAACAGCCTACGTCGCACCTAATGTCGCATGAACCAGAACCTAGAAAACTCAAATTTTACTAAGTGTCGAGACTAGAAATTTATCACTTGATTTTACCCAAATTCAAATCCCAGATGCGTTTTTCACCAAAACACCTCGACCCCAACCAGGGGCCAGCCCCTTGGACCCCGCCAGGGGTTGACACCCCTGGAACCCCGCTTACCAGGGGCACTGCCCCAGACCCCCGTCACTTAGAATCTGTAAAAACTTTTCACACCAGACGTCAAACTTGTATAACATTACGAAATCATAATAATAATAGTTAAGATTATTATCACAACTATTCACCAACGGGCCGTACACGTTTTCAACACTTAAACGCAACAACCAAATCGTAGTAATTTGGACATTCTGGTTGGATGAACAACTACAAGGGTGATCTTTGAGATACCCAATCATGTTTATAACCATCGCGTGTCGTGGACACCCTCAGGTTACAAGTCATTGGACTTCATTACTCGGCTAATCAACTCAAGTTTATTAAGTTAAACTCGCAAGACTCAGGTGAGTCTTACAGCCCCACTTTTACTATTTTACATACGGGGTGAGATACATTGCTTACTTTTCTTGAACACAAGTACGAACTATTCATTTTACTATACGGGATTGCATGAGTTACTTACTTTCTACTGAAGTCTCTCCATCATATATCGTTAGTTATGGACTTAAGCGCGAACACTAGTTAATGGATCCATTAGGGAAATGACCCTCCCCGCCCGGGGTAGTAGCGCTACCACGAACCGTACTGTATAAACGGGCGACTATTATTCGTTACTTATGCTTGCTCAGTTACGAGCATGTCACGGGAGCAACTTATTACTTACGGGTTAAGCTTCGATTATGAGCCTCATGGCAACGGTATAACTTACTTATTTTACATTTGCAGGATTGCAAATACTTGATTTACGCCTACGGGCACTATTGATGAAATCTTGTGTTCAAAAACTATTATTACATACGAACCTGTGAGATTCACTAACATTTGTGTTGACCTTTTAGCATGTATTCTCAGGTACACTTACGGAGTAGGATTACTCCCGGACTTAGCTAGAGTCGCATGATTTCAACACAACTGCATTAACGGAGATTCTTAGCATTATCTTTTGTATATTTTGATCATGTAATAGAATCTTTCGCTATACGCGTGGACTCTAGGGAACTACATTTTGTATACGAAAACATTAAGTTTTCAAACATTTAAATCTTATGGAAATGAAACTGTTTTTACAACGTCTCATTTAGAGGTCGTTTACTACATTACCTTATGTGCTATGATTATTGATTAGTAATACCCCAAAACTTGCTTCCGCCGAAATGTGAATTTGGGGGTGTTACATCTGAGCTCGCGGCTGAGGTAACGGTCTGTGGATCTGTAATCCTCAGTGTGATTTAGTTGTAACAATTTTGGTTACAACGGGTAAACGTAGTTTACTGCTTTGATATACTGTTTAGTATGCTATGATGTAATTGTTGTGGATAGACTGTTTAGTTTGATATGAAGCCATGAATATTATGGCCTATGTGATGATTTGATACATGGCCTTGGGCACTATGAATGAGGTCAGTATGATGCTGGGCTTATTGCTATTGTTGACGATGGAGGGTTCCTTGTACATATCGTTCATAGGAACCTTAGTTGGATGAGAATATCATTAAGTTATCGGTGATTCACTGTATTGTCCTGCAGTGAATCCGAAGGGTTCCTGCCCACCATGAGGGCATGAGATCTGTATCAGGAACCGCCGATCCTCATTGCGATTATGTGATGATTATGAGATGATGTGATGATGAACTTGTTGCGGTAAACAGGGTTGTTATGTGTTTACGATGCTTTGCTGTAAACAGAGTTGTTATGCTAAGTTGGACTGTCGATTATTTATTCACTCACTTAGCGATATGCTAACCCCACCACCCTACTACTTCTTGCAGGTTATGATTATGTAATGGATTGGGCAAGAAGCTGTTGACTGAATGGATTGTTTGACGAATGGATGTTTACTCTGATATCTGATCTGATTTGTATAAATCAGGGTTATCTTTGGATTTACGTAACACCCAAACTGATAAGCTATGATTTGAAATAGATTGTTTAGATGTGTATATTATATAATATAAATTATAAATGTTTGTTTGGACTTGCGCTTCCGGTATATTATGTTAAAAAAAAAATGATTCTAAATTGTGGGGTGTTATACAATTGTTCATAATATTTATTTTAATAGTAATCGGATCCAACTTAATGTAGTTGGTCAATAAACTCTACCTTTTAAAGTTATTACGTTATATATATATTTTTCGTTATAGACTATAGCTTTTGAAAATTGTGAATGAAAATGTCTATTTTGCGTAGTATATATGTTAAACATAATATAATGTATGTGAGCATAAAAAAATTACAATTGTTCTTAGAAAAATAAAGAAATCGGATCCAAAGTTGTTAGTCAATAAACTCTAACGTATTATAGCTATCACGTTCATATATCTTTTATCTTTTAAAATTAAAGATATTGAAGCATTTTCTTAAAATATTAACATTTTACTTCTTCACATGCCTATAATGTATATTGATATGTTGCATGTTATATCTTAGTGCGTATATAATCTACTCTTCAAAAACTATACATTTTTATGTCCCGCCGCAACGCTCGAGTTAAAAAAACTCGTTAAAATAAAAAAAAACACACAAAATGTTACTATCTATATCTATACTAATATATAAAAGGTTTGAGACAAAGTCTTAAAAAGAGTAATAGTAAATTACTATTTTACCCTTTTAACTTTGATTCACATATATTAAATGCAATTTATTACAATAAAATTAATATGTCATAATTAATTTCGGTTACAAAATATATAACCCAATATTTATTTGTCTTTTCTATAACGATGGAAATTACATAAATATTATAAGGAGTGTAACATAGAGTACAAACATTTATGTTGAATGTACTTACATTAAAAGCTAAAAAAATTAATATTGACATTCATTGCTAATAATATTATAACTCAAATGATATATTTAGCAAAAACTAATTCATGAATATGCATGCATAACTAAGATATAAATATAATTTATTATCATCATCTGATACTTAAATATAATTAATAAATGGTTAGAAACTTATAATCTTAAACAAATAATTGAAATTATTATTCTACATTTTTAATTAAATTTGTGTTAATTCAAGTCAAATTAGATTAGGGGGTTTAGATTTGCGGGTCAAGAATATTCAACCTAAACTAACATGATAAACGGGTTAGAATAACCCAACCACAAAAGACCCACATAACTCATTTCGATAAACAAGTTGATAAATTGACAAATTGTAATTTATGGAAAAAATAATTTTCGAGTTGGTGGCTTGACCCGTTAACCCAAACTTATGCGCGCGAAATATGTCCAACAAATTGAAATGGTTGACGGTTTTTGAGTTAATGGGGTCAGATTTGAGGGTCAAAAGTTCTCAACAAAAACCCGAACTAGGTGAACGGGCTAACATGTCAACATTAGCTAATATGACAAACGGGTTAATAGGTTTGAGTGTTGTTTTTTTTATTATAAAAATAAAAGGTTCATGAGTCGCCCGTTGACCCAAACTGTAAACCAAACTTAACCTCATATATTAAAGTGTTTTGTGTATGTATGTGTGTGAGTTTGGTTATCAATCAAATCATACCTTATAAAATAAAGTAAGTAAATTGTATAATACTATAATTTTCAAATTTTATTTAAAGTTTACATGTCCATGAATATATATTACTACAAGGTTTTTTTTCGCCGCCACATTGCGCGGGTAGTATTCTAATTAGAAATAATTTATTATTATTATTATTATTTTTAGAATTAGAAATAGAAAACGAGGGGCGCACCTCGACCGCACCGTCTGCCCCCTAATCTTTGTACCACTGTTACGATACATTAGCATTCGTTTTTTGAACCCTTTTATTTTTTTGTTATTATTAAATTAAAAGTACTAAATGTTTTCTAGGGTTTTTTAATTTTCACACAAAAACCACCACCATCTAATCTGTACCTTTTTTTTATTTATTTATTATTTCTTTGTTTCTCACTCATCACTTCGTTTCTCTCTCTCTAGACACATCCATTAAACAGGTCTTCCTGTTCGTTTTGGACCTGGTACATGCCCACTTTCTAGTTCTCAAACACACAAAAAATTAAACCTGTTAGGATTACATTTTTTTTTAATTAAAATTTTTTTGTAACAAATTGAACCACAAAAAATACCAAATCTACATCCACCCCCAACAATGGCATAAAAGTGATCTTCAACCCCGAACTGCAAAAGGTACATTTACATATAACCACCATTTTTATTTCTAATTCACTTACATGTATACATACATACATACACATACAACTTTATATGTATCTATATCTATCTATATATGTCATATCATATATGTACATATTCATGTTCTTGGTGACTTTTGCCCCCAATAATATTTATACCCTAGACTACAAAAAGGACAGATTTTTAAGTAACCCAACAAAAAAATTAAGCTAGTAAATGTATAAAGTTTGTAACTTTGATTCAACAAAGTGTTAATTATCAAAGATTCTTGAGCGATGAGTTTGTTTTTCAATCTGGGTTTTGTAGATGGGTCAAATTAATTGATGGGGATTTCTTGATCTGGACCCACCTTTGTTTTAGGTCACAAAAAGAAAACCTAATTTGTCTCTGTGGGTTGAACCATGTTTTTGACATGCAATTGATGCATTTAAAATAAATTTTTTGGGGTTTTATTCTTGATTTCTGTTAGGGTTTATATTCAATTTCACTCCAACATTATGTTAATTAGGGGATTGTAATTTATGGGTTTCTTTGGTTTTATTGTTTTGATGACATTTGGAGCTGAATTGGATAGTATTGGCTCAGTTCATCATGGTCTATGTTTAACTGTTGCACTATTATAAATAATATCCCGTAAAGCTACAACCTTTGCAAGTAAATTTGGGGGTTTCGTATTTTTCAACAATTGTAACGCTTCAGAGCTAACTAAATTATAATTTTGGGATATATTTGTTCTCGTTTGGTAACAATAAAAAGCTGTACATTTAAGTAAATAGGAACTTAATAGTAAGTGTGAAAGATTCTGCATGACAAACTAGTTAACTACAACTTAAAAGGACTTAATCGCCATGTCTTTGTTCATAAAACAATTGAAATTCGATAACTCGGTGGTATCTATCTACTTGGCACATCTGGTTACTGCCATTGCTAGAAGTTGTGTTTTGAGCATCTACAAGCGAATGAACCTTTTGTTTTATCACTATTCTAAGGACAGCTGATTAAGTTTATTTTCTTATTCATAACTTTTAATTTTTCTCTCATTACAGAAAGTAGATACTACAATTTTCTTTATAAAATTTGATTAATCGCTCTAAAACAGAAAAAAATAATTCTTTTATCAAATGGATAGTGTTTGGAAGTTTTTTGTAAACTAAGTTTTCCCCCATTTATTAATTATTTAATAAAAAGATCATGTGGAGCTTATCTTCTGTTGATTGAGAAGTTTATCAGATTGTAATTTGCTCTGTTATTCATCTCGAAGAATCTTTTTAACTTGGAATATGAGCAGGTTCCCATATTTTGCTTATGCTTATAATTCCTAATGTGATATTATTATAATATGATTTGTTAGCTTACCCACATGTTCTACATATGTTATGTGTATTATAATTTCTATTCTGTTCACTTGTCATGTACGGAGTATAATATTTCCTTGCTGCCATATATGACTAATCAGTTAAGATGTAGACTCTTTATGGTAAAACAGATTTTAGTGAGAAATCATGGAAGTTCTTCCTTGTGGCGATGTAAATTATGCCGGAGAATCTAATAGTCCTAATGAAGGTTCTGAAAAAGCTTTTGTGTATGATGGAGGGGCCAATAGCATTCAACATGAAATAGTTGAAGATGGAACTACCAAAATAGATAATGCAGAACTAACAGATGATGAACAGTTTGATGAAGGTCATCCCAATAATGAAATTGATGTGGATGACGAAAAGCTGTCTTCTAACACTCGCGATTCTGGAGTTGATAGTTTAGATGGTGATACAGTTGGACGAGAATTGCCAGGTGGCAATCACGAGTGTGAGTCATCTCCTTCAGAACCCAAGTGGTTAGAACACGATCAACCAATGGCTGTTTGGGTCAAGGTAGTGAATGCTAATATTTTAGTTTATCTTTAAGGTTATTATTATTTGCAATAACTAAACAAAAACGGGAATGATTGATGATCAATGTTATGTTTGTTTTTTGATAATATAGTGGAGGGGGAATTGGCAAGCAGGGATAAGGTGTGCGAGATCAGATTGGCCTTTATCAACTGTGAGAGCAAAGCCTACTCATGACAGGAAACAATATCTTGTAATATTCTTTCCTAGGAAAAGAAACTATTCTTGGGCAGATGTGTTGCTTCTTCGCCCAATCAATGAGTTTCCAGAGCCTATTGTATATAGATCACATAAGGTTGGGGTCAAGGTGGTCAAAGATTTGACTCTTGCGCGTCGTTATATTATGCAAAAGATAGCTGTTAGCATGATAAATACTATTGAACAGCTAACCACTGAGGTTTGTCATCCGTCTTGACTTATTTCATTTAGTGTTGCCATTATTGTTACTAATATTGTTATAATTCATTAATTCTGCTAATCTTTCTTGCACTCTTTCCTTTTAGGCTCTCACGGAGACTGCTCGTAGCGTGTTAGTGTGGAAGGATTTTGCTTTGGAAGCTTCCAGATGTAAAGATTATTCCGATCTTGGGAATATGCTTCTTAAACTTGAAAATGTAATATTCTTGCTTTGAAGACGGGCTTTTTCTTATTCTATTATAGTATTTATATTTTATTTTATTTATTAGTATTATTATTATCATTAGAATATGTTATATCTTACACTTTGATTCTTGTGGCTTTTTACTTGGTGATCGTAATCCTGAATATAAATGGATGTTGAATGGAAGTTGGTTTATGATAATAAGGAGTGTAAGAGAGGTTTACAGTATCTTTAGTATTCAAACAGTAAATTTGAGAGGCGTATATGAATCATAAAATTACGTTGAGTTATTTTTCTCTTTTGGATCTCTCATGTTATGGATATATTTCGCCAGATGATATTGCAGCGTTTCATAAATTCTTCCTGGCTAGAACGTTCTTTGGAGACATGGGTAAAACAATGTCAGAATGCTCATAGTGCCGAATCAATTGAAATGCTGAAGGAGGTACGCTTATTTTTTTCTTTCTATTTTTATTGGTGAAGATAGTGATAGGCAATGTGCTGTAACTGGTTATTTTGTTTTGGGTTTATATTATTTAGGAGTTGGGTGATGCAATTAACTGGAACGAAGTGCACACACTATCTAATTTATCAGTGCAGTCAGAAGTTGGTTCCGAGTGGAAAATCATGAAACCTGAGGTTATGAAATGGTTTTCAATGTCGACTCCTTCATTTAACAATGGAGAAACTGCACAACAAAGCAACGACGTTTTTGCTAATACGGGCCTTCAAGTTAGCAGAAAAAGGCCAAAGCTTGAAATCCGCCGTGCCGAGGTGCAACCCTCGCAGTTGGAACCAAAGGCTGTTGAAATCGACTCGAGATTTTTCAACGAGCGTCCGATGGGTGAAGTTTCTCTACTGGGAACAACTGAAACCGTAGATTATCCAACTGATAGATGGGGTGAGATTGTAGTAGAAGCCGAAAATAATCAAGAAACACGTTTCAAAGATTTAGTAATGATACCGACAAATAAGAATAAACAGTGTACAGCTTTCATTGAAGCTAAAGGAAGACAGTGTGTAAGATGGGCAAGTGATGGTGATGTTTATTGCTGTGTGCATTCAGCGTCTCGGTTTTCGACGAATAATTTGGTGAAGGCAGAATTCACTCCTCCACCAACCGATGCACAAATGTGTGGTGGTACTACTGTTCTAGGTACTAAATGCAAGCATCGGTCCCTACCCGGTACTTCTTTCTGTAAAAAACACAGGTCTAATAAGGATGCTGCTATATTTCCAATTTCTCCACCTGAAAATAAACTTAAGAGGAAGTTAGAAGACGGATCCCAAGAGTTTGCAGAGCCTAATAATTGCAAAGAAATTGTACTATCGACCCATTTTGGAACTCCATTTCCTGTAGATACAATGGTGACTGAACAATCGGGTGAACCTGTGCACTGTATAGGGGATGGTGTTGGTGTTGGTTGCAATGAAATGCCAAAGAAACATACATTGTACTGTGAAAAACACTTGCCAAATTGGCTGAAACGCGCCAGAAACGGAAAGAGTAGGATTATTTCGAAAGAAGTATTTGTCGATCTTCTTAAAAGTTGCCAATCACATGAACAGAAATTACATCTACACCAAGCGTGTGAACTGTTCTACAAGTTTTTTAAAAGTGTTCTATCTTTGCGAAGCCCAGTTCCTAAAGAAATCCAGCTTCAATGGGTGATTTCGGAAGCTTCGAAAGACGTAAAAACCCGACATTTTTTGATGAAGTTGGTTGGCTGTGAAAAAGAAAGACTGATTAGGCTATGGGGGTTTAACACTGACGGCAATGCACAAATTTTTAGCTCGATAGAAGAACCAGTTAGATTCTTGACAGTGAATAATAACAATAATGATAATGAGAGTAGTAACAGTATTATCAAGTGCAACATTTGCTCAGTGGACTTTGTTGATGATCAAATGCTTGCGAAACACTGGATTGATAATCATAAAAAGGAGGCACAATCAGTGTTTAAACGGTATGTTTGTGCCATTTGTTTCGATTATTTCACAAACAATAACCTTTTAGAAGCACACGTTCAGGAGAGGCATCATGTTGAGTTTGTTGAACAATGCATGCTTTACCAATGTATTCCTTGTGGTAGCCGTTTCGGGAATCCGGAACAATTATGGTCCCACGTGCTCTCACATCACCCTTCAAATTTTAAGCAGCTGCAAAATGTCATTCAAGTTTATCAGCCACACGGTGATGACTCTAATAAGCAAATACAAATCGTGAATAATTCTCATAGTCGAAATGGATTGCAAAGATTCATATGCCGGTTCTGTGGGTTGAGATTTGACTTGCTTCCCGATCTTGGCCGACACCATCAAGCGGAGCACATGACTTCGAACCCGACTGGTCCACGTAGGAGGGGTGTGGGTGTAACTTTCTATTCTAACAAGTTAAAACCTGGGAGACGGTTCAAAAAGGGTCTTGGAATGAGAAATAGGGGTGCTGGAACCATTAAAAAACACATCCAAGAGCCTTTCAGACAAGTAGTAGAAGGGGAGTTTCAGCCATCTGAATCAATCAGTCTTGGTAGATTAGCTGAGTCTGAATGTTCTGATGTTGCTAGGTTACTGTATTCCAAAGTTAACCGAACCAAACCTCACCCTGGTAACCTCGAGATTTTAGCCACAGCTCGTTATGCATGCTGCAGAATGAGCTTCCAGGAATCGTTAGAGAAGAAATACGGAGTCTTGCCTGAACGCTTGTACCTTAAAGCAGCAAAACTATGCAGCGAACATAGTGTTGTAGTTGAGTGGCATCGAGAGGGATATATTTGCCCTAAAGGATGTAAATTGATTACAAATTCACATCATTTGCCACCTTTGAAATCTCTTCCAGAATGTTCCGTGAGGCCCGTGACTGAAACATACGAACCATCTGAGTGGCCTATGGATGAGTGTCATTATGTTATTAATTTCAACAATTCTCGACAAGAAGTGAGTGACCGATCAGGCATTGTTTTGTGTGATGACATAAGCTTTGGAAAGGAGTCGGTGGCGATTGCATGTGTAGTGGATGAACATCTGCTAGGCTCTATTCACAGTGATGACGGGCAAAATAACGCGTGCTTCTTGCCATGGGAAAGCTTTACTTACGTGACGAAGCCATTACTTGATCAGTCTATTGATCTTGGATCACAGGTAATTAATTGTTTCAAGTAAAGATTTCGTTTAATTTTTGTGAAACTGCTACCAGGTGTGTGATTTAACGGTCTTTTAATTTTCGTGTTGGCAGAGTTTACAGCTGGGTTGCAGTTGTGCGCATTCAACATGCTCCCCAAAGTCGTGTGATCATGTTTATCTTTT
Source organism: Helichrysum umbraculigerum (assembly GCA_949592205.1). Classification (NCBI taxonomy): domain Eukaryota; kingdom Viridiplantae; phylum Streptophyta; class Magnoliopsida; order Asterales; family Asteraceae; genus Helichrysum; species Helichrysum umbraculigerum. The sequence goes on along the minus strand of CATIUR010000006.1, from coordinate 27,591,818 downwards.
TGATAATGATTATGAAGATGCCAAGGATATACATGGGAAACCAATGACAGGAAGGTTCCCTTATGATGACAGAGGTCGAATCATATTGGAAGTAATTATACTAACTCATAATGATTATGACCCGTTTACTGTTTAGCCAAATTTAGTAACTGGCGTTTTTTAGTTTCTTTTTTTTTTTTTTTGTTTTTTGAAAATTTAAGTTCTTTCTTTGTTCTTGGAAACTCAATTGTGAACTTAATTCTTTCTTGTTCATCAGGAGGGTTACCTGGTTTACGAATGCAATAACAATTGCAGCTGCAATAAATACTGTCAGAACAGGGTTTTGCAAAACGGGGTTAGGGTGAGGTTGGAGGTGTTCAAAACAGAGGACAAGGTAAAGTCATTTCTAGATCTATCTTCAATATCCCTTTTAGGATTTTGATTGTTAGTTTTCGTTGTCACCACGTTATACTTTTGCAGGGTTGGGCAGTGAGAGTTGGGGAACCAATACGTCGTGGCACATTTGTTTGCGAGTATATCGGCGAGGTTATAGATGAGCATGAAGCAAATAAGAGGCGTCATAGGTCTGATATTATCCATTTCACCAATGACTAAATTCTATATATATATTTTTAAATAATATGGTATCAATAACCATAAAATTCAATAATAATGAAATATATTTGGAATACCAGCTATGGTAGAGAAGGTTGCAGCTTTATGTTTGAGATTGATGCCCGGCTTAATGACATGGTTCGGCTAATTGAGGGAGAGGCTTTGTATGTTATTGATGCCACAAAGTATGGGAATGTTTCACGTTACATAAATCACAGGTAAAATAACATCTTTCCCGTTTACTACTTGAAACGATGCTGGAAGTCTGTTCCTTTGTATTTTCTTTATATTTCAAGTTTTTTCTTCTCAAAACTCAAAAGTGCTAATGCTACGTTTGGTAGACAGTAAAGTAGATATAATATAAATGGAAATAAAAGAAATACAAAAACCGTCTTTGGATAAATCTAGAGGTGGAATTGAAACGGCAACTTTTAAGTGTGGGTTGAAACGTGCCAGGTTCAGAGTTTCGGTTTACCTGCAAACATTTTTGTGTCCACCTTTCTTTTTGTTTATAACTGATGCGTTAATTTCTTAAGTACGATTACAAAAACTTAATTATCATAATTGTGATCTAAATGATTGGTATACAACCGATTAGGATGATGGATGCATTAAAAGTACGCTTTGGACGACTTTTCAACCTGTTTGACATGCCCATTTTATCGGTTTAGTGCATAGCAAATCTGTTTGTTTTGACCCACTAGGGATAAAAATCGGTTGAAAGTGTCACCTCTAGTCTTTTTTATTCTAGTGTCACCTCTAGTGAAATCCTTGGTAACAGAGCTGAGATAGTGACATGGACTCAAGAATGTGGTTCCTCCAATTCCCTTATTATTCTTTGTCAAAATAGTAATCTACATTATAGCTCCATCCTAGGAGTTTTTTTCTATGGTGGACCACTATTCCACGGGGACCAAACCCACCGCCACACATCAAGAAACAAAATATATCACATGTACCTGGTTTATATAAAAAATACAGTAATATTTTGTATTCTATACATGTCTCATTTTTTTTACCCTAAACCCCAAATCCCATATGCCGTTTTAATTTGTTATTCTGATGATCATGTCATGTTTGTAGCTGCTCTCCAAATCTTGAGAATCATCAAGTTCTTATCGAAAGTTTGGATTCTCAGTTGTCACACATTGGTCTCTATGCTAGTCGAGATGTAAGAATTCCAAATTTATTTGTTCACCATTCTTAATTCAGTTAATAAATAGATAGATATCACGAACACCTCTACCCGCTTCTTTGTTATAAATAAAATTCTTGCACAGATTGAAGCAGGTGAAGAATTGAGCTTCGATTACATGTACAAGGCAGAACCTGGTGAAGGGTGTCAATGCAGATGTGGTGCTATCAATTGCAGAGGCCGCGTGCAGTGATTTTAACACTCGAGATGCCTTTATGAATCAAATCTTGGACGCGAATAATATTAGATTTAGTTTCTTTTTCATTTATATGAATGTAGTTCTCGTAGATTATTACATGCTGCTTCTTAAACTTTGTTAGAGTCAGGGATTTAGTGTTAGATTTAAATAAAATTTTGCGTATATTTATTGGGTTTTTATATATCTAAGTCAAGATCCGAAAACTGTCGAAAAGTTTTGAACTTTAACATCTTTGGAACATAATCTTTGAGTCCCACCTTTCATCATCTAAATGCTCCATAAATTTAAAACTATGTTCAGGTACTGAACTGTACATCATTTTGATTGGGTATATCTATACACAAGCATTTTCGAAAACTGTTTTTATGCAGTTTTTAATAGATTTTGCTGGTTAGAACCAACTAAATGCATGTACACAACAATCACATTGTTAACTAATCGATTACGATAAATTGGATCGGATTTTGCAGTTTTTTCTTCTGCAGTACCTCGACGTGACATGGGCAATAACAATTAACAGATAAGTTATCATCCATAAAAAATGTAAGATAATATAAATGTTTACAGGAATTACACAATTTTTTGTTTCTAGTTTCAAGGAACCAACTTCTGAAAACTACAAAATAGTCCATGAACCTTTTTCTTTTCCCAATTTCAAAATTTCAATATAGCAACACAACATCAATTGACTAAAGGTGCCAATCAAGCATAAGTTAAGTGATCTTTATTGTTGTAAACCTTACAAAAAGATATGAGGGGGTACATCTTTTATTTAGGGTTAATGTTTCGTTATGTATTTAACTTTACCTCTTTTACTATTGTATACAACCAACTTTCAAACGTTCTATTGTATGTATCGAACTTTTCAAAAATATCTATTGTATGTATTGGGTGACCTTTTTGCTGACAAATCAGAGCCACGTCAGCGCCACGTAGGATGACAAATCAGTGCCACGTCAGCATGACCGGTGCCACGTCAGCAAAAAGGTCATCCAATACATACAATAGACATTTTTGAAAAGTTCGATACATACAATAGAACGTTTGAAAGTTGGTTGCATAAAATAGTAAAAGAGGTAAAGTTAAATACGTAACGAAACAATTAACCCTTTTATTTAAGGGCAATGTATAATGCAACATGGCCCCCCTTGGCCCCTTTTATTAACACAATCATCATTTGCAACATGTATCATTGCACTTGTCCCAGAAGCCATCTCTAAAGCAAAAGGTTCACACCATTACCTTAAAATATCCAAATTCAATGTTGATTTTTTAGATTTTATGTTCTTCAATGTTTTCATATCAACACATAAAATTAGAAATATTCACAAATTTAGATCTATAAAGAGGTTGTTGTATTATATTTAATGAAACCTAATAAATTTAGTAGGGTGGATAATTGTATGGATTAATTGAGGTAACATGGACTCATGAATGGGATTGGTCAACCTGCTTAGAACAGAGTACAAACTTCATTTAAACCATCACAATGTGCACATGACAACTGTGTTTTTTCCTCATATCTAAGCATTATTAGCACTAAACTAATCTCCAATTCCCTTCAACTATACTCAACATACCACACTTTTCTATAATACAATAACAAGCCAATATTTTAATCCACAAACTTATACATTTTTTTTAAAGGGTTTTTTGGTCATTTCATAAATTGCAAAGATGGTTCTTCTCTGAATTGTATATATTATCGGTAATAAAATTTTGGATGGTTTTTCTTGTATAAGATAAGATTATTTTAAAAGGGTTTTTGATAGATGGTTTCATGATACCATTGTGATTATCAAAGATATGTTTGTTTACATCTTTTTAGAAAATAAATCATTATCACATTTCCATATATCTTTTTAGAGTAAGTGAATCTTGTAAGATAAAAAAAAAAATATATAATAAATCAAAAGAATAGAACCAAGAATTGCAAGATAACATACTTGATTGGAACTTGGAACTCTATATAATATAATGTAACAACACTGTTTAAGTGTTTCACATCAAATAGAATGTGATCAATGAATCACTGTTTTAATATTTTGCTACCCTTTGTTAAATTCATATACATTCCAATAAAAGAAATTTTTTTTATTATATTCATGATTAGCTTGTTTAATTAACCCCATTTCTTGACATGATAATGGCAACAAGCCAACAATGATATTTTTGTAACAAACAGAATTTTGGTGAAATCTAACAACAGAGATGCCATTACAAAACAGGGGATTTGAATCCAATGAACCCATGTTAGGAAGAGGTTTTGATACCTATTATTATTTTCCAAATTAGAAAATAACTAGGACTTCATCGATAACTTTGGTAACTTCTATTCAACTTGAAACGAGACTTCCTTTCAAAATTTCCACAATGATCACAACGGCTTTTGAACAACAACACAAAGCAGGATCTTTGCATATCATCAAATATCATATCATGGGCTTAAAATTAAACGTTTTCACATTCTCAAAATGATCATGATACCATTGTTCTCCATATCATTAGCGCAATACGGGCCGTCAACATGTCATAAACAATATTTAGAAATATCAAACTATAAAACTTAACCTTGAATTATGATGACACGAAAATGATTCTTGAAGAAGTTGACATTTTGAAGCAAATGTTTCCATTATTAAGTTAATGTCTGTCATGCATTTTAGTCTCTCCCTTAAAATTTTTTAAAAATATATTTTTTATACTTATAATAGATCTCACAGTACATGAGCATAAAATGCAAGTGAAGTCACCTTATGTCAAAAACATGTACTTGACAGGTGTGAATATGTATGTACCCAGTTTTTAAACCATACACTTCAGAATCAGTATCAGAAATCAGAATCCTAAACTCACAATCTACCTTTATGTTTGGAGGGTATCTATGTAACTCTCCATAACTTAAAGGGCTAAACTATAAAATTTTGTTAAAGGAATGCGCCAAAGGGCATCTCTGTTGGGTAGTGCAAATCTTGAATCTTGATGTTATTTATGTAGTATAATAAAGTAAAAGCTCTTTAAACTGTTTTGGGTACAATTAAGCTCTTTAAACTATTTTGGGTGATTGGGATTCCATATCGATGTTTGTATTTATATCTATGGTTCATACTCTTCATACCACCTCCTTTTTTTAAATTAATTTTTCTGTACTTTTTCTGTACTTTATTCCATAACTTTTTCTTACATTATGTACTTTTTTTGTACTTTTCTGTACTTTTTTTTTAAAAAAATGCAAAAGTGGTATGATGAGTAATTATGGGGGGTATGGAAAGATAAAGCCATTTATATCTATACATGATCCCATATTGCAGGCCTCTTTATTCTTGGTCTTCTTTTAGCCTTTCATTGTTTCATATACTTATAATAAAAATCAAACACCATTTCATTTGTTTCACTCTATATACATAATATAATCCACACACATTCTTACATATATAAAAAACAAACTTAATCATGGTCGCATTGCACGAATACAATACTAGTTATATTAATACTAGTTATATTGGAAGTGCATTCAAATAAGTATTATTCAAGCCACTTAGATAAAATGGACATCTTTTTTCCTTGATAAATTGAAAGGCCGATCAGATAACCGATTCACAATCGGATGAAAAATCGTGGGGCCCGCTTAATTTTTTTTTTTGTTTAACTCATGCGACCGTTAGAAAAAAAATAAAAAAAATAAAGTGATTGTGAAGTGATTAGTGATGGATGGCAGTGACCAATCAGTTGTGAATCAGTTTTGAATCAGTTTTGAATCAGTTAGTGGAATGCTGATGTGGCACTGATGTGGCAGAAGTGATTCGATCACGGTTGAGAATGGTCTAAGTAACCTTTTTTTTCTTGTTTTCAAAACAATAATAATAAAGATAACTAAAAATATACACTAGAAAGAAAATCACTATACAAGATTTGTATATATTTATAGAAAGACTAAAATCTTCTTATAAGCTAACTAAGATATACATTAACTATAAATTTATTAGAGTGTATGTTATAATCATATAATGTGGTAAGCAACTATTTTTAGATTGAGGGAGTAATCAACCATAAATCCCAAACATTTTTTGCCTTCTTCTTTGCAAAAACCAATAGAGCATTTCAGTACTTGAAAAGCAAACAAACCAAAAACAAGATTGACAGACAGCCCCCATCACATCTCAGCATCAGTATTCTCATGAAGGACATGCAGTTTTCAACCCCACACTTCCAATTTACAGTATTTAAAATTAAAAGCTGAAGTTTGCTACAAAACATAACCCAGTGACTGAAAAGCATCAACCCATCATCACACTCTTCCACCCCTTTATCTTTTGTTGGGTCACTCTGTTCCTTCTTTTTATCATGTTCATTATATTTTATTATAATTGATTTTCTTTTATCATTCCAACCTCTTCTTTTATTGCTTTTCATGCTTTACAGTTTACCATTAGGGTTTCATAAAAACTTGATCAACATTCATTGGTAAGGTTTTTGCTCTCTTGCAATTCTGGGATTTGGGTACTCTTCTAGTTTCTTGAAAACCCACAAATAAAAATTAATAAAGGAGAGATTTTTAATGAGAAATATTTGAAATCTTTTAGTGGGTTTTGATCTTTTATCTATTATTTCACTTTCCATGTATTCATTTGCGGGGTTAGTTGATGCTTGAAGTGTAATGAAATGGGTGATATTAGAATAACAAAGGGGCAAACCAAGATTAGGAATGTACCAATAGCTGTAACCCCAGAAGGATTTTGGTGTTGTCCTTCACCTGTTATGTTTCAAAAAACCCTTAAAACATCACAGCAACAGCACCCTTTAAACAAGCCCAAATCATCATCAACATCTCCACCTACCAAGACTTCCTCTAATCACAAAAAACATTCACCTGAAGCTGATAAAAAACCATCAGCTGCATCTTCAAAGCCAGAAAATGTGGTTCTTGATGATCAGAGGAAAAATGGGTTTGAATCACCTTCTCTTGGTGCATCTGTTGTGGCTGAAAGGACAGCGGTGAGACCGAATACCGAAAATTTGCCAAGAAAGGTGTCTATTGAATTTGGTGAACCTGGAACAGGTGATTTGAAAGTAGTGTTAATGGGTAGACAAGGGTTTATTGTGAAATTGAGTGTTCATAAAAGTGTTGTTGAGGAGAATAGTACGTTTTTCGCTGAGAAGTTATTGGCACAGCATCCGAGTTTCAATACTATTGAAGTTGATGATTGTGAGGATGTTGAAACATATGTTGAGACTGTGGGGTTGATGTATTGCAAGGAATTGAAGCAGAGGTTAATCAAACAAAGTGTTTCGCGTGTGCTTCGTATCCTAAAGGTACTTTCTTGATGCTTGTATTTCTGTTTATTAATCAGATATTAGATGGCAATAAGATCCCTTGTGAACTTAGATCTTACTTTAGTTCTATGTAGTTGAAATTATGACTATTATATCTGATCTAAATGATTTAGGGAGTGTTTGTTTTCGATGTGCATATTTTTGATCTGGATTATATGGTTGATTGTATACAGAATCGTATAATTGGCTGTAGTGAAAAATGGATGAAGATATGGTTTTTTGATGTGCTTATATTGCTTGATGTTGTAACTATCAATTTTGATTTTGATGGTGTTGAGTTTTTGACAAATTATAAATAGTTTAGGAATTAGGGGTCTTATGCATTGTGTATTATAAGTGATTTTCTGATTACGATTTCAGAGTCGTCGATATGTCATATTTCAGTGTTTGGGACTTTGAGTATACTGTAAAGGATTCAGATTATTTGGTTATTTATGGATCAAATGATCAGTTTTGGCTAATTGATTTAGGAGTAGGCAATGAGAGTGCTTTTAGTTATTCCATATAATTTTGGGTAATTTTACATTGAAATCCTTACATAGTTAGAATTGCACTCTGACTGTGGATGATTGTCTGAAGGAATATCATAAGTTCAAAGAACAATGCACATCTGTACACTATCAACTGCAGCTCGTTCTCTTATAGCTTGTTATCTGATTCTGATCGTTACATATCACATAATCACTGTCAAAATGCAACGCCGAACACCTCCTTATTACATGTAGTAAGAGTATATAAGTAATTTTACTTGTTACTTTATAATCATTTTTTGGAAATAATCATACTGTTTATGTGTCCTCTAAATAATTGGATTATAAGCAAATGTAGCTTTACCAAAACTAGAAACTAATAATTGCAACTTGATGTTGCAATGATCAGATAATAACTTTCAGAACACAGATCCAAATACCTTTATATGCTTAAACTTACGTCGTATATTTTGAATATAGTTTGTTATTTAATATCTACTAATAACGAAAATACTTATTTTTGAATCGTTAAGAAGCCACCTCTGTAGTGGATTGTGACTGCTTTAAATTGTATTAAAAGGTATGCAGTCTGACTGATACTGTAAATTGTATGCCATCTGTTCACATTGATTCTGAGTGAAAACGAGGTGATGATGGAAGATATTATTTGTCTTTTTGACCAATAAGTTTCTGCAATAAATTGTAGTAGTTGGATGAATGATGATTGGTTGACTCGGAAGTCAATACCATAAAATGAGTTCCACTTCGATTTCAATACATCATTTCAATGTGCTAATACAGAGTTCACAAGCCATAAAAGGATATTACTGATGATACTTTAAGAACAATTTAACCATTTGCTAAACATTGATGTACCAATCTTCATTCAATCTGTATAGAGGAAAGGTAATTTGGATATGTCAATTTGATCTTAATGTTATTGGATGGATGGTGTTGTGGACTCATAAAACCTCACATGGTTTCTGACTTCATTCAATGTAAATTGAGACCGTTGTAGGTTTTTGGTGGCATATTTATATTGAAGATGACATTTTGCTTGTAGTCCGTATGGTATTCATTTAGATTGTTAGTTGCTAGTATAAATTGCATAGTTGGTGGAGTAGTTTGTGGCAGTGCATGCTAGTTGCTAGTGAATTTAAATAATTACCCAACTTACGATATCAATTGGACATGATAATAAGATGTTCTAAAACAGGTTGAATGGAGCCAGGCACTTGATTGACCTAATACTTAATCACCTAAGAAGGGATTAACAGGCTTTTTCCAACCTTGAAGTTGGTGACAATCGGTGCAGAAAGTATAGTTGCTAAAATAGGTAACTAAACAATGAACACAGAATCACAAAATTCGTATTAAAGATTGATTAAGAGCTTCTAGTTAATAAAAGCTCACCGATCTAATCAGCCGGGGCCGCATATATGGCTCAATACTTCAGTTAGTAACTACGTGTTGAGTTAAGGATGAACTTGAAGGGAATCTGGAGAATTTTAATCTTTTTTTCTGGTAACTGCGTTAATGATACAAGCCTGCAATCATAAGATAGAAAAATAAATGCAACATCATAACATAGTATCCAGTTTTTAATTATCGTATGTGAACAGAATTGGAAAATTTGCGGAATGGGGATTTGTTTAACTGTACATAATTTAATTATTTTTAGCTTCTGTTAACATATGATAATGAAAATTTGCATACTAGACTCTAATGATTCAATTACTTTTCTACCTTTTCATTGCACCATTGATGCAATTACTATTTTCTGTTTGTTTATTTGTATGGATTCTCTCCAAGTATATACATAGGTCAACATGTAGTTACTAATTGAAGTAGTGAGCTAAATAACTCCTAAATAAGCGGCCCAGGTTAATTGGATTGGTGAGGCTTACCTCTTAAAAGAATCTTTAACTACGGATTTTGGTGATTTTGTGTTTACTTTTCCTACTTTGCAACTATACTTTCGGCACTGATTTTCAGGATTGGTAAAAGCCGGATAGGTTGATGGATAAAATAGTCTTTAATGCTAGTCAACTTTATAATTTACACAATTGTTCGAAACTAATTGTAGGTTGCAGAGCAACTTGGGTTCAAAACTTGCATGGAATCATGTTTAGATTTCCTGGAGGCAGTCCCGTGGGTAGGAGAAGAAGAAGAAGAACGTGTAGTGTCATCCGTTCTACATCTTCAAAGTGAAGGCATTAAGGTAAGCCCGATACTAAAACGGGTTGCATCAGACGTTTCCAAGCCCCCTAAAGACACCCTCTCTCATGTCCTCCAACTCGTCCTCAAAAGCAGCGAAGAAAAAGGACGTCGTGAAATGAAATCAATCGTCTTAAAACTTTTAAGAGAAAATAACAAGTCTGTTCCAAACAGTAGCTCATCAACATCAGGCGACCTTTGTAATGACACCATTTACGCCTCATGTAGAACCTGTTTAGATTCTTTGTTGTTTTTATTCCGACAAGTGGCCCAGCCCGAGTTTAGTCAACAACCCATGGAGATCACGGGCCCGGTAATCAAACAAATGGTTTTGGAGGCGGATAACCTCTCATGGCTACTCGATATATTAGCCGACAGACACGCAGCAGACGAGTACGCGATTATGTGGGCCAGCCAGCAAGAACTAGCTGCGCTGCACCCTAGCGTTCATATAGTAAACCGTCACCACATTAGCTGTATTACCGCGAGAATATTTGTTGGGATTGGAAAAGGTGAAGTCTTGCCCAGTAAAGACACACGTCATTTGTTGCTAAAGACTTGGTTACAGCCGTTGATCGATGATTACAGCTGGTTACAACACGGGTGCAAGTCTTTTGATCGAAAAGTTGTGGAGGAAGGCATCGGGAGAACTATATTAACACTCCCACTCGAGGATCAGCAGATTATATTACTCGGGTGGTTAAGCAGTTTCTTGAAAGCGGGTGATAACTGCCCGAATCTTCAAAAAGCATTCGAGGTATGGTGGCGTAGGACGTTTGTGAGACCATATACGGAACAAGGCAACTCTCAACCGTTGGATTAAATCGTTCGTGGACCGAGTGTTTGTAACAAATATGTAACCGTGTGAATTTTCGCTTATCGATTTGTGTTTGAGGATTCGGATTTAGTTTGATATGCTTGTTACTAATCAAAACTTTTAATAATTCTATGGTATATGAAATTTATGTATATACAATTATACGTTACAAAGTTTTAAACTTTATAGTTTTGGAGTTATGGGATTTAAAGACCGGACCAAAATGAGGAATGTGGTCCAGTTTGTAACATGGTGTACAAATGCATGCGCACTCTTATCTTTAAAACCAAAATGTGGTCCTTAATTCTACACCAGTGACCATACCTCTATTATTACTCTTCTTTATCACTTAATTATTTGTGTCGCTTTAAAATGTTACAAATAAATAATTGTATGAATAAATATCTTGAATTTTTTTTTTTTTAATAAAATAATCCATAATGTTAAAATTTTGCTAGTGACTTAATAGGACCACACCTGACCCCCTGGTGTGGGGAAGAAAATAGTTGGACCATCGGACACTTATTCTAACATGTGTTACTATTAAATTGGCCGAATAATTAGTACAGGCATGGCAAATCAACAACAAACGGTAATAACGAGATAATTTAACTAAAAAATGTTACTTATTATTTAGTTTATTATTAAGTTTTTGTTATTGACAATCATAACAGTGTCATTAAAAAAAGATTATATGAATAAATCAAGTTACCTTAACCACCGAACGGCAACATTTTTAAAAAATGTATCCGTAAGGTACAACTTAAGATTGCTAAGCATTTAAGTCATTTTTATTTTTTTATAACGGCTTTGTCTTCATCATTTTCTTTTAATTTACTAAAAAGACTTGCGTTAGTTCTTCTGTGCATAAATTTATGGTACGTTTAGTTACAAAAAACTACTTCAGTTTTTTCGAAATTTTTTTAAGAAATTTGGAAAATTAGAAAATATATTTAAGTTAGAGTTTTTCGGAGAATTTTTCCAAGCAAAATGAAATGGTCGATTTATATATATTTTGTAGGCTGGATTGTCATGTCAGTTAATGCGTGGATAGATCGATCCATGGTTTTAAGCATTTGTCATATTCGTGACAGTGATATTGGGCCGGGCCTACCAAGAAAAAGATGTTTGTAACTGTGCCAAAGTCTTCTGGATCGATTGTAATCTGTTTGGGTATTGGATTCCTAAAAGTATTATTATTAATTTCGATACCACCTTTTTTTTTTTTTTTTTTTAAGTAATACATATTGTTATTAACTTACTATTACTATATTTGTTATTATTATTATTATTATTATTATTATTATTATTATTATTATTATTAAGACCTAAATAATTATACAAAGTTCAAAAGGCGATATACACACTTAATTATACGGATCAATATCATTGACAACTTGAATCCACATCCACAACAAAGGAACGATGACGACTTGACAATGAAGTGAAATTGTGAAAGAGATGATGATAAACCGAGACTAGGGGGCAAATTAAGGATATACTGTATATATGAGCATTTGTTAATTATTTCCGTAATATGAATGGGCAAGGAGATATGGATTTGAAACGAGTAATTAAATTTAGGAACACAACGTAAGATTAACGCTTGATCAGTGTGATCAAACTTGATCCATATATGATCGAATTAGCATTAGAGAATCATCTTATTTAAATGTGAAATTAGGCTAACTAAGGCAGGGGCAAAGCCCTAATCTCCATGGGCCTACAATTGTGCTTCTACCTGTTGTTTCAACTGCAATCCGACTCGTGGAGCTATTTTTTAATTTATGTACCTTCCGATACAACTCTTTTGCTTTCACATGTACAATAGATGATTGTATTAGACTTGACACCCAACATCAATTTCTATATAAATAAATTATCATACACTTGTTAGAATATATAGGGTTTAGTATCTAGAAATGCACTAAACTTGTACCCGATATCAATTGTGTGTATCATAATGACATTCGTCATTTTTAATGCATCAAACTTTCAAAAAGAGTGTTTTAGTGTATTTTGGTGATGTGTCGCTCGTTTAAGGTGCCACGTGGTATCGTGAGGGCTAGACACGTCATCAAAACATCAAAAAATCCATTAAAACCATTTTTGAAAGTTGATGCATTAAAAATAACGAGTGTAAGTATGATACACACAATTGATATTAGGCACAAGTTTAGTGCATTCCCAGACACTAACCCCAAATGTATACTTAGATAGCTCAACTTTATAACGCTCTCCGTCAAATGGTATTGTAATTTTTGGCTTGTGTAGATGTGATGTTTTAGTAGGTGAATTTTAGGAGTTATGTGGATTGGTGGCTTTGGTTATAGGTTTAGTATTCTTCTTTTTGGTGTGGATTATTTTCTTAAAGAGTCGAATGTGGTTATGTTTGCTTGTTGTCCTTAAGTAGTTCAGTACGTAGGATGGGTTCTAATTAAGGCGTTGTATCTCCTAACATCTTGCTAATTTATTTATTATATTAATATATCTATATCGTACCATTCAAACACAAAAAAAAATGATATGTTGTGTGTTATGAACTACTTTGATGGATAAATATGTCAAGTTATGGATAGCTTTTACTTTGTAAGACTTCATATATGTTCAACGTGATTCTTCACCGATGAAGGGATCATATAATTGTCTAACATGTGCCGTTTGAAACTAATTAACTAATAAAACTCAAAGTTATCATGAATATATATATATTATAAATTAATTACAACTAATATACATTTTCAAAAGGAAATCAAAGTGTCTTTCAAGTGCGTCTTAGTGATTAATTTTATTTAACGGCATTTGATTTTAATAAAAACTACCTCTAGTAATTTTATTTGTTTTTGTATTTTTGGCTTCTAGTGTCTTGCTAGTTGTCTTTTCTTAATAAATTTCTGCCGTTTAAAAAAAAAAAAATGGTTACAAGCTAAGTGACACAACTATTTTTAGGATTACAATTTCACTCCATCCATTCAATTCGGAAGCTTAGTGAATTAAACGAAGTTTAACATATATAGTTCTAGGGCACATTTTAGACAAACAATATTCTTACCGGTTATAACACTCGTACTTTCTTAATTTTGATTTATACAACCCCTATAATCCTATATAATGGTATTATACATAGTACAAGCACTTAACTAGACAATATAAATTTGTTATCTTCTGCCACTCAATTTATAGTTGAATTATAAATAGAAAAAAAGTAACCGAAATATATGTAACTAGGTAGCTTTCTATTTCACGTACGCAATGTAAGAATAAAACAATAACCATTGATGACAACAATAGATAAACCATGAAACTTGATGGTGAAATTTCTTAATGAATTTCCAGGCATTTTAAGCAACATGCACACCTTTTAGATTTTGACGTTTTAACAGCATTGATAGCACCTCCAAGATTCTTGATCTTGCTTTAAAAGATAGCCTTTTGTCCTGTTTGGTGGATCTTACCCACTTTGTTTAATTCATTTTTTTCTGATATTTATAAAATTTTAACATAATATAAATAAAAGATATATTATATAATAAATAATGCACCATGTAGTTGCATAATTTATTGCCCTCCATGTTTGGTGTGAGATATTGATCCATAAAAAAACATGCACCTTAAATATTCATATTCATTCTCATGATACATTAATGAGTATTAATCATTATTTAAGGACAAATAAATTGCCAAATATCATTATCATTATATAAATATTTCATTAACTGATTCTAAAATCTTTAGATGACATCAACTTGTGTTAAATAATTTGCTGTGTTATATGAGAGTGACATTGCATTAATTTCTTAAGAAAGTAGATCTTATATAATGATTTTAATTAAATAATAATTAACACTATCTATATCAATAATTAGTTATTTTAAATAATTCCGCGAACATCAATAATCTTAATAATAATAATTATTATTATTATTATTACTTTTTTTAGAAAGGCAAACAATAATAATTATCATTATTTTTTTTTAGAAAGGCAAACCTACACTATATATCTACCCACGATTATTATATACACCCATGAATATTTACAAATTGAGTCCCACGAGGCTTGAATCCACAACCATCAGGTTGAAAGGTTCATCAAGTACCGCTAGGCCATAGTTATTATTATTAGATACATATGATGGATACATGTTTTAATTATATTTTTTTATTTCTTTTAAATATATATAGATCAATTCAAGCAAATAGTAAAAGGGAAAAAGTAAAATATGTGACATTCAAGGTATAATAATGGAGTGAAAAGAATCAGTAAATATTAATTTAGACCACAAGCGAGCTAGGCATTTTATGATATGGTCGAATACGTAATTAATTAAGTCCCTAACTGAAAAAAGACGTTTTTTCCGGCAGATTACCGGCATGACGTAGCCCTAATGTGAGTGACACGTCACCAGAAGTGGTCCCGAACCTTATAAGTGTTGACCCAATGTCAGCTGCAGCATCGTCTCCTGCAGTGGTCCTATATTCAGCAGTACCAATCATGTTGCCACGTCGGCATGTGTCAGCATCAAAAGAGGGTGGTGGTGCCAGGGTGGCAAGCCCGCCGGTTGTGTTTGAGTATGAGTAGGTGGACATAGTAGTAGTAGCTTGGTTTTCTGAATAACAATGTTGTGTATTGATTGCAAGAAGTGAAGTGTCGTTTTCGGAGTCATTGATTTCGGATCTTTTTGCATGTGTTGATGTTGTGGTGTTGGTGTTTGTGTATGTCGATGTAGCGGTATGAGGTGGCGGTGGTGGCATCGGAGTTTGTGACGTGGCGGAAGAAGGTGGATTGGATTGATGTTGATAATTATGGTATTTTGTGTTTTCTAATTCATCTTCTTGTTGATCCTCATTTTGTTCATTATCATCATTATCTTGATCTTCATGATCTTGATGATTTTGAGGACTATTAGTATGGTTTTCGGATTCTTCTTTGCTCTCTTGTTGATACATTTCTTCCACCATGGGTTTCCACAATCTGACCCTTGCATTTATGAACCAATTTGACACCTGCAAAACACAAACATTCACCACTACTTGATAAATTAACCATGTTTCTTTTTTCAAAAGATAATTAAGGAGAAAAAAAATAGTCGAACATGTATCAACCAATAAGTGAGTTAATCCAGAATTTCAGCTACATTTAATTAGACCTATATATCATTATTACTAAATTACAGTTTTTAACCATGACAATTCATGCATGATTAATGGCAATGTTTTTCTTTAGTCTAACATCTTGGTTATGACTTATGAGGTTGAGATTGGTTGATCTTTTTCTATTTACTTAATTAGTAGTAGAAATAATCAATTTGTTCTTAATGAAGCCTAATAATTAGGTACAAGAATTCACCTTTGCATGCATGTAAGTAATGGTACTATGAATGGGAAATGAAAATTACAGAAGTAAAAGAGATGAAAGTAACTTTTATAGATTAACATGAATATGATGATGGATTAAAAGGTGAAGACATATAGTATACTAGTATTTCATCATGATTATAAAGGAGTACAATGAATGGGACCTTTGTGCTAGCTAGACAGTCATTTGTTCTGACTTCTGATAAAGCCAAGGGTACTTCTCATTAGCTGTGTAGTAATACTGTACTACTCATGTTAGCAGTATTGCATGCATTCTATATATCTCCTCAAATATACAAGTAAACTATTTTAATTTTGATTTCAAAAAATATGTTACTTTATAATTGGTGGGTTATTTAGTTCTCCATTTTGGTTTGTCCCAAAATAAGTACTACGTATCTATTTTCAAAATATTATACTAACTTTACCGTTTTACCCTAAATGTACTTTATCACAAGACTGATACAGAGAAGACCGTGCAACAAGTAAGTATAAAATCGTCATCTTTATACGACACAACTTTTTGATTGATACTTGGTATGAGAGGGAGGGAGTATGTAGTAACTATGTAACTTAATAAGACCAAAATATATATACTGAGACAGGCGATTGTACGGTATATATATGGTATTGATGGGGAAATGAATTGAATTGAAAGCATATGTATAATATAAATGAAGGTGAGAGAGTTGGATAGTAGCACAGATAGAGGACAAAGAGAAAATGATTAAAGACAAAGAAAACACGAGAAAGCAAACCTACCAACTGCTTCTATATTTCATGTACACAGTTTCATTTATTGCTTCTTTCAGTGTGCAGGTAGGGGCCGGGCCAACAAATTATCATGTCATAAACTACCTAGCTACATCCATTTCATTTTCTTATAAAAACCTTAGCTAGCCTTCATTTTGAAAAGATTCATCGAAATCGGAAATCACCCGAAAATAGTCATGAATCGTGATATATGTTAAACATGTGCACTGTTAATGACACTTGTAATTTTACGATGCACGCAAACCTAATAGCGTATACTAGTAACGTTTACTGGTTATTGATTTAGTCATTTTTTATATGATGATATATATATGGTTGAGGTGTGTTTAATGAAAATGAAAGGTGAGACACAATAAACACAAACAAGAGAGAGAAACAGGAATGAACCTGGTTTCTGGAGAGGCCAGTCTGTCGAGCCAACAGGTGTTTATCGGCATCGCTTGGATACCTGAGAACGACTATCACCAATTAAAACGACAGTACATAATCATATACATCATATCCCAACATTATTATTAAAAAGTAAATGCTTTACTTGTATAATTCATCACATATTTGTATACATATGCATATCTACTAGATAGATAATATAGATATACTAGACTAGATCTATTTAACCTAGTTAGTAGTAATATTTAAGTACGAACACATGATCATATGATATCATTTGTTTATTATTGATTACTCTCTTTTTTGCCTTTTGGATTATATTGCATGAACGTAAGACAATTTCTACAATCTCTCACTAGATTCTGTGATAAATAATCATGCACGTACCATTTGTCAGTATATTTGTACCTCATTACAATAACTCACATATATACTCACTCGGTTCCAATTTTATAGTCCGGTATTTCTTTTATGGATGTCCCAATTTTATTATCCACTTCCATGACAAAATAGTAGGTAAAAAGTAGAGGGTAAAACCGTCATCTTACCAACAAATAAGAAAGATGATTATGTTTTCTTAAACTGCGTGTTTTTTATCTGAGAACAATAAAATTGGGACGGAGGGAGTACAAAAGTGGTCTATTTAAATATAACTGTACTATACTATATATCTTATTATAAAACGTACATATACATATTCATACTTCATGTAATAAATATTGTTCTATTATTATTTTGATGTAAGGAAACCTTCAAAACTGATAGACCATCAAATCAATGGAAAAGACTAATTATATTCTTGTTTGCTCTCTTACAAAAACTTTTTGGGACCATCATTAACTTACATGTGTATTTATGTAAGTGAATTGAAAGGGTCAACATATGATATAGCAGGTTTTTAAGAGTGTTAAAAGAAAGAATAATCGAGTAAAACATATACTAAAAATTATGAAAGAACCACTTTAACAGCTTTATATTGTTGGGTAGACAACATCAGGCTGCACCCACAAATACTCATGCTTTTCTATCTTTATTTCTTTAATCGCTCTCAATCATAAAAGCTTGCCCAACACACACACACATTCACATTTTTAAAGTGTACTACTCTTCTTATCTATGACTTCATGATGTAAATCATACAGTAATATTCACCATTACTATAATTCTTTTTCTTGTCATAAAGATTCATAAAGCCTGAATCTTGATAACTAACATTCAGCTTAAAATGTATAATTCAGTAGAAAAGGAATAAGAGAGACGTACGGGTGTAAAAAGTGCTCGAAAAGCCACGCTCTTAAAATATTAACAGATCGTTCAGGCAAGCCTCTTTGAGGTCTCCAAGCTTCGGGTTCCATCATCCCCATTTGATGAAATGCCCTTTGTTGTCTTAAACTTTGTTCCAACATTTTAAGTCTTGGTGTTTCTCCTTTTGTAACTCCCGAAGTACCTACATCTTTATCGCCTAGTAGCTCACAACTGTGCTTCAATTGGGCCGCAATTGCATCTTTTAGACACCGGAAATGGCGAGACATTGCCTTTTGTGCTAATGCAGTGTATGGAACTGCGGCACCAAAACCCAATACTAAGTCGAATGAATTCACCACCATTTGCATTTGTTCGCAGTAGTGATTGTATCTTCGATCCACCTGATTTTCGTTTCAATTGTTATTTTTCAAAACTAAACCGAAGCACATAATTTAGTAACCATATCAAGAGAATATAATCATCATAGTCTAGCTACAGCAACTATAAACACAATAATCAAAAGAATTAATGTCTTGTATAAAAATTTGGAGTGTTCATCATTTATTTCTATTGATCAGAAGGAAACATGTGGGATCAGTACTACATATCCTTGAACAGTTTTATAATCAACAACAACAATTATATCAAGATCCTTCTTTCCTATACATAGAAATTTCTTCTCGACACATCCAAAAGAATTGTCTTATTTACATACATAACTATTGATGATTTCATGTTTTATCTTACAGTAAAAAGAATAGAATTTTCCATATTTTAATAACTTGGAACTAATCAATCTTAGTCTACGTCAAGGCATTGTAATGGTGATGAAAGAATTCATTACTTCTAGGAAAAAAATAAGAATAGTATTAAACCTCTACCTAATACCTTAATTATAGATGATGACGTTGCCAACTTGCCATTTATGTTGTTGCAATTCATGTTTGAATATTAGGGCATGGTAGAAACTTTTCATGACATGAAAAACTATATATATTTCCTTATAGTGGAACTAGATTTATTTTACTGTAAAATAAAAAAATAAAAAAATTCATGAAACTTAATTAAGTTTAGGTTGTCATATATTAAGTAACCGTTTTTAATTAGTCACCGGAATCCGTTTAGTTCAAGTCCGGTGACTATTAAAAGATCGGTTCAATTATTAACCAACTTGAGGGAGAGAGAGAGAAAATTAAAACTTGCCTCATCAAGCATGGATAATAGTTTGCTTTTTCTTCTTTGATGTTCAATTCTCTCAGCAGATGACAAAGCAGGAGGATCTTTCGAAGAAGCAGAAGATGCACCACCACCACTAGTACTCGAATTTTGATTCGGGTTGTGTTTCGATCCAGACTTATTTATTTTAAATTGACCTCTTCCAACACTACAAAATTCTTCCAATAATTCTTGAGCTGCCTTCACATATCTAGAAGTCCTCAATGCTTTCACTGCACCTAATGAAGAAGATCCATACCCAACATGAATTGGATGATGAGTTGGACCCATAACCCCTCCACCTTGCAATTGCAAATTCCGATATGGATCGTTTGCACCTCCTTGATTAAAGTACAACATCGCCGTTGTTGGATCGTCACCAATTCTCAATTCTTCAACTTTAGCTGCTTCTAAATGTTGTAAAGTAGAAGATAAAGATAAAGAAAGGCCATGTGTACTATCTACAACACCACCACCATGATGGTGAGTTGCACCACCAGGAGGTACCCATGTGAATTGTGTAGATTGACCGAATTGACCTTGTCCCGAACCGGAAGTACTACCAAAACTTTGTTGATGATGAAGGGTAGGACTTGAAGATGGGACAGTGTTTGGTAACAACATATGAAGTGTTGATGAAGAAGAAGTTGAGGGATTATGATTCTGATGATGATGAGAAGAAGATTGTGAAGAAGGAGATTGATCATGTGGAGGGTTCATCAAGAAAAGTTGCATGGCTTGAGCACTTTGACCATACCAGTTTTCGGTCCGTTGATTTCGGTTATGTTGTTGATAATTCATCTGATTTTCTAACAATTCGGTAGCCGGGCCACCGGTTGGGAAGTTAAACATTTCAGACAACATCCCAGCTCCGGTTTCATAAACCGCAGGATTATTAATCCCATGATCATCTTCTAATCCCACCAATGAACTTTGCGGTTGCTCAAAACCTTGTACACGAAGTTTATCTCTTCGGATCTGATTCGCGATGTGGTTTTGCTGTTGATCTTGAGATTGAGATTGAGATTGAGATGATGGTCTTTCAAACCCATGTGAGAAGTTGTAAATATAATCTTGTGACATAGAATTATTCAGCTCGAATTTATTGGTCTTTTGTTGTTGCTCCTCTTTAAATCTTGTTACTACCATATCATTACCATCATCTTGATGCTACATACATAAATAACATTGATGGAAATTCAGATAATTAAAGACACAAAAGGGCTTAAAAAGATAAAGCATCATATCATATCATACAAGTGTAAGTTTCTTGATGCTTAATTTCTGAAATTGGAATCGAAGAATATATAAACTTGGAAATTCATATATATGTAAATATATACAGTATAATTATAAATTAACCTTTAGTAAAAAAAAAAAAGAGAGATATAGTAGTTGTTGTAGTTCTTGAATTGTTGAGCTTTGTTTTTGTTGTTACTCTTTTTATGTCTCTTCCCTTTTGTTGTTCTTTGACAGTGTGTTCTCTGCAATCGCCTTCTTGAAAGAGAGGGAGTGTCTGTGTGAGAGGTAAATGAAAGAGACGAATTACTTTGTAGTTATTCATGTATATATATGAATTAAAAGATCCGTTTCGAGTCTTGGTGGAAAATAATAATATTAATATGGATATGGATATATTCTAATAAAATGCAAATTATATACATGTAAATACGTACACCATGAAATAATTTGTGAACCTCACGTGTTCCCTCTCTCCAAAAGAAAATGATAACAATTTCATGTGTGTTTAGTAACAATTAATTAGTATTGGAAGTTGCTATCAATTTTTATTTTATATTACTATTTCTTTTTTGATAAAAAAAAAAAAAGGAATTGTATATCTTAAGTAGTGAGTATGTGTTAAAAAAGTTTGTGTTGAGGGTATGGTACATGATAAACATGTTCAGATTGAAGTATTTCGTTTCTATATGGCCATCAGGAGCGGTTCAAGCCGTTTTCGGACTTAAAATACTTCTAAATGAGAACTTTGGGTGGTACCAATTTCTTTATCTTCTATTGACATTATTGTTTTAAAATTTACACTATGCATTCTATGTAAATTTTTTGATAAAAATTTGAAATTGTTTTTAAATCGATTTCCTTTATTTTTCTAAGAGCATCTCCAATGTATACACTAAACGTACCTTTTTGCACTAAAATAGTGCAAAAGTGTAAAAAAGTCACTCCAGTGTTAGCACTAAACACTGCACTATTATAGTGCAATGGCAAATAGTGTTTAGTACAACACCAAATATAGTGCTGCACTAAACTCTGCACTAAACACTATTCACATTAAATAATAATATTTATAATGATTCAAATGTATTAATATGATGTATTAATTATATATTTGAAATTAATATTTTCAAAATTAGTAAATATAATGTTTGCTATCATGCCCTATTTATTAAAGAAACTTCAAGAATTTTATAAAATTTTCATTTATATTTTTGAAATTTTTCAATATAATGATTGTTATTATATCTCTTATGATTATTTTATACTTATATACAAAAAATTTAATATTATATTGTTGAATTGTGTATTCTAAATCGATTAAAAAAGATTTAGTGTAAAGATTTAGTGCAACACATTGTAACAACTTTTTTTTGGGGCAAACATATTCTCAAAAGATTATCTTTTTATACTAAAATAGTGCAATTTGCTACACTAAAATAGTGTATACATTGGAGATGCTCTAAGTTAATAAGACATTTTAAGTATTCTATGTCATTGTCATTATAGTTTATTTTGCTTGAAAATTCTTGATAACCGAATACTTCTTAACAAATAAACAAAATTTTTGCTATACAACATAATGGTCATTTTAGTCACAACTAACATTGTATCCGTATATTATGAACTATGCATCCCTTAATCACGGTGTTAGAAATTTGGCCTAGTACTTTTATACGAGTATGACTTTTCCGTTTTTGTCATAAAGACTAATAGCTACGGTCAACTAGGAAAAAAAGGACTAAATAAAATGAAAAACAAAACGTTTCATACAAATGGGAGGACAAACTGCTAGAGCTTAATGACCTCTATTGAGTTCAATTAATTTTTTTCTCACAAACATTATGTTTTCATCTCGGAATCAAACTAAGATTAGATCATGAAGAGCGTAGAATATGGCATATTCGCTTATTAATTAATCGTGTGATACTTTAGATAGTCGAAAAGATAACGTTCTAGTTGTGACGATATATAAGTATATATACAAAGATCCAGGGCCTTAAAATTTTCGGGATCTTAAGTCATAGCTTTAGCAGCCTTACTTTTGAGCCACCACTTACGGCCATGCATGGTTTGCATGAAATGATATAATTAGATGATTTAAAAGTATCATTCAAGTTTGAGGCACAAAAACTAGAGCAGAAAACAGAGAGATTGTTTTTATGAATGTTATGTTAAAACTAATCTGCATATATAATTGTATATGTCTCCCTTCATCAAATAAATTTGATGGTTAAATGATAAATATATTTATAACCTAAGTTAAAGAAAGTAAAAATGGTATATTTAGTGGCAATAAGACCCTTCCCAACCGTGACAGAAACTGACGGAAACCGACGTGCCACGTCTGCGCCACGTCAGCTTTTTTACACAACTGACAGAAACTGACTGAAACTGACGGACCCCTGCCATCAATGACTCCGTCACTTTACTTTTTGGACCCACATTTAACAATTTACCTTTACTTAATACACACAAAAACAAAAAACAAAAAAAGCCACGCTCGTCGGAAATCCGACGAAGCTCCAAGTGACGGACAAACCGACGGATGGTGCCATCCATGTCGGTTTAAAGACGAAAAGCGATGGGAACCGACGAGGTAAGTGACACTCCCGTTGGGAGTCGTCTAATGCAGAATCGATGATATGAAGTAGAAAAGTAAAAGTACAACTTATATAACTTAAATGTTGGTATTATTATTATTAGTAAGGTAAAAATTTATGTATATGCATATATATATGATATCATGATGATGGTCCATCTTTTTGAATGGTACTGATGTCACGTGAATCTTACTATACCCTCACTTCCCACACGCTCGCCTCAACCATGCAAAACGTAATTATCGACTTCATCTCTACTGTCAAAGTACGTCGTCGTTGCACACCTCCATCACCCCCTTTTACTTTTTTTTCCCTTTCTTTTTGCTTTATTAATTATTTAAGGGTCTTTGTTCACCAACATAATTTAATTATGCAAAGTAACTTGATCAAATGTTTAGTAAATTTGGCTAACAACTTTTATATTCCATCATGTTCATATCATCTATGATCGATCGACAACAACTTACCGAAAAATCTTGCATAAACATCTCCTAAATTGATTTTAGTAATCGTTTAAAGAAATGTGTGTAATTACAAAATTGAGTAATTAGTATCGTATCTGACCTACTCGTCGTGCTGCCTAGCTTAAATAACTCATCATACATTCATCTATAGTCATAAGGTCGACACAAACGTTCGTTCGTATAGTACAACCTAACTAACATGAATATAGAAAGAAATTAAAGAAATGAAAAATAAAAGAAACAAATTTCAGTACGTACAAGGATGGTAGTGGACTAGGAAAAGGAAAGGCGATGTTGTACGGGTACGAGGTAAGCTAATTTCAAAATGTCGCTGTTTGATTTTACTGCCTGGACAACTCCAAATTAAAGTCATTTTTTATATTTATCTATATTTAAAATGGGTTGTATGCATGATGACCCTAAAGGCTAGATCATATCGAATCATGACCATAAAAGTTTGGGTTAAATCTTACTTAAATTGCGTGATGCATAATTGATGTTAAACTTTACTTATAAAATATTACATATGTAGGATTAAATATATTCTACGAAGAAACAAAAAAGATAATATAATATAATAATAATAATTATATTTAAAGAGAAAGAGAACAAAA
Source organism: Helichrysum umbraculigerum (assembly GCA_949592205.1). Lineage (NCBI taxonomy): Eukaryota > Viridiplantae > Streptophyta > Magnoliopsida > Asterales > Asteraceae > Helichrysum > Helichrysum umbraculigerum. The sequence continues at coordinate 27,567,096 of CATIUR010000006.1, read as the reverse complement.
TGTAGCATAATAGAAAGCGAACAAGTGGGATTGTGGTCACTGCCTAAATTGAAGCTTTGGGCATAAAGAAACAGTGTGTGTTTTCAAAAGGCAAATATAGTAGAATGAAGAAGAAAAAGTCCCACTCTTTAAAAGCCAAGGAATCCATTATATTAATCAAATAGTTAATCAATAATTTTCATCCACATATCTATATAAAATATGAACCATAAACCTAGTTGGCTAAGATTTTCAATAGATATATCTTCAGTATTTTTTATGAGTTTTACAAACAATTGTGACTATTTTTTGTGATCAACTAGCAAATGAGAGTCTATTTTTACATATATATATCATGGAGTTGGCACGCTTACTTTGGTCATGAAGGTTTCAACAACGTAACGACATCAACAATATTAATGTATCGAATTTGTTCAACGGTCTACTCCAAGATAGCGCTTTTGAGATAGTGTATCAAGCGAACAACGTTAAATACAAGGAAGGATATTACTTCAACGATAGAATTTAGGGAAATTAAACGATTTGCCCCTAAAAATAACAAATATAACGATTTTCCCTCCTAAAATAAAATTTGACGTTTTTCCCCACCCGGACGCAAATTGCGATTTGCATCCCACTGTTTGCGTTTTGCGTCCCGGGGACGTGACCGAGAACGATGAGCTGTAAACGAGTCGCAAACGCAAAGCGCAAACGCAAGAAGCAAATTTGCGCTTTGCGTTTTGCGTCTTGCGCTTTGCGTGTACATTCTTTTTGCACTCTGAAAATGTCCAGCGTGATGAAAAGCGATGGTAAACAACTCGAGAACTGTTGCATATAATTCATCAGTTATTGGTTCTTCATTTGGAGATCGAAAATACCATTGAAGATCGAAAATGCCAAAAATGATCTGTGTGAACCATTTCGCGAAGTGTTTTTTTTTTAAGTTTAGGTTGTTTTATGACGAATTGTGAAAAAGTAGGTGATAATATTAGTTTAGAGTCACAATATTTATAGAAATGTTAAAAATCTCGAAAATCTCGTAAAATCTTATCCAAATGGATAAGAATATCTTTTATTATAACCATCAAATCCATATTTTATTTTATTTTTTTTAAGCGGACGCAAATCGTTACCGAAACGTCCCGAAAATTTAGAGGATTTTTTTTACATTAAAACACTTTAAACATTGTCCCTCAACTTATTCGTATACATATTAGATCCTCACGTAATTTAAACGTTCAAACTATGACTCAAAACAAAAGTCACTTTAAAACAACAAGTACCCACCGGGTAACCATGCCCCAAAACTCAACTTTCGGACCAGAACCAAATTAGAGTTACCCGGTCCACTTACCAGCCGGGTAAGCTCTTACCCGCCTGGTAGAGGTGTTACCCGCCGGGTAAACCTCAATTCTAGCAACATCAGACCTGCTTAAAACTCTGCACACTTTATTACCAAAATACGAAATTCAAATGTGCATAACTTTGAACTCGTTAAGAGTTAGGACCTGAAAATTTGCACACACCTTCACTATGACGAAATAAAACTTTTCCTTTTTACACGTTTCCAATTTTCACATTTATCGAGAAAACGGACGTATGAATAGTTTATGGTCATTTCGGACACTTTAGTGAATATACCAAATCATAAACGACTCACTTTTAGACTTCCATCTTTTACCCACCTTTTCTATCATACTTTTGACACTTAAACCATTAGTAACAAGTTGCATACTTGTACCATAACTCATTTTGACACTTTGACCCATTTATCGTCCATTTGGACACTTTTTGACCCGTTTAACATTCCGAATATACTCTGACTGATTTTCTTGCACTTTTACGTATAATTGATCATTCCAAGAGTAGTTGACTATATGTCAACACCAAGGTCAACCCAAACCTTCATTTCAATACTTAACCATTTTTCATCATTTTACAAACTTAACATACTACTTCCGTCTAACCAATTACCTTACCATTTACTTTGACCTCACTAAGTCAAAGATGTACAACACTGCTTACTAATCACTTTACATTTTAACACTTTACTTCTTCTAAACCTTTTTGGGCGATTTACACAATTGGTCATTCATAACGATAAATTAAAAGAGGAGGAGCTTTATCTAACCATATAAGCTAGCTCCATATCCACTTTAACTCCATGTCATCATAGTCCACTTGTCTTATCCAATTGGTTCAACCAAACCAAACACCTACAACATTTAAACACTTAAAGGGGTAAGCTTTAAGCTTAGTGAGCATATAAGTTATTAAATGAATAACACGTAAACATATAATACAAACAGTCACAATCTTTACTAAGAACACTTATCATATCAATCTTTTCTTTAATCAAGCTAATGTACCATATTTCAATGGTACCAATTAGCTAAACATATCATATCAACTTTCTTACCTTATCAAATTAATATACTTTAACATAATAGACTTACTTGATCACTTTCTTTACTTCTTCCACAATGTTAAGGATCCTTAACACTTCCACACGTTAATTATTACATAATTAACATCTTAACACAAGTGATGTCATGACCATCACTTACTTCCACCATTATCCATTTACTTACTTAGTAAGTAATGGAAACACTTCCACATATCCATCTACCTACATAATAGATAATGGAAACACTTCCACATAATTTCTTCCACATATCCATCTACCTACTTAATAGGTAATGGAAACAATATATCATAACTTTACATAAATCTTTACAAAAGCTTATACCATATATTACAAGTTCTTACCACACTTACCACTTAACAAGCATTCATATCACATACCATTGTATCAACATACATAATCAATAATATATGACATAATTAATACTTCCACCGGTTGTATGAACCTCTTGCTCGGAGCAATTTGGAACATATTACCCATACCCATTTAACCCCCATAGTACTCACCTTTGCTTTAGAGACGATTATGCAACTTAACACTTGAGCATTGATGCCATAAATCTTGATCACCTCATGTTATAGAAGATGGAAAGAAGATAAATCGATGAATTCTAGCTTCAATTTCATGTTTGAAGTGATTTTAGTAGTTAGGGTTTGTTTCCTGTGATTTTCCTTTTCTTCCTCTGTGTTTCTTTCTGGAAGGTATGTGTGTATAACTGTGTATGAAACAAAACCAACTTTCATTTGTGTGTATGTAATATAAATCACTTAAATTTCATTCCCCATACTTATTGTCGCACCCCCAAATTTACTGTGCGGAAGCGATACGGGTCGGGGCGCGACTAATCCGGTAATCACAGCACAAAGATATAATGAACGACATCTACATGCGTCGTTTACAAAAATACATTGATTTGATAAAATTTTACAATGTTGTAATAATTACAATAGCTCGGTATCCTGATCCGAAAGATTCTACCACATAACTACTTTTTTCAAAATATAGTACTGCAGATAAATCTCTTGTTGTATGCATGCGACTCGAGCTAAGGTATCCAAAGTGAGCAGACCTACTGCTGCTGAGAACCTGAGAATACATGCTAAAAGGTCAGCTAAAAGCTGGTGAGCTCACAGGTGTATATGATAAAATATATGTATGAACCACAAGATTTAATATGTTTGAAACCAATTAAATAAGTGTATATCACTACCATGAGTTCATAGTTTGAGCTTAACTGAGGTGTCAGGATCACAATCAAGTGCCTGATCGAGGGTGCCTCTCTGCGAGTGCCTAATCTACACTCATATGAACAAATGATAATGCGTCCGTTTGACCAGTTAGTGTTTGCTAACCCGGATGGGGATTGTCAATCCCATATGGTACCATACACTAACATTCACGCTAAATCCATATAAACAAACTATGTGGTGGAGGGCTTTCATGATTAGTAAAACAACTCGTGCAGTATATATCGATGTTTTGTACTTGTGTCCACACGTAAAATAAATGAGCATGTATTCTCACCCCGGGAGTAAAAACAGTAAAAATGCGGGGCTGTGATACTCACCTGAGTCTGATGTGTTTGCTAACAGCAATTAATGATGTTGCACAAGGGAGGTGTCATCCAACGATTGTAACCTACCGGGCGTCCTAAACGCCCAAGGTTATAATAATAAGTAGACGTCTCAACAGACCATCTATGCTAGTTGTCCATTCAACTAGTAATGTCCAAATGATTGATTGATTGTATGTGTTTTGAAAACATGTACGGCCCGTTGGTGACGGTTTGTAATAATAATTTCAAAAGTATTATTAATATATGTTTTGTTGTATTTTATACTTATCAAAGTATATGCATATCATGTACTAATATCATCGTATATAGTTGTGTTGTCGTAAGTGTTCGACACTTAGTGAGTTATGTACTTTCATGGTTCTATGAATTGCGACACTAGTGGCGACACTGTGTATAGGTTGCGACACTGGCAGTGTCGCATGATGTTGAAATTTGGAGTGTTGCGACACTAGGGTTAGTGTCGCAATGTGCGACATTAAATGGTTTGGCGACATAAGTATTAGTGTCGCTACATGCGACATTCGCAATTTAAATGCGACACAAGGGCTAATGTCGCTATATGCGACATTATCATTAGTGTCGCAGTATGCAACATTTGGGTAATAGGTGCGACACAAGTTTAGTGTCGCAATTGGGTTTAGCCCAATGCGACACTACCGTCTGTGATGTTTTTCCTGGTCGGGAAGATGGTCAAACGAACTCGGTTTGACCCGAGAATTTTAAACAACCTTTAAAATGGTCAAATAAGCTTATGAAAATTATTGGTTCATGTCGGGGTTAACCCGAAGTGTCGGTTTTTAAATATGGTGCAAAAACAGTCCTCGGTTATGTTTTCCATATTTTTGGACCCGTTTCGGGTCTCGTTCTTGACAACTCAAACTCCAAAAAAATTCATGCCAAAAATCTAACATGTTCATCTATGTCTCTAGTATTTTACAGAATTTTTCCGAAAATTTTAGAAGTCGTTTAGTGGTCAAATAAAATCAAAAAGCAAGTGAGTTCCATTTTTGGCCAAAACTGACTGTCGTGCACAAATCGATTTTTAGAGAACAATCCGCGTATTTCTGGAGAAAATGTTCAACATGAAAGCTATAGTCAACGAACATACGAAGATTTTGGCATAAGTTTCATGCATTTATTCGACCTAGAACTCGAGATATAGTCGAAATAGTGAAGTGCATTTTCTGTGACAGAAACCGTCAATATATATACTTATGAAAAACGAGTTTATAGCTTTTATTTGGACATTATCTTGCTAAATGAACAACCTAACATGTATATAAATGTGTTCTGAGTAAAACTAGTGAAGAAAAAGAGGTGCTTACGAAGGGAAATTGTGATCTAGAGACAAGAGAAGATGGATGATGCTTGGATGAGCTTCCACTCTTCTTTCCTTGCTTTTTCTTCTTCAAAATGATGGTGGAATATGGTGGTATAATGGTGGTTGTTTGGTGGTGATGTGAGCCGGTTTAGGGAGGGAGAAAAGGGAGGGATTAGAGAGAAGTTAGAGAGAGAGGGAGGTGAAACAAAAATGAGTAAATTGGGGGGTTTGGGTGGCTTATGGTCAAGAGGCATGATCCTCAAATTAAGGGGGGCTTGGGCCGGCTTTAGGGGGCCCCACAAGGTGTGGTGTCCCAACTTTTTGGTTCCCCAAATTTGCGCTCCGTGCGGTGTTCGTTTCCCCGGTCGTTTAAACGTTCGTTTATACGTTAAATGTTATACGTACATATTTTAAATAACATTCAAATTTCGTTATTATTTTGATACTAATATTATTCAAAATACTTGAAAATATTTATAAAAATGTTTTGGTGAAATGTCAGGTTTGGTTTACGCGTTCGTGTTACGATCGTTTAATCGCGTGACGTTTTATTTATCACATTTTGTTAACCATTTATCGTATTATGCTTTAAATGAATAATCTCATTCAAAATAATATATTTTAATTTATAAAATATATTCGGAATTTCATTCGATTGTCGGGCGCATTTCGCGCGTTTTTGTCGCGTATAAGTTATTTATACGATCCGAAATACAAGTGAAATATTATCAAAATAATATTTAGTAAATAATAGGGTTATTAAATAATTTCATATTTAATAAATTGTGTTCACCAACGTCCGTATGTAAATGTATCGGAATCCATCCGATATGAAGATGTACGATTAAATTTAATCGCATACGTGTGTATATATAACAATATACATAATGATACACACAACTAGCCTAACACAGTACTAATTACATGTATTAACAAGGTGATTAGGAACTAATTACTAGCCCTAATTTGACGGGTGTCACACTTATCATTGTCTGGAACTTTAAAACCGACTTACAATTATTACTATTTTATTTTACCTAAGATAATAATAATTTAAAACAATTACTTTTACCTTTAACACTATAATACTTTAAAATTTGGGGTGTTAGAACTCTCCCCCACTTATCTCATTCGTGTCCTCACGAATGTCATTTTTATCTGCTCAAACTTACATTTTTCAACTTACGCGGAAGCGTTCACTTACTCTTAACATACTTCTTTACTTAGTTGTTACAGACAATAACATATACCTTTCATGTTTAAACTTTTCACATTCATCTTAACTACACACATATTTTTTTTTTATCATAATGCTACTCACATTAACACTTTAGCTTATCACCTTAACTATTTAACTTATCACGTTACTTTTAATAGCTTTTCAGCTATACACATTATACATAACTTTAACAATATAAACACTTAATCAATCTTATCAACTTTATGCATTTTAAGGTAATGCATTAACCTTTCATTAACCCTTACCACATAACAACTTGATCAACTAGTACACCTGACTTTTAACATACAAGTTAAACAAATTTAATATCATCTTATCAACATAGGCACATAACTATGCAATTTTTTCTTCCACTTGCACACATATAGTGTACACTTAACTAATCACTTAAGCATATGTATTTAATCTTTCAACTTTCCACTAGCACAGAGCGCAGTTAGAGCACAAAGTGCAATTTTCACATCTTTTCCTTTACTCTTAAATAATCTTTTCTGTAACAATTAATACATATAATATACGTTACACGACTTGAGCAACTTATAAATATAAACATGTACTTTCAATTCTTTCCACATGCACACATAAAATGTGCATTTCATTTGCCTTTATCTGCGCACATAAGCTGTGCACATATCTTATCCCTTGAACCAAATGACCACTTACATAGGTCGTATATATACTTACCCACTTAAACATCTCGAAATATACCATTGTTTATATTAACAACTTCTTGAACAATATACAACACTTAATCACTTAACACAACTTTTATAATTTAAAACTAGCAACATGCTAGAATTCTTACTTTACAACAATTTCTTTCACTTTACAAGAACTTTAAATGTGACATTAAAAGTCACATTACACTTATCAGAATAATCATTTCAATTTTAACCATAACTAGCAGATGAGCTAGTACTTATACATTAATTTAACTAACATAAAGTTAGACTTTTCCACTTTGCAATTAGTTAATCACAGAATCACAACCGTAATTATGACATCACTTCAGTCATGTGAAACTTTGTACACGTATGTAACTCAGAATCACACAACTTTTATTCATTTAGTTTCACTTAATTAGTGAATTTAACTTGCCTATAAACACAAAACGTGTTATTTTCACTTTCCATTTATGTTTTAACTTTCACTAGTTGCAGCTTAACCACTTTATCTTGCCATTACTTCTGTAATATACAATTACTTACACGTACTTCTTTTCTAATGGCGACATTATTATAACTTATACATTCTTAACTGTCAATGTTCATAACCTTATATTTCTTTGTTGACACCAAATCTTAACTTGTCACTTTAACACTTTCTTTCTCTGATTTAATGACGTCATTACTTATTTAACATAGGCTAATTGGGTCTTTAGAACCCTCATTCAGCCTTTATTATTAAGAATTTATAACTTTTCTCCCCCACTTAAGTTTAGCTTTACCGTTCTTTTAAAATAAACTTACATAACAACAACAATTAAGTGGGTTAATACTGCTTTACCTTGACTAACTTACATTTCTTTTCAAACTATGTGTCAACTTTTAATCAATAACGGGACTTACCATTAACTGTGCCCGTAAAATGTCTAATAACAGACATACTTATTCACAAAACGACAGTAAGTTTAATCTTAAATATCTTTATTAATTATCTTCTCACAATCTTACCCACTTAGTGTCTTCCCTTCTACACCCAACCAAAGCTAACCATCACTAGTCCCATTATATACTTAACAATTATGAATCCCCTGTGTGTCTTAATATAATAAAACCACGTTGGCTAGGCGTCGTTCTATTATACCAGTCTCACACTTCTATCCATCACTGTTAATTATATACTGGTTCAAGTGTGACTATACTTTGATTTCATATAATCAACATAATCATATCACTTTAAACACATGAAACTGCAATTAACACAAACTTTAACATATCTCTTCACATAAACATCTTAATATAACAACTGACATAAGTCATTACTTCTACTACCAATGTAAACTTTTAACAATTTATTGAGTAAGGGATAGAGATTTCTTTCATTTAATGAATTTACTTACATATTCACCTTACCCTTGTACACTTGTCTTATCACAATCATAGCTGACACAAGTCAGCTATTCTTAACACTTTTCAATCTCTTCCATGCTCAACATATAACTTTAACATTACACAACTTTAACTTTATATAACTTTTACTTTGCACAACTTAACATAGGTTATTTCAGATACAAGGGATGTTGAGGCACCCGAATCAAACAGTATGTATGCATGTTTAAATTAACAAAGAAGGTACATGTTAACACAACGGGGCCCATAAGTCGTTTCTACATTTCCTTCTTCACTCATCTTGACTGAAAATAGATACACAATTGCATAATTCTCTTGCACGCATGCAATTTGAATTATACAATTATTACATAACTAAACACTTAAACACATTTCATAACGTCTTAACAACAATTATATAGCCAAGAATTTACTTGCTACTATATACACTTTATACCATTATGAGTACGAAACTACTCACATAATCAACTTCACATAACATTAGCAAGGAGATTTTAATTACACCTTGCAAATACTTTACTAACATTTACTTTGCTGAACTCTTTCCTTCTTTCAACCTTTACTAACGTATTAAAGTTCAATTAGAACTATTCAATACGTTAAGCATATCATGAAACTTCTTAGCTACTAATTTAACAAGTAGCAAATATTCACATAACTCATAACAGTGCATCATATCTTTACATTTTACTTTATCATACTGATGCACATAATTATCATAACAACTTTAACAATTCATCTTGGTTTAAACCTAGGCAATCATATCGTGGATTACCTAAGTCTCTTAAACCATAGCTCTAATACCAACTTGAAACGCCCCGAAAATTTAGAGGAATTTTATTTTACATTAAAACACTTTAAATAATGTCCCATAACTTATTCGTATATATATTAGATCCCCACGTAATTTAAACGTTCAAACTGTGACTCAAAACAAAAGTGCCAGGTACTTGTTACTCGCCGGGTAACCATGCCCAAAACTTAACTTTTGGACCAGAACCAAATTAGAGTTACCCGGTCCACTTACCAGCCGGATTACTAGCCGGGTAAGCTCTTACCCGCGGGGTAGAGGTGTTACCCGCCGGGTAAACCTTAATTCCAACAACATCAGACCTACTTAAAACTCTGCACACTTTATTACCAAAATACGAAATTCAAATGTGCATAACTTTGAACTCGTTAAGAGTTAGGGCCTGGAAATTTGCACACACCTTCACTATGACAAAATAAAACTTTCCCTTTTTACACTTTTCAAATTTTCACATTTATCGAGAAAACAGACGTATGACTAGTTTATGGTCATTTCGGACACTTTTAGTGAACATACCAAATCATAAACGACTCACTTTTAGACTTCCATCTTTTACCCACCTTTTCTATCATACTTTTGACACTTAAACCATTAGTAACAAGTTGCATACTTGTACCATAACTCATTTTGACACTTTGACCCATTTATCGTCCATTTGAACACTTTTTGATCCGTTTAACATTCCAACTATACTCTGGCTGATTTTCTTACACTTTTACGTATAATTGATCATTCCAAGAGTAGTTGACTATATGTCAATACCAAGGTCAACCCAAACCTTCATTTCAATACTTAACCATTTTTCATCCTTTTACAAACTTAACATACTACTTCCGTCTAACCAATTACCTTACCATTTACTTTGACCTCACTAAGTCAAAGATGTACAACACTTCTTACTAATCACTTTACATTTTAACACTTTACATCTTCAAAACCTTTTTGGGCGATTTACACAATTGGCCATTCATAACGATAATTTAAAAGAGGAGGAGCTTTATCTAACCATATAAGCTAGCTCCATATCCACTTTAACTCCATGTCATCATAGTCCACTTGTCTTGTGACACCCCCAAATTTAATGATTTGCGGAAGCTCGAATTGGGTGTCACTAATCAATATACAAAGCACATAAGATATAATGAACGACCACTATATGCGTTTTTTTAAACTTGTATTAATAAAATAAACGGATACATAAAAAATAACGTTACATTAGCTCGGTTCCTGAAATTGATGAGATTACATAGCATAATTACTTTTACAAAATATAATAATGCGATCAAATCTCTAATTGTATGTATGCTGACTCGAGCTAATAATCCCTGCTTGTGCAGCCAACCTACTGCTGGGTACCTGTGATACATACTAAAATGGGTCAGCGAAAACGCTGGTGAGCTCACAGGTTTGTATGTCAATGTATAGTTGTAAGAACCGCAAGATTTATATTGAATTTAAAATGCAATTAAGCAAAATAAAAGTTATACAATCCATGAGCACATAGTCTGAGCTTAACTTGATTTGTCAGGCCCAATTAAGGAAACCTAACTTGAAATGCCTCCTACGAGTGTCTAATCCACACTCGTCTTCCCAAATGCTAATACATCCGTTTGACCGGTTAGTGCGTGCTAACCCGGATGAGGATTGTCAATCCCATATGATATCATATACTAACATTCACGCTAAAATATTAGAGACTATGCTATAGAGGACTTTAAATTGATTAGCTTGAAACTCATGTAGTATTTGAAAGTTGGCACTTGCGTTCTACTTGTAAAACAAAACAGAGCAGTAATATCACACCCCTAGTTGTAAAATAGTGAAAATGGGGCCATGAAACTCACCTGAGTCTTGAAGTGTTTAAATTAATAAACTTGAAGTAATTAGCGGTGAATTGATGTCCAAAGACTTGAAACCTGAATGTGTCCACGACACTTGAATTGTTATTAATTGTACCGGTATCTCGAAAGACTACCATTTAAATTGTTTGTTTAACTTGATGTCCAAATTACCCCGATTTGGTTGATTGTATTGTTACAAGTTACTTCGACTTGTTTGATTAAATTGATACAAGTTACAACGACTTGTTTGATCTTTGAAGTATGTTTTGAAAACGCGTACGGCCCGTTGGTGATTAATTGTAATAATAGTCTTGATGTTATCACATTGATTTCGAAGCGTTACACTTAAAAACACAAATTCCATTATGTTTGAAAAGTTGTATCGTATAATTGTTTTGAAGTTGTACAAGTTTGACACTTGGTGAGAAATGTGCTTACGGAATCTAAGTACGGGGGTCCGGGGGCAGCGCCCCTGGTAGCGGGGTCCAAGGGGCAGAGCCCCTGGCTGGGGTCGAGCTGCCAGGTCAGCTTGGAAAATTTTTATTTCTACTATATTGCTTTAAGGAAAAACGCATCTGGACTTGAAATTGGGTGAAATCAAGTGATAAAATTTTGATCTCGACACTTAGTAAAAAGTTGTAAATATTCTGGTTTTGGCGACACTAAGATAGTGTCGCTACGGGCTTAGGCGACACTTAGTAAGTTCCACTATATTTCTGATTTTTTATAGTTGGGCGACACTTGAGTAGTGTCGCTATGGCGACACTTATGAATTTCGGCGTCACTAAGGGAGTGTCGCTAAGTTAAATCTGGTTAAGTAATTCAGCGACACTTAAGTAGTGTCGCTATAGGGGCGACACTTAGACATAACGACACTTGGATAGTGTCGCTACTACTGTTTTTGGCACACTAGCGACACTTCCAACTGTTCGCCGGATTTTGAGCCGAAAACGAGTTTTCCGGCGACCACTAGTTCCAAAACTTTTACCCAACCCTTATATGGACATTTTGGACAATTATAAACCATAAACATGTAAAAATAATCAAAAACGGAGAGTTTCGGGTTTTTGTCGGAAACTTACGCGGCGTCGAAATGAAAATCTGAAAAGATGGAAGTGTAGATCGTGATGAGGGGAACGTTTTTCTCCAAACAGGTATGGCGATCCGAGTGCGTTTCGTGCTCCTTTTTGGCGATTTGAGGGTGGTGGTGGGTTTTGCAAATTTTAGAGAGAAAATAGGGAAGAGAGATAAGAAAGAAATGAAATAAAGAAGATGGAGGTGGAAGTGGGGTTTAAATACCCATTTTCAGTCTCCGTCTTCGAGTCCCCGTGTGGTGTTCGTTTTTCCGATTATTTAAACGTTTAAATTATCATTAGTTAACTTCCAATATACGTTTTGCAATATAAATAATTACCCAAAATTTTTATTAAAGTATTTTACAAAATACCTTGTGTTTACGTTATAAAATATAACTTCTTTTTGTTTTGTCGGTTGGTCGAATTTTTGTAGAGTTCGGTAACGTTTTAAGTAGAACACATGTGTCTATTATATTATCGACATAATATAAAGTAGTTATTTGTGAAAATAAATTATTCCACATAATTATTAATTGCATCACCAACGTCCGTATTTAATTGAATCGAAATGCATTCGATTTGAAACTTGTACGATTTAAACAAACCGCATAATTGTGTAGATATATATTCAACAATATATATAATAATTGATACATTAATTAGCCTAACACAGAACTAATTACATGTATTAAAGCTTGATTAGGCACTAAATTCTAGTCCTAAATTGACGGGTGTCACATTCTCCCCATGTTGGAAGAATTTCGTCCCGAAATTTATGTTGAAGTCGTGTTTGATGTTGAGTTAGTGAAGAGTTGCGGATACTTGAGTCGCATCTGGTCTTCCCGTTCCCAGGTGAATTCCGGACCGCGCCGCGAATTCCACTTTACTTTGACAATGGGAATACGACTTTGTTTAAGTTGTTTGACCTCACGGTCCATGATTTCGGCAGGTTCCTCAACAAAGTGAAGTTTCTCGTCAACTCGAATTTCATTGAGTGGAATGATAAGTGTCTCATCAGACAGGCACTTCTTCAGATTAGAAACATGAAAAGTGGGATGCACGCTGCTGAGTTCAGATGGCAGCTGCAATCGATATGCCACTGGACCAATCCTTTCGAGGATCTCGAATGGCCCAATGTATCTGGGATTTAACTTCCCTCGTTTGCCAAAATGGATTACGCCTTTCCAAGGTGATACTTTGAGTAGTACTCGATCCCCAACTTGGAACTCGAGTGGTTTGCGTCTCACGTCAGCATAACTTTTCTGACGATCACGCGCGGCCTTGAGCTTGTTTTGAATTTCGACGATTCTTTCGGTTGTCTCGTGAATGATTTCTGGACCTGTGAGTTGGCTATCCCCAACTTCGGTCCAACAGATAGGTGACCGGCACTTACGACCGTACAGTGCCTCGAAAGGTGCAGCCTTAATGCTGGTATGATAACTGTTGTTGTACGAGAACTCGCACAATGGTAGGTGTTTTTCCCAGTTTACACCGAAGTCTACTACGCAGGCCCGTAGCATGTCTTCTAGTGTTTGAATTGTTCATTCACTTTGGCCGTCGGTTTGAGGATGGTATGCGGTACTCATATCAAGTCGAGTACCCAGGGATTTTTGAAGTGATTGCCAAAATTGTGAAGTGAAACGACTATCTCTATCGGAGATAATTGAGATTGGAACACCGTGTTTGGTCACGATTTCCTTCAGATAGATTCTGGTGAGGCGTTCCATTTTGTCGGATTCCTTGATTGCCAGGAAGTGAGCAGACTTTGTGAGACGATCAACGATCACCCAAATGGTATCGCAACCGTTCGCTGACTTGGGTAGTTTGGTTATGAAGTCCATGGCAATTTGTTCCCATTTCCATTCAGGAAGATCGGGTTGTTGAAGTAAACCAGAAGGTTTTTGATATTCGATTTTGACCTTGGAGCAAGTGAGGCACTTGCTGACATAGGTGGCGATTTCAACTTTCATGTTCGGCCACCAGTAGAAGTCCTTGATACCGTGGTACATTTTATCGGACCCCGGATGGATAGAATATTTGGACTTGTGAGCTTCATCCATCACCAAGTCTCGTAGGTTCCCAAATTTAGGCAACCAGATGCGGTTTGAGAAATACCTAATCCCGTTAGGTTTGATTTCGAATTGTTTGTCCATGCCTCGCAAGGCTTCATCTTTGACATTTTTGGGTTTCAAAGCTTCGAGTTGAGCAGTGAGAATTTGAATGTTTAAATTGTTGTGAATGGTCACGCTTAGTGCTCGGACCCGAAGTGGTTTCACTCGTTCTTTTCGACTGAGGGCATCAGCAACAACATTTGCTTTGCCTGGATGATATTTGAGTTCGCAGTCGTAATCGGTAAGCAACTCGACCCATCGACGTTGCCTCATGTTGAGATCCTTCTGATCGAATATGTGTTGGAGACTTTTGTGGTCTGTAAAGATTGTGCACCTAGTGCCATAGAGGTAATGTCTCCAAATTTTGAGAGCAAAAACGACAGCTCCTAGCTCGAGGTCGTGGGTGGTGTAATTCTTTTCATGAATCTTGAGTTGTCGTGAAGCATAAGCTATGACTTTGTCTCGTTGCATAAGCACGCAACCGAGACCTTGATGAGAAGCATCGCAGTATACCACGAAGTCATCGGTGCCCTCGGGTAATGATAGAATAGGAGCACTGCAAAGCTTTTGTTTTAACAGTTGGAATGCCGACTCTTGTTTATCAGTCCAGTCAAACTTTTTGTCTTTCTGGGTCAGAGTCGTGAGTGGTAAGGCTATTTTGGAGAAATTTTCGATGAATCGCCGATAGTACCTAGCAAGACCCAAGAATTGACGTACTTCAGTTGCAGTGGTGGGTGCTTGCCAGTCTTTGATGGCCTCGATTTTTGATGGGTCAACGTGAATCCCTTGACTGTCGATCACGTGACCAAGAAATTGAACGGTTTGAATCCAGAACTCACACTTAGAGAATTTTACATAGAGCTCCTCGTGTTTAAGTAGTTCAAGGATGGTTTTGAGGTGTTGCGCATGTTCTTCTTTGTTTCGTGAATATATGAGGATGTCATCGATGAAGACAATGACAAACTTGTCAAGATAAGGTTTACAAACCCGATTCATAAGGTCCATGAATACAGCCGGTGCGTTGGTTAGGCCGAATGGCATCACTTGAAATTCGTAATGCCCATAGCGGGTTCGGAAGGCGGTTTTTTTGGAATGTCGGCATCGCGAACACGCAATTGGTGATAACCGGATCGGAGATCAATCTTTGAATAACAACTCGATCCTTGAAGTTGGTCGAACAAATCATCGATTCGAGGTAATGGGTATCGGTTCTTGACGGTCAACTTGTTCAACTCTCGATAGTCGGTACACATTCGAAAAGAACAGTCTTTCTTCTTGACAAATAGGACCGGAGCTCCCCAAGGTGAAGAACTCGGCCTGATAAATCCTCGTTCCAGGAGTTCCTGTAATTGGGTGGACAATTCCTGAAGTTCGGATGGAGCTAAACGGTATGGTGCTCGGGCCACAGGCGCAGCACCTGGTACAAGATCGATTGAGAACTCAACCTGTCTTGGCGGTGGTAGACCAGGTAGTTCTTCGGGAAAGACTTCTGGAAAGTCTCGAACAATTGAAACATCCTCAAGTCGCTTCTCCTCCGACTTTTTCTCCATGATGTGCGCAAGGATTGCTGGATAACCCTTTCTCAGAAATTTCGAGGTTTTTAGGCAAGATATGATGTTAAGCCTCGTCCCACTGGTCTCCCCCTGTATGACCAAGGTTCTACCGACGGCGAGAGGTATGCGAACAATTTTGTCATAGCAAATGATTTCGGCGCGATGTTTGGATAACCAGTCCATGCCTACGATGACATCGAAACTTCCTATCTCAACAGGCATAAGATCTGTGGAGAAGATTTCGTCAGCTAGATTTAAAGTGCAATTAGGTATCACACTATTGGTTTCTATCAATTTGCCATTTGCTAGCTCTACGGTGTACTTAACGTCTAAAGCAACATGTGTGATGTCAAGTAGAGGGCAAAATTCATCGGAAATAAAACTTCTATCGGCACCAGTTTCAAACAGAATAGAAGCAGTTAAATTGTTGAGGAGGAACATACCCGTGACCACATTCGGGTCCTGACGGGCGTCCCCTGAGTTGATCACGAAGGCGCTACTTTTGACGTTGTTGTTGTTGCGGCTGTTGTTGTTGTTGCCCTTATTCTTCAATTTTGGGCACGTATCCCTCAAGTGTCCTGGATTCCCACATTCATAGCAGGACTTTGGTTGTCGGGCATTTTTGTCAGAGGGGTTGTTGTTGGATCTGGGGGCTCGGCAATCCTTAGTCGAATGCCCGTACCTCCTGCAGTTGTTGCAAGGGGTATTGCACTGACCAAAGTGGTGATAGTTACACTTGGGACAATAAGGCCTATCCCCGGTGTAGCTGCGGTTGGATTCAGAGTTGGTGGTGTAAACTTGGATGGCGTTGTTTTTCTTGTTTGAATTGTGGTGGTGTTCAGTGGATTTGCGTTTGTTGTTGTTAGAGGATGAGGTGTTGGAAACCCGACGGCTGACAACTAGGGCCATGAGTTCGTAGGCCAATCGAATGGCACTTTCAGTGGTGGTTGGTTTGGATGAGGCGACATTTCCCTGGATGCTCTCAGGGAGTCCGCGGATGTATCTCTTGATATCCTTACTTTCCGGTTCAACCAAACTTGGGCATAGTAAGGCAAACTGCTGAAATTTGGTGGTATATTCAGCGACATCATTTCCCTGCACCGCCAGGTGCTAGAATTCTTCCTCCAGTCTATGCAGCTCTTCTTCAGGACAATATTTTTCTGTCAGCTTCTTCTTCAGTTCGGCCCAAGGAAGCCGATTTGCAACCTCAAGGCCTACAGAGTTTGCGTGGGTTTTCCACCACGTGAGTGCACCTTCCTGAAAGGTGTAAGCAGCGAATTTGACCTTGTTGTTCTCAGTGCAGTCGCAGAGACTGAAAACAGATTCCATACGCTCAATCCAACGGATCAAGCCAATGGCACCTTCCGTGCCCTTGAAATACAGTGGTTTACAGCTGAGAAAATCCTTGTAGGAACAAGGCTTGACAGCAGAAGTGGTGGTGGTACTGACTGTTTCCTCAGTCGTTCGGGTTGAATCCCGAGCAGCCAAGGCATCGGCTACGGCCCGAGTAACGGCAGCAGCGAGTTCAGCTTCACTGTAACTCTTTTTCTTCGACGGCATGGTTCTTCAAGAAAAGAAACAATAGGTACGTAAGAAATTGTACCAGAATGATAATTGTGGTAGATGTATGTATTAAAGCGACAATATACACATCACAAGGGTAATAGTTCCATAATATAGATTTAAATCGAAAGAAATTGTCAATTGATATTACGTTGTTAAACGATTACAGACAATTTCGAGTTTGTTGAATTCAAAAGTTACAGACTTAGATATTGTGCCAAAAGCTCCGGGAATTGTTTCATCCGGTCATCTTACATTAGTCCTACGAAAGCGTTATGGAGTGCAGATTCAGCCTAAGCTAATTCTGGTGAAGATTGAGTTGTGGCATTAAGGCAGTGAGACAGTCAACGGACTCTGCAAGTCGGCTAACCATTCTGAGTGCCTCCTCGGTTTCCCTCAGGCGTGTCTCACACTGAGTCAACCTTGATCGCAGGACAGTGATTTCGTTTTGATTGTCAGTCACTTGATTGTAGACGATCTCCATGGTCTCGATGGTTTCACCCACTCGATTTTCGAGAACGTTCATATTGTTGATTGTGTTTTCATGGTCCTCAGAGACCTGAGCAACTTGTCCCATTAGGGTGAGTGTCCAGCTTTCTCGGGTCTCTTGCAACTCGATGTCCATGTCACGTAGTTGTTGCTCGTGACGGTGTAGCCTAGCGGCCAAGTCTGTTAGTGTGAATTGATTGGGGTATGGGCCCGCTCGAGGCAACCTGGGGTTCCTCCTAGCTACCCTTGAACTTTGTGATTCATACGAATGGGAACGAGATGAGTTGGGTGGTGTGTTTGCCATTCTGAGACAAAGTGTTAGAAAGAATGAGGCCTATATTCATATAATATAATAAAGCCTAAGATTGTAAGTGAGGTCTATTTATGTATATATATGTATATCACATAATAACCTATTGAGTGTCTAGCACAGACATATTTTGAGTCCCGTTTCTCTCGAGGTCAGAGTCAACTAGTGTATCCTGTTCAGCCATAACTTCCTTCAGATCTTACATCATCTTTATTTAATTGTACATAGTTGATCAGGCTATGTTAAATTAAATTCGTATGCTGTAATCTCTGAACTGGTTATACCTAATAGGGAATACTGCCTAACGGTCATAGTCTAGGTCCACTAAATGCAACCTAGTTCACTATAACCTTAGGCTTTGATACCAATCTGTGACACCCCCAAATTTAATGATTTGCGGAAGCTCGAATTGGGTGTCACTAATCAATATACAAAGCACATAAGATATAATGAACGACCACTATATGCGTCGTTTTAAACTTGTATTAATAAAATAAACGGTTACATCAAAAATAACGTTACATTAGCTCGGTTCCTGAAATTGATGAGATTACATAGCATAATTACTTTTACAAAATATAATAATGCGATCAAATCTCTAATTGTATGTATGCTGACTCGAGCTAATAATCCCTGCTTGTGCAGCCAACCTACTGCTGGGTACCTGTGATACATACTAAAATGGGTCAGCGAAAACGCTGGTGAGCTCACAGGTTTGTATGTCAATGTATAGTTGTAAGAACCGCAAGATTTATATTGAATTTAAAATGCAATTAAGCAAAATAAAAGTTATACAATCCATGAGCACATAGTCTGAGCTTAACTTGATTTGTCAGGCCCAATTAAGGAAACCTAACTTGAAATGCCTCCTACGAGTGTCTAATCCACACTCGTCTTCCCAAATGCTAATACATCCGTTTGACCGGTTAGTGCGTGCTAACCCGGATGAGGATTGTCAATCCCATATGATATCATATACTAACATTCACGCTAAAATATTAGAGACTATGCTATAGAGGACTTTAAATTGATTAGCTTGAAACTCATGTAGTATTTGAAAGTTGGCACTTGCGTTCTACTTGTAAAACAAAACAGAGCAGTAATATCACACCCCTAGTTGTAAAATAGTGAAAATGGGGCCATGAAACTCACCTGAGTCTTGAAGTGTTTAAATTAATAAACTTGAAGTAATTAGCGGTGAATTGATGTCCAAAGACTTGAAACTGAATGTGTCCACGACACTTGAATTGTTATTAATTGTACCGGTATCTCGAAAGACTACCATTTAAATTGTTTGTTTAACTTGATGTCCAAATTACCCCGATTTGGTTGATTGTATTGTTACAAGTTACTTCGACTTGTTTGATTAAATTGATACAAGTTACAATGACTTGTTTGATCTTTGAAGTATGTTTTGAAAACGCGTACGGCCCGTTGGTGATTAATTGTAATAATAGTCTTGATGTTATCACATTGATTTCGAAGCGTTACACTTAAAAACACAAATTCCATTATGTTTGAAAAGTTGTATCGTATAATTGTTTTGAAGTTGTACAAGTTTGACACTTGGTGAGAAATGTGCTTACGGAATCTAAGTACGGGGGTCCGGGGGCAGCGCCCCTGGTAGCGGGGTCCAAGGGGCAGAGCCCCTGGCTGGGGTCGAGCTGCCAGGTCAGCTTGGAAAATTTTTATTTCTACTATATTGCTTTAAGGAAAAACGCATCTGGACTTGAAATTGGGTGAAATCAAGTAATAAAATTTTGATCTCGACACTTAGTAAAAAGTTGTAAATATTCTGGTTTTGGCGACACTAAGATAGTGTCGCTACGGGCTTAGGCGACACTTAGTAAGTGCCGCTATATTTCTGATTTTTGATAGTTGGGCGACACTTGAGTAGTGTCGCTATGGCGACACTTATGAATTTCGGCGTCACTAAGGGAGTGTCGCTAAGTTAAATCTGGTTAAGTAATTCAGCGACACTTAAGTAGTGTCGCTATAGGGGCGACACTTAGACATAGCGACACTTGGATAGTGTCGCTACTACTGTTTTTGGCACACTAGCGACACTTCCAACTGTTCACCGGATTTTGAGCCGAAAACGAGTTTTCCGGCGACCACTGGTTCCAAAACTTTTACCCAACCCTTATATGGACATTTTGGACAATTATAAACCATAAACATGTAAAAATAATCAAAAACGGAGAGTTTCGGGTTTTTGTCGGAAACTTACGCGACGTCGAAACGAAAATCTGAAAAGATGGAAGTGTAGATTGTGATGAGGGGAACGTTTTTCTCCAAACGGGTATGGCGATCCGAGTGCGTTTCGTGCTCCTTTTTGGCGATTTGAGGGTGGTGGTGGGTTTTGCAAATTTTAGAGAGAAAATAGGGAAGAGAGAGAAGAAAGAAATGAAATGAAGAAGATGGAGGTGGAAGTGGGGTTTAAATACCCATTTTCAGTCTCCGTCTTCGAGTCCCCGTGTGGCGATCGTTTTCCCGATTATTTAAACGTTTAAATTATCATTAGTTAACTTCCAATATACGTTTTGCAATATAAATAATTACCCAAAATTTTTATTGAAGTATTTTACAAAATACCTTGTGTTTACGTTATAAAATATAACTTCTTTTTGTTTTGTCGGTAGGTCGAATTTTTGTAGAGTTCGGTAACGTTTTAAGTAGAACACATGTGTCTATTATATTATCGACATAATATAAAGTAGTTATTTGTGAAAATAAATTATTCCACATAATTATTAATTGCATCACCAACGTCCGTATTTAATTGAATCGAAATGCATTCGATTTGAAACTTGTACGATTTAAACAAACCGCATAATTGTGTAGATATATATTCAACAATATATATAATAATTGATACATTAATTAGCCTAACACAGAACTAATTACATGTATTAAAGCTTGATTAGGCACTAAATTCTAGTCCTAAATTGACGGGTGTCACATGTCTTAGCCAATTGATTCAACCAAACCAAACACCAACAACATTTAAACACTTAAAGGGGTAAGCTTTAAGTTTAGTGAGCATATAAGTTATTAAATGAATAACACTTAAACATATAATACAAACAGTCACAATCTTTACTAAGAACACTTATCATATCAATCTTTTCTTTAATCAAGCTAATGCACCATATTTCAATGGTACCAATTAGCTAAACATATCATATCAACTTTCTTACCTTATCAAATTAATATACTTTAACATAATAGACTTACTTGATCACTTTCTTTACTTCTTCCATAATGTTAAGGATCCTTAACACTTCCACACGTTAATTATTACATAATTAACATCTTAACACAAGTGATGTCATGACCATCACTTACTTCTACCATTATCCATTTACTTACTTGGTAAGTAATGGAAACACTTCCACATATCCATCTACCTACATAATAGATAATGGAAACACTTCCACAAAATTTCTTTCACATATCCATCTACCTACTTAATAGGTAATGGATACAATATATCATAGCTTTACATAAATCTTTACAAAAGCTTATACCATATATTACAAGTTCTTATTACACTTACCACTTAACAAGCATTCATATCACATACCATTGTATCAACGTACATAATCAATAATATATGACATAATAAATACTTCCACCGGTTGTATGAACCTCTTGCTCGGAACAATTTGGAACATACAACCCTTACCCGTTTATCCCCCATAGTACTTACCTTTGCTTTAGAGACGATTATGCAACTTAACACTTGAGCATGGATACCATAACTCTTGATCACCTCATGTTATAGAAGATGGAAAAAAGATAGATCGAGAAATTCTAGCTTCAATTTCATGTTTGAAGTGATTTTAGTAGTTAGGGTTTGTTTCCTGTGATTTTCCTTTTCTTCCTCTGTGTTTCTTTCCGGAACGTATGTGTGTATAACTGTGTATGAAACAAAACCGACTTTCATTTGTGTGTATGTAATATAAATCACTTAAATTTCATTCACCGTACTTATCATTGTTTGGAACTTTAAAACCAACTTACAATTATTACTATTTTATTTTACCTAAAATAATAATAATATAAAACAATTACTTTTACCTTTGACACAATAAGAGCACATGGAGTGGTTGATGGAGTTTCAGTGTTTACTTCAGTTTTCAGTAGAACACTAAACTTGAACATTGAAGCTGAAAAGTGAGGTAATGGTTAATCTTGGGGTTCAGTGTTCAGTTCAGTGTTCAGTTAATTATTTTATTTTTTTAAAGCAAATTAAATAAAATAAATTAAATATAAAACAAATATATTAAAATAAAACAATTAAATCAAAATACATTAATTAAAAGTTCATAAATATTAAATAGCACATCATACTACCAATTGGAAAAATAAAATTACATAAAGAAAAATACAAGATTAACAAACATAAAACTACGGACGATGCTCCCAAATATGTTCCACAAGATCGGCTCGGAGGCTGTCGTGGATGTCTCTATCGCGTAGTTCCTTGTTTTTCTGCCTGAATGTATCACATCTCTCGATCCAAGTTGTTTGCAAATTCCTAACAGGAACATAATAATCTTCGTTTTCAGCAATATTGAACCCTTGGTCTTCTTGGATCATATTATGCAACAATATGCATGTATACATGATTCTTTTGATATAGTTAACCTTATAAGCACTTGCCGGTTGTTGAAGTATATGCCATCGGCCTTGAAGCACACCAAATACCCTTTCAACATCTTTCCGTGCAACCGCTTGTGCTCGAGTAAACTTGACTCTCTTTGGATCAACTTCACTTGAAAATCCTTTAACAAATGATGCCCATGTAGAGTATATCCCATCAGCAAGATAGTACCCATTTTTGTACTCAACACCATTTACCGTAAACGCTTGTTCTGGAGTAGAGCTTCGAGCAACTCATCAAACAATGGAGAAGAATTAAGAACATTTAAGTCATTGTTAGCCCCTGCAACACCAAAGTATGCATGCCAAATCCACATGTCATACGAGGCGATGGCTTCAAGCATGATAGTAGGATAACCGTGGTCACCTCGTGTATATTGCCCTTTCCACGCATTAGGGCATTTATCCCATGCCCAATGCATACAATCTATACTACTAAGCATGCCCGGAAAACAATGTTTGTTACCATGTTTCTCGTACAAGCGTTGAATGTCATCGACCGTTGGTTTTCGCATGTACACATTTGCATATATATCAATCATGCACTTTGTAAAATTAAACAAACATTCGCGAGAAGTTCTTTCCGCCATTTGTAAATATTCATCAAAGGCATCCGGTGTCGTACCGTATGCCAATTGATGTAAGGCGGAAGTAATTTTTTGAATAGTGGTAAATCCCGGTTTACCACGTGCATCTAATTTTTGGCGAAAATAATCAACATAATCCAGGATTGGGGTATCAGAGTAATTAGATATACCTTCTACTATCCGAAGAAATAATTTCTTGCTCATACGAAAACGATGCTTCAAATACTCCGACGGGTACTTTGCATTGTCAACGAAGTAGTTGTTCATTAAAGCTTCATTCGCCGTGAACCGATCACGAGGAATGTAACGACGTTTGAAACGACCTCGGCTTGACGATTCACCTTCTTCACGAGGCACAACAACTTGGTTATGATATTGTTGAAGAAGTGTTAAAACTTCAACGTCTTCGTCGGTGGAAGGTGAATCGTAAAATTCGGAATCACTCATTTTGTATTTTGCTTGAGAAAATTAAAGAAAGAATGGTGTGAAAAATGAAGTGAAATGGGGTGGTATTTATAGAGTGAAACTAAGATTTAAAATATATATATATATATATATATATATATATATATATATATATATATATATATATATATTTTCAAAAAAAATAGCCGTTAGAAACGGCTCTATTAAAAAAAAAATTTTTTTTGAAAAATGCAATAACAAAAGAATACAAAAAAAAATAATAATAAAAAAAGAGGAGAACGAGGCTGCTTCACCGTGCCGTTGCGCACGCCGGCTTTGAACGCCGGACTTGAACGCCGGCCGGGAATGGTGAACGCCGGTCCCGACGTTCAAGTTGTTGAACGGCGACGCCGTTGATCGCTCACTCCCCATGCTCTAATACTTTAAAATTTGGGGTGTTACAGTTACCCGTAACAAGGCAACTCGTTCTCGGTTACAAGACTCGCTCGCACACGGGACGCAAAGTGCAAATTTGCGTCTTGCGTTTGCGACTCGTTTACAGCTCATCGTTCTCGGTCACGTGCCCGGGACGCAAAACGCAAACAGTGGGACGTTAGGTGGGCTAAAACGTCAATTTTTTCATGAGGGCAAATCGTTATATTTGTTTTTTTAGCGGTAACTCGTTTAATTACCATAGATTATAGAATTTACCTGGTGGGTGATGATTGCACATGAAGTCGTTTAATTAAATGTGCTACTGAGGAAAAATAATGAAATACAAGAGGTTCCTAGAAACTGCATGAAAGAATGTGGAACGGACATTGTTGGGTGATTATTATAAACCCGGCAAGCCCATCTAACATCAACAAGATACGAATAATCATGTATGCTTGTGTGATCTAAATAACATGATAAACGAAGACATGCGTTGATTTTATATGCAGTATTTAGTAGGGTTAAGTATTTGTAAATGTATGTAACTATGCGTTGACTTCTTTAGTGTGTACGTAACTAAATTGACCTCCATTGTATGCACGAAACTATTTATTGTCGTACATTGTATGAATTTTGGTGACTTGTCAACTTGTAAAGATGCCACTTGTCACCTTATATTTGATAACACGTCACCAAAATACATACAATGTACGACAATAAATAGTTTCGTACATACAATGGAGGTCAATTTAGTTACGTACACACTAAAGAAGTCAACACATAGTTATATACATTTACAAACACTTAACCCTATTTAGTACTTGATCAGTTTTTTTCAATTCTGCTAACGTAATAATGAGTTATCAATCAGTTTTTCAATTTTCATGTATTTACAGAAAGTGGTATGAGGAAGTTGCTCGGGACATGACAAACATTAATTAACAAACAATTATAACAGATTGGACCAAACAAATTAGATTGGGATTACAGAATCATTTAATCCGACTAAAGCTCATTAGCCTTAATTTCTATTTTTTTCATTTGTATAGGAGAGCTTAACATAACTTGGTAATAAGCGTTCATGCACGATGACTCGCATGGCAACCAGGCTTAAACAATTATTATTATGATATAATATTAAATATGATATAATAGATATATAGTAAAATAGTAATAATAGTAATGTTGATATAGGAGTATAATATATACTAGCTAGCTGCCTAGCTTGTTTTCTATCTATTAACTTTTGTATTTGTCGTTGATTCTATGTAAAATAATAGTTTATCTGTCCCTAATAAATGTTATAATCATAATATATAAAGTTTAGAAAAAAAACATGACAATTAGGTGATAATTTTACCCTTACTTTTTGCAAAATCTCCTATAAAGAAAGTTAAATGATAAAGTTAGTATATTATTAAAAGTGAACACTTATTTTGGTTAAATTAAAGTTGAAAGATAGACATTTTATTTTGAGACGGGTTGAATATGTAGCTAGTTGTTTATGTTTGTAACTTTTTCACTCTTCCAAGTTATCCAATAATTCTCTCTCTCTGATGCGGCTCAAAGTGTGGAGGATCGGGCCTTAATGTTTCTGGGGGCTCAAGATCGTGTGACTGAGAGGGCTGCATGAAAAAGATCGTAACTACGGGGCTCCGTTTCAGGCCCATGAGCTGTCAATTCGAAGCTTGGAACGAGGCCCACATCATGATAATCAGCCGTAGGTGGTTTACCCAACTTCGAGGCCCAAAAACGACTCCTAGAATAAGTTTCGGGCTTTTTAATATATTTATGTTTAATTTGGGCTTTTGTTTTGGCCCGTTATATTTTTTTGGGTCCATTCGAATTTCTGGTTCCTTTTTCTAGGGTTCCAAATAGGCATGTTAAAAAAAACCGGTTCCTAAAACCAACCCGGTCCAAACCCGAAAATCCGACCCGGTTTATACCCGGGTATACCCGACCCGGTTCGGGTTTTTCCACTACCCGGCGGGTAGGGACCCGGGTTGGGTTTTTGAAATTTAAAATCGGGTTGGAACCGAGTACACTACGGGACGGGTTGGAAAACCCGGTATAAAACCTGAAAAAACCCGATTTAAAAACCGGTATTCGTGGGTCAAAAACTGTCGCACCCCCAAATTATGATGCGGAAGCGGGTCGGTTCGGGGCGCGACTAATCAATACACAAAGCACCAGATTACATAATGAACGACCACTACATGCGTCGTTTGATAAAATACATGGATATTATAAAAGTTTTACACTGTTATAATATAGTTTACAAAAGCTCCTGAGTTCAAATGATAGAGATTCTATGGCATAACTAAATTATACAAAATATAGTAATGCATGACAATCTCTTGATGTCTGAATATGACTCGAGCTAATGGGCATCTTGAGTGGCAGACCTACTGCTGCTGAGCACCTGTGATACATGCTAAAATGGGTCAGCGAAAACGCTGGTGAGCTCACAGGTTTGTATGTCAACACATATTTGTATGAACCGCAAGATTTAATGATAATTGAATTTAAAATGCAATTAAGCAAAATAAAAGTTATACAGCCATGAGCACATAGTTTGAGCTTAACTCGAGATGTCAGGTCCACATTTAAGGTATCCTGAGCGAGGTGCCTCCTACGAGTGCCTAATCAAACACTCGTCTACACAAATATTAATACATCCGTTTTACCAGTTAGTGCGTGCTAACCCGGATGAGGCTGGTCAAACCTATATGGATCCATATACTAATATTCACGCTACTACGTATTACCAAACTATGCTGATGGAGGGCTTTAAAAATGATTAGAGAAAATAACTCATGCAGTATTCGATTTAATGATACTTGCGTTCATATTGTAAAACAAAACATGCAATGGATCACACCCCTGAGAAAATATATTTAAAAAGGGGCTATGAGACTCACCTGAGCCTATGAGATGTTACTAAGCACAATTGATGATTCACAATGATTTGATGTCGTTACAACGACTGAACGTGCAGGGCGTCTTAGACGCGCAAGGTTTTGATAAATGATTAGATTCTTGAAACCTGTCGGGCGTATTAAACGCGCAAGGTTTAATTGATTAGATGACTCTACGGACCATCTATGCTAGTTATCCCATTAACTAGTTATGACCAAGTACTTTGGTTAATGATTATGTTTGAGTTTGTGAAACTGTTTACGGCCCATTGGTGATTGATTGAAATAATAATTCTTCAATTATTATTACTACTTTCAATTGTTGTGAACATATAAAAGCATATTTGAAGTGTTTAAATGTTGTATCGTATAAGTATGAAATATGTCGCGATGTCTGACACTTAGTGTAAACCTTTAGTTTTTAGTTTATGGAAAAACGGAGATCCGAAAACTAAAATACGCCATTTTCGACCCCTAGATGACTCCGGATGGCCTAAAACTGACTAGGCTAAGGTACTTAGCCTTGACCATTTAGCTGTTTTTGAATGACCGAGCGAATTTGAGCCCAATCCGTTACAATAAATTTTTCATCGAGAAGCTACCCTGAAATATGTTGTGAAATCGTCGACGTTTTCGAAAATTTATGTGTTCTGTTTTAGCTAGAATTCGCAGGGCTAGTTTATTGATCTGTTGGATCATGAAATATAACGGGGGAATCCGCCGTATTCATTTGAATACGCCGTATTGGTGGCTTTTGTGGGGAATACGCCGTATTCATTTGAATACGACCGTATTCATGAAAAATAGAGGGAATACGCCGTATTCCCTTGAATACGCCGTATTCCGGAAAAATAGAGGGAATACGCCGTATTCCCTTGAATACGCCGTATTCCGAAGACGCGCCGGGTAGATCATGTTTTCTGGGCGGGAATACGCCGTATTCCCTTGAATACGCCGTATTCATATTTTCTGGGTGGGAATACGCCGTATTCCCTTGAATACGCCGTATTCCGAGGTCTGTGACGAACATCAGCTTAATCCAACAATTCGGGGTTCGATTTGGGGCATAATCAGTTCGTGAAACATCCTAGCATGCTAATATACTCAATATAAACATGTAAAATTAACAAAAACGTAATCGAATCCTTACAATTTATTTGATGAACGGATGATGATGATAATGGTGATGAAGATGATGAGATGATGAAGATGATGATGATCACTAAGATGATGATGAGGATGATACTTGATCTTGTTTTTGTAATTGTTGTTGTTGTTTGAAAATGAAAGAACCGAGAGAGAGATCGAGATAGATAGATGGAAAAATGAAAACATAAGGGTGTTTGATCAGTTTATTCATCCGGCTCCAATTATTGGAGTCGGGTGGGCTCCCATTTGTGGTACAAAATACCCGTGTTTTTGTACCCGATCAAAAAGTAATAAAATGTTTTAATTCGATAAATTTCTAAAATTGATATCGTACGTATTCTAATCGAAGTATTTTAATAAAAATACTTTTAATGAGATATAAAAATATATCATTGTTTTATGTTTTAGAGACGGACACGATTTGAATGTTTTCGTCGCGTTTGAGTAAAAGGTTGTAAAACGAAATATGTTTTAATTCAACCAAAGTAACTAGTAATTATTATTTCAAATAATAATTCATCTTTTATGAGTTTTGTAGCGAACGTTTTGATTTGTATGATACGTAATACTTGATATATATTATCAAAATAATATATAATACATAATGAGTTATTAAATAATAATTCTTATATTATTTAATATTGTTTTTCACCAATGCCATATATATATATGAATCGGAAATTCGGCCGATTTGATAATGAACGATTAATTCTAATCGAGTATTGATATATATTCAACAATATATATTTTGATACATACAATTAGCCTATTACATAGCACTAACTACATGTATTACATAATGATTAGGAACTAAAAACTAGTCCTAATTTGACGGGTGTCACATTCTCCCCTTGTTAAGAGAATTTCGTTCCGAAATTTAGCTCGAAGTTGATGCATGAGTGGAGTCTGAAAATAGATGTGGATATTTGAGTCGCATCTGGTCTTCTCGTTCCCAAGTGAATTCCGGACCTCGCCGCGAATCCCACCGAACCTTGACAATTGGAATACGACTTTGCTTAAGCTGTTTGATCTCACGGTCCATAATCTCCACTGGTGTCTCGACAAAATGAAGTTTGTCGTCGATTTGAATTTCCTCGAGCGGGATAATGAGTGTCTCATCGGACAGACATTTCTTTAAGTTAGAAACGTGAAATGTAGGATGCACGCTACTGAGCTCTGAAGGTAGCTGTAATCGATATGCGACTGGACCAATCCTTTCAAGGATCTCAAAAGGTCCGATGTATCTAGGGTTTAACTTCCCACGTTTGCCGAAGCGGATGACACCTTTCCAAGGTGATACTTTGAGCAATACCCGATCCCCAACCTGGAATTCGAGATGCTTGCGTCTCACGTCAGCATAACTCTTCTGACGATCACGTGCGGCCTTCAGCCTTTGTTGGATACCAACGATCTTCTCGGTGGTTTCATTAATGATTTCAGGACCAGTGAGTTGACTGTCTCCAACTTCGGTCCAACAAATAGGTGATCGGCACTTACGACCGTACAGTGCCTCGAACGGTGCAACTCCAATGCTGGTATGATAGCTGTTGTTGTATGAGAATTCACACAATGGCAAATGATGCTCCCAATTTGCACCGAAATCAATTACGCAGGCGCGTAACATATCTTCCAGTGTTTGAATAGTCCTTTCACTTTGGCCATCGGTTTGTGGATGATAGGCTGTACTCATGTCTAAACGAGTACCCAATGACTTTTGCAATGATTGCCAAAAGTTAGATGTGAATCGACTGTCTCTATCAGAGATAATTGAGATTGGAATGCCGTGTCGGGATACGATCTCCTTCAAATAGATTCGTGTGAGACGTTCCATTTTGTCGGTTTCCTTCATGGCAAGGAAGTGAGCAGATTTGGTTAGACGATCAACTATTACCCATATAGTATCGCAACCACTTGATGTTTTCGGGAGTTTAGTGATGAAATCCATAGAAATTTGCTCCCATTTCCACTGAGGAATGTCCGGCTGTTGAAGTAAGCCGGTGGGTTTCTGATATTCTGCTTTGACTTTAGAACATGTGAGGCACTTACTGACATACGTGGCAATCTCTGCTTTCATGTTTGGCCACCAGTATGATTCCTTGATGCCATGATACATCTTGTCAGATCCAGGATGTATAGAATATTTGGACTTGTGAGCTTCATCCATCACAAAGTCTCGAAGATTCCCAAACTTGGGTAACCAGATTCGGGTTGCGAAGTATTTGACCCCATTGGGTTTGGTTTCAAATTGATTCTCCATATTTCGCAAGGCCTCTTCCTTGATGTTTTCAGGTTTCAATGCTTCGAGTTGAGCAGCAAGGATTTGAATGATGAGATCATTATGGATGGTTATACTAAGGGCTCGGACTCGAAGTGGTTTTGTGCGTTCTTTGCGACTTAGGGCATCGGCAACTACATTAGCCTTCCCTGGATGATACTTGATCTCGCAATCATAGTCAGT
The DNA here is from genome assembly GCA_949592205.1 of Helichrysum umbraculigerum. NCBI lineage: Eukaryota > Viridiplantae > Streptophyta > Magnoliopsida > Asterales > Asteraceae > Helichrysum > Helichrysum umbraculigerum. The sequence continues at coordinate 27,536,109 of CATIUR010000006.1, read as the reverse complement.
GAGTAACTCGACCCAGCGACGTTGCCTCATATTGAGATCCTTCTGATCGAATATATGCTGGAGGCTTTTGTGATCGGTGAAGATGGTACATTTTGTGCCATACAGATAGTGTCTCCAGATCTTGAGTGCGGACACTACGGCTCCTAATTCGAGATCATGAGTAGTGTAGTTCTTCTCGTGAACTTTGAGTTGTCGGGAGGCGTAGGCAATAACCTTGTCTCGTTGCATCAACACGCAACCAAGACCTTGGTGTGAGGCATCGCAGTATACCACGAAGTCTTCATTGCCTTCGGGTAGTGATAGAATTGGTGCACTGCAAAGCTTTTGCTTCAATAGCTGAAATGCTGACTCTTGTTTATCAGTCCAATCGAACTTCTTTTCCTTCTGAGTCAGTATTGTGAGAGGTTGAGCTATTTTGGAGAAACTCTCAATGAAACGCCGATAATAACCTGCCAGTCCTAAGAATTGGCGTACTTCGGTCGGCGTCGTCGGTGCTTGCCAGCACTTGATAGCCTCAATCTTTGATGGATCTACGTGAATTCCTTGACTATCAATCACATGACCAAGGAACTGAACGGTTTGCATCCAGAACTCACACTTGGAGAATTTAGCATATAACTCTTCGTGTCTAAGAAGTTCTAGAATGACTTTGAGATGTTGCGCGTGTTCCTGTTCATTGCACGAGTAGATGAGAATGTCATCGATGAAAACAATGACAAACTTGTCAAGATATGGTTTGCACACTCGGTTCATAAGATCCATGAATACTGCCGGTGCGTTAGTTAAACCAAAGGGCATCACTTGGAACTCATAATGTCCATAGCGAGTTCGGAAAGCAGTCTTTGGGATGTCGATGTCACGAACTCGTAACTGATGATAACCTGATCTTAGATCTATCTTCGAATAGATACTTGACCCCTGAAGTTGGTCGAATAGGTCATCAATTCGAGGTAGTGGATAACGATTCTTGACGGTCAATTTGTTCAACTCTCTGTAGTCGATACACATCCTGAATGAACCGTCCTTCTTTTTCACAAACAGGACCGGAGCTCCCCATGGTGAAGAACTCGGTCTAATGAATCCCTTTTCCAGGAGTTCCTGCAACTGAGTAGACAACTCCTGAAGTTCTGAAGGGGCTAAACGATATGGTGCTCGTGCAACAGGTGCTGCCCCCGGCACGAGATCGATCGAGAACTCAACTTGTCTCGGTGGTGGAAGGCCAGGTAAGTCTTCGGGAAAGACTTCTGGATAATCTCTAACAATGGGTACATCCTCAAGTCGTTTCTCTTCCGACTTTTTCTCCAAGACATGTGCAAGGATCGCCTGGTACCCTTTCCTAAGGTACTTGCGAGTTTTCATGCAGGATATGATATTCAGTCTCGTCCTACCGGTCTCCCCTTGTATGATTAGAGTACTACCGGTGACAAGAGGTATGCGGACGATTTTGTCATAGCAGACAATTTCAGCTCGGTACTTGGATAACCAATCCATTCCAATAATGACGTCGAAACTTCCAATTTCAACGGGTATAAGGTCAATAGAGAAGATTTCATCAGATAGATTTAAAGTGCAATTTGGTATTACACTGTCAGCCTCAATTAACTTGCCATTAGCTAATTCTACAATGTACTTAGCATCTAAGGTAATAGGGGCAATGTTAAGCAATTGACTAAACTCATCAGATATGAAGCTCCTATCAGCACCAGAATCAAATAGAACAGAAGCAGTAAGATTGTTGAGAAGAAACGTACCCGAGACCACATTTGGGTCTTGACGGGCCTCTCCTGAGTTCAGAACGAAAGCTCTTCCCTTTGCAGTGTTGTTACCCTTGTTCTTCAGCTTTGGGCACTCATTCCTAAAGTGTCCAGTATCTCCACACTCATAGCAGGATTTTGGTTGGCTGGTGGTGGTGTTGGTGTTGACGGTAGTAGACCTACAGTCTTTGGTCAAATGTCCATACCTTTGACATTTTCCACAAGGTGTGCTGCAAGGACCATCATGATGACGGTGGCACTTTGAACAGTAGGGCTTATTTCCAGTGTAGCCCTTGTTGGAACCAGAACCAGTGTTGGTGGTCTTATCAGACTCAGACCTCTTTGATGATGATTGGTTTTGAGTGGTGTTCCCAGACCACTTTCTCTTGTTGTTATTACCAGATGATGGAGCAGATGTCTCACGGCTGACAACCATAGCCATGAGTTCATGGGCAATTCCGATAGCTCTATCAAGGGTGGTTGGTTGAGCTGAGGCGACATTCCCCTGGATATTCTCCGGAAGTCCTCGAATATACTTCATGATACTTTTTCTTTCCGTATCAACCAAACCTGGGCACAACAGAGCGAACTGCTGGAACTTGGTGGTGTACCCAGCAATATCGTTCCCTTGTACCTCCAGATGCCAGAACTCCACTTCCAGTCGGTGAAGTTCTTCCTCGCGACAGTACTTCTCCCTTAGCTTTTTCTTCAATTCAGGCCAAGGAAGTTGGTTTGCGATCTCGACGCCAATAGAGTTTGCGTAGGTGTTCCACCACGTTAGTGCACCTTCTTGAAAGGTGTAAGCAGCAAACTTGACTTTACTATCTTCAGTACAGTTACAGAGACTGAAGACAGATTCTATTCTTTCAATCCATCGGATTAAGCCAATAGCACCTTCCGTGCCCTTAAAGTAGAGTGGCTTGCAGCTGAGAAAGTCCTTGTAGGAACAAGGTTTGATAACAGGAGTACGAGAGGTATTGACTGTCTCTGCATTCCTTAGAGCTTCTTGAGCAGCCATGGCTTCGGCTACAGCTCGGGTAACCGCAGCATTGAGTTCAGCTTGACTGAAACCAGTCTTCTTTGGCGGCATGATTCTGACAAAAGCAGAGAGAGTGGATGAGTTGTTTGCACCAAAACATGATACATCACATATGCATATATATATTTATGAAGTAATATACAATGACACAAGTGATAATCATATTTGACAAACAACAGAGTTGCATACTAGATGCGAGTTTGCGAGTAGGTGGGATAAGCAACTACTTAGGGGAACCTATAGTCCTTCTGACAATAAGTCCATTTGTGATTCTAAGAAAATAGAATGATGGAGGAAATACAAAATGATATATTCCTCGCGAATATGTGATTGTACAGCGGAATGTGTTGTGAGATGTTATGTGCGTATAAAAAGGATAGACGATAGTAATTCATACTCATCGTCTTTGGTAGTGAAGATGTTAACGAGTGTATTATCGTGTGTGATCTATATATATATTCGATATATATAATAGCTTAGAAGATAATACGCGAGTGGCCTTAATCATATATCTTCAATATATAATAGCCTATAAGGTAGCACATAAATGAGGCCTATGTATGTATATACGCCTATATCACATAATAGCCTAATGTGTGTCTAACACTAATCAAGTATTAGTCACGGTTTCTCTCGTGGTCAGAGTCAACTATCGCATTCCTATTCAACATAACCCCTTTCAGCTTTCACATCGTATTCATTTAATTGTACATAGTTAGCTAAGCTATGTTAAATTAAACTCATATGGTGCAATCACTGAACCAGTTATATCTAATAAGGAATACTGCCTAACGGTCATAGTCTAGGCCCACTAAATGCAACCTAGTTCACTATAACCTTAGGCTCTGATACCAATCTGTCGCACCCCCAAATTATGATGCGGAAGCGGGTCGGTTCGGGGCGCGACTAATCAATACACAAAGCACCAGATTACATAATGAACGACCACTACATGCGTCGTTTGATAAAATACATGGATATTATAAAAGTTTTACACTGTTATAATATAGTTTACAAAAGCTCCTGAGTTCAAATGATAGAGATTCTATGGCATAACTAAATTATACAAAATATAGTAATGCATGACAATCTCTTGATGTCTGAATATGACTCGAGCTAATGGGCATCTTGAGTGGCAGACCTACTGCTGCTGAGCACCTGTGATACATGCTAAAATGGGTCAGCGAAAACGCTGGTGAGCTCACAGGTTTGTATGTCAACACATATTTGTATGAACCGCAAGATTTAATGATAATTGAATTTAAAATGCAATTAAGCAAAATAAAAGTTATACAGCCATGAGCACATAGTTTGAGCTTAACTCGAGATGTCAGGTCCACATTTAAGGTATCCTGAGCGAGGTGCCTCCTACGAGTGCCTAATCAAACACTCGTCTACACAAATATTAATACATCCGTTTTACCAGTTAGTGCGTGCTAACCCGGATGAGGCTGGTCAAACCTATATGGATCCATATACTAATATTCACGCTACTACGTATTACCAAACTATGCTGATGGAGGGCTTTAAAAATGATTAGAGAAAATAACTCATGCAGTATTCGATTTAATGATACTTGCGTTCATATTGTAAAACAAAACATGCAATGGATCACACCCCTGAGAAAATATATTTAAAAAGGGGCTATGAGACTCACCTGAGCCTATGAGATGTTACTAAGCACAATTGATGATTCACAATGATTTGATGTCGTTACAACGACTGAACGTGCAGGGCGTCTTAGACGCGCAAGGTTTTGATAAATGATTAGATTCTTGAAACCTGTCGGGCGTATTAAACGCGCAAGGTTTAATTGATTAGATGACTCTACGGACCATCTATGCTAGTTATCCCATTAACTAGTTATGACCAAGTACTTTGGTTAATGATTATGTTTGAGTTTGTGAAACTGTTTACGGCCCATTGGTGATTGATTGAAATAATAATTCTTCAATTATTATTACTACTTTCAATTGTTGTGAACATATAAAAGCATATTTGAAGTGTTTAAATGTTGTATCGTATAAGTATGAAATATGTCGCGATGTCTGACACTTAGTGTAAACCTTTAGTTTTTAGTTTATGGAAAAACGGAGATCCGAAAACTAAAATACGCCATTTTCGACCCCTAGATGACTCCGGATGGCCTAAAACTGACTAGGCTAAGGTACTTAGCCTTGACCATTTAGCTGTTTTTGAATGACCGAGCGAATTTGAGCCCAATCCGTTACAATAAATTTTTCATCGAGAAGCTACCCTGAAATATGTTGTGAAATCGTCGACGTTTTCGAAAATTTATGTGTTCTGTTTTAGCTAGAATTCGCAGGGCTAGTTTATTGATCTGTTGGATCATGAAATATAACGGGGGAATCCGCCGTATTCATTTGAATACGCCGTATTGGTGGCTTTTGTGGGGAATACGCCGTATTCATTTGAATACGACCGTATTCATGAAAAATAGAGGGAATACGCCGTATTCCCTTGAATACGCCGTATTCCGGAAAAATAGAGGGAATACGCCGTATTCCCTTGAATACGCCGTATTCCGAAGACGCGCCGGGTAGATCATGTTTTCTGGGCGGGAATACGCCGTATTCCCTTGAATACGCCGTATTCATATTTTCTGGGTGGGAATACGCCGTATTCCCTTGAATACGCCGTATTCCGAGGTCTGTGACGAACATCAGCTTAATCCAACAATTCGGGGTTCGATTTGGGGCATAATCAGTTCGTGAAACATCCTAGCATGCTAATATACTCAATATAAACATGTAAAATTAACAAAAACGTAATCGAATCCTTACAATTTATTTGATGAACGGATGATGATGATAATGGTGATGAAGATGATGAGATGATGAAGATGATGATGATCACTAAGATGATGATGAGGATGATACTTGATCTTGTTTTTGTAATTGTTGTTGTTGTTTGAAAATGAAAGAACCGAGAGAGAGATCGAGATAGATAGATGGAAAAATGAAAACATAAGGGTGTTTGATCAGTTTATTCATCCGGCTCCAATTATTGGAGTCGGGTGGGCTCCCATTTGTGGTACAAAATACCCGTGTTTTTGTACCCGATCAAAAAGTAATAAAATGTTTTAATTCGATAAATTTCTAAAATTGATATCGTACGTATTCTAATCGAAGTATTTTAATAAAAATACTTTTAATGAGATATAAAAATATATCATTGTTTTATGTTTTAGAGACGGACACGATTTGAATGTTTTCGTCGCGTTTGAGTAAAAGGTTGTAAAACGAAATATGTTTTAATTCAACCAAAGTAACTAGTAATTATTATTTCAAATAATAATTCATCTTTTATGAGTTTTGTAGCGAACGTTTTGATTTGTATGATACGTAATACTTGATATATATTATCAAAATAATATATAATACATAATGAGTTATTAAATAATAATTCTTATATTATTTAATATTGTTTTTCACCAATGCCATATATATATATGAATCGGAAATTCGGCCGATTTGATAATGAACGATTAATTCTAATCGAGTATTGATATATATTCAACAATATATATTTTGATACATACAATTAGCCTATTACATAGCACTAACTACATGTATTACATAATGATTAGGAACTAAAAACTAGTCCTAATTTGACGGGTGTCACAAAAACCCGGGTCGGGTCGGGTCGGGTAGGTCAACAACCCGGTTTTTCTTCCTTTGACCTTAAACTCGGTTCAGGTACCGGGTCGGGTCGGGTATGCCCGAAGCCCGACTTTGTTCACGCCTAGTTCCAAAGTGTAAGAATTGGTCAGTTTTTGTTTTGATGAAATTTTAGTTTTCTCTCAGTTTGTGATCAACAATTGAGTTGAAATTTTCTTAATCGTGGCATTCTTTTGAATCAACGTGAATTGTAAGGGATTATTTCTGGTATTCAGGGAATAAACAAGATTTAATCCATATCTCATTTTGTACTCTACATCACTCTGCAACTTTTTATTTACCGATAGTTTTTGTTTATTTTAAGACATATTGAATGAATATCAATTTTGTCATTATATTACTGATAAGTTAAATAATTTTTTTTATTACATAATTGATTGAAATTATAAGAAGGGTCCCAGGGGAATTTAATGATTTGGAGTAATGCTAAAGAGACCTAATTACGCAGACTTACAAGTTGGCCTAATTTTATGATTGGTTGAATTTTTTCTCTCTACTGATCTCACCTAATCAATTTTTCAAACCAACCAATCCCACATTTAGGTCTACTTTTAGTCCTATAAAATTAGGCTTACTAATCATTTTCCTTTTAATAATTATAATTATTTTTTTGTAAATGGACAATAAAAATAATAAGATAGACGTACAATAAAAATAAAGACGGATGGCATAACTAAGTAAGTCCCGTTCAACAATACGAGAGTAGTTTAATTCGAAGACTTTAAAATCCGTGAATTTTTGGTTTTCCTCAAGTCAACACTCAAGAGGATATTTAATTTTCTTGGCATTGTACAGAAATATAGGTTTTGCGACACCAATTGTGTCATCTAATGAAATATTTATTATTAACACATTGAAAAGTATCAGTATATACGTGACACTTTGATTTTTAAAGAATACGGGTAAACTTGTGTTTAAAAAAAGGTTATTGGAGGGAACCTTTAACCCCGGATCCGTAGATCCACGGAGCCCCACCTGCAAGAGGCAACCCGTCCGGCTAAACACCTGGCCCCAGTGACCCCACACACGGAGCATGGGATTTTTTGTACTCCCAGAGGCTTGAACCCGGGTGGGACGTGGGGATTTGCGGCGGCGGTACCACTGAGGCAAAGCCTCAGAGTTTAGAACACACTTTATGAGAGAATATTGTCATAATAATAACTAATCAATGCACAAGTTTTTTTTAAAAAAAATTTATGCATAAGTTTATTAATATTGACAATATTTATTCTGATATATATAATTATAAAATTAAAATATGGTGTGGCGGTCTTACTTGTGTTTACAATTATTAATTGCATGATAAGACATAATGAAGTACGTCAATCCTATGATTGGTTGATTTTCTAATTACTTGTTCAAACTTATGATTTAATTAAAATATTAGCATTATTTAAATATAAAATATGCCAAAATAATGTAATCAAAGGGTACATTTTACCTACTGATTGCGAAATCCTAACCGAGCAATTTCCAACGATTGAAGCTTTGATATTTAACTCGTCGTGACTTTACTCCTTCCAACACTTACCAAACATACTCGTACATCATATTGCGTAACAAGTAAATAAAATACACTTACCAAACGAACTCGTACATCGTATTGCGTAACAAGTAAATGATACTCCACTATTGACTTTTGAAAGTCTTTCTTTTGCAACTTTGACTTTAAATATTTTTGTTTGTGTTATATAATACTTGATGCAAACTATATGAATGAATTGAGTTTTTAATGTATTTTCAATGATATAATTTTCATCATGTATTATATAATACAAACAAAAATATTTAAGGTCAAAGTTGAAAAAGAAAGACTTTAAAAAGTCAATAGTGGACATTTGTAATGGGACGGAGGTAAAAAGTCAATAGTAGTAATACATTAAACTTCCATAACGGTCAAGAATGAATTAGACTGTAAATCACTAAACTTTTTCATTCATATGAATTCACGTTATTTGGAATTCTAATAGCATTCTTTGGTAAATTCTAATACCATTAATAACATTTGGCGAATCAAACGCAACTTAAATTTATCGATGATATGATTATCTGCCGCTACAATAACACAAACATAATTAATTAAGTCCAACATATATATTTAACAGTTCACGGATCATGAAGAGCTTCTCTTTCCCAATGAATTAAACTTCGTTAGCTATTTATAGCATTGAACTATCTAACTTTTGACCAATTATTATTACTTATATCTAAATCTGAAATCGACCAATTAAGTTGTAGTTTTGCATTAATTTATTTGAAATATATGCCCCTTTAGGTCAAATTTACTCACAACACCAAGTTAGCTTTTAATTTGTTAAGTTTGTGTTTCCCTCCTCAATCGGTCCAATCATCACATCACAATATATCAAGGCTTTTTTTTTTTTTAAGCTTGTGTTTTTTATAATAACTAACTAGCCTTGAAACCCGTGTATACACATGGGCCGTTGAATGTAATATAGCTTTTTATCATCTACTCATTACGTATGGGATTCAATATTATAATACATCTAATTTTAGAATTGTTATAAAATATAGGAACTAAATTGATTAATTGAATTTTTTAATTTGATGACATCATAAAGGTTAATTGTATATTATATTTAAGATTCATACAAAAGATTGTTCAAAAAGTAAATCTAAGACTAGTTATTTTTCTTGTACGGATTATGTTTTTTTCTTGAACTTTTATATAATATTATAAAATGTGCGGTAGAGTATCTTTAGTAAGTTTATACTTTATATTGGTTTTTGTTCAATATTTAAAGAATTTTATCTATATTATATAATAAAATAATTATCTACAGAATAAGTACAACATAAGACAATAATAGACAACAATTAAAAAAAATGATTCCATGAGTGAATAGAATGTGTATAATACCAACAAAATCTCTATTCTCTATCAGTAATTAACACATTTCCCTAAATCATATATTCCCTAAATTTTATGACAAGTCAATATATAATCTACATTATCTATTTATATGCGCGCATTAAATTAAGTGTTGAAAGCTCCCGTTCAGTTCAGGTCCAAATTTTCAGATTGACCAGATGTTTTGTAACGAAATGGTAGAGTTAAAAATAAGTTACAAAATTAGAGAATTTTGATGAGGGTGAAGAAAAAATCAAAACAGATTGGGTTAGTCCGTCTATCTTTTCACATCATTTTGTACATATATTTTAGAGTAGCCTCAGTACTACTACGACCACGGTGACCGTTTTTGGTGGTGGTAACTATCCAGAACGTCCCCTGGGATATTAACTCAGTTACACACTTTTAATTTGTTGATATTGATTGTATACTTGTTGAAAGTTGGTTTTTCATGTTCGGCCTATTGAAATATTTACGATGTCACATTAAGTTTTAGATTCAAACTTTATATTCCCCTTATAATCAATTCATAAACAGCTATGAACAGTATTGGTTTTGTCTTATCAGGTGGAATTCTAAAATATATACAGTATAACAGAATTACTAAACAATGACAAGTTGGTATCCTAGCTAAATGGTTTATGTCCCTTACCCATGTGGTAGTCACTGGAGTTCGAGTCTTTTGGGATATAGCTAGGGCGTACAATATTTCTTTTCCTTCCGTTTTTGCTTTGCTTCAACCTTATTTTATTAATTCAATTGATTAATTATGAAATAATAATAATAAAACAACGGAAAGTTAATTAATATAATAAATTTTTTATTATAATGCAATGATAGTTACAGTTTTTAATAACCCATTTTGTTAATGGAAACACATTTTGTAAGTTTGATCAAAACACATTTCAATGTTACTAATAATCTAGCTAATTTTTAATATTAATAAGGAAATTATTGTTTTTATTGCAAGTATGTGAATGGTATAACAAAAAAATGTTAAAACATGTTACAATAAGTAAGAAATACGATAATTATAATAATTACAACTGAAATCAAGATTGAAATGCTTATTTTTAATCCCGTCGCAACGCGAAGATAAAGAAATTCCTTGTATGATATCAAGTAGTAAACTTGTCTTACAGCGACAACTATACTATAATAGCCATCATTATCTTGATGTTAATCTTAATAACTATACATAATGCATATATTTACTGTTGTCTTAAATCAAAAATATCAACAACCTTAATTAGAGTATTCGGAGTGAACACCGCTAAACATGAAGTTTATAAACACTAAGGAATGCCACTCCCCTTCGGTGTTAATAAAGGCTCTTTATTGAGCTATCACGCGAACTATTTCCCTTTGAAAATGGATATTAATGTTGAGCACAATGTTAAACTTTGATGTTGAAAATACTATAAACTGAAACATCCAAAAGTGAAACAACTACTAGTAATACACATGCATTTCATGACTAGTGACGACCAAAATGACCATTTTTCACGTGGTTTTGAAAACGGGTAATCAGAAACATAAAGGAGGGTAAAGCGACAAAGGACCGATGATCGAACTAAATCTTATAAACAAAACAAAATCACAATAAAAGGTTGTTAAATAGGCAATGATTTTAGACACATAATGGATTGTGGGCATTGTAGGGAAAGGAGTTGGCTATATGTAGGAGTATTTAATTTGACCAACTTTAGATCATATATCATGCATGGCTTTATCTATCCATCAATTCATAAAATTTACTGGTCTATTAATAATGTCATGTCACATCTTATTCTTATAGTATATAATAATAATTCTATAACCCACACTAGACTCGGGACCTCAATTCTTTTATCTTTAATTCTACCGTACATGCATTTAAAAATCATTATGACATTATATTACACATATGACTACTTTTAATTATCTCATATATATGTACACGTACTAGAAAACTTTTTATTTTGAACTCGAATATATGCACGGTATGTATATCATATAAGAAATGTAATTGTATATACAAATTAAAGAAAGAATTGGTAAATTATAAAGCGGTGTTTGGGGATGCAAAATGGTACATGCCCGGCCTGGTGATCATTTTTGTCACTTTTCATTGATGATTTCATTAAAGTATGGAACCAACATTCTCATGGTATGGCTCCACTTTTCGCAGAGGCTGAACCATTTTCTTTTGGTCTATATATACGTACGTACACCAGTAGCTAGCCAGGCTATTAAATTGATGGGTGGGTAAGAGATAAAGGTGAAAAAAAAAGAAGGTAAATAAAGAACAAAAAGTGTAGTTAAAAATAAAGTAACCTAAGGGAAGCATAGCTTAAACATTAGATTGAAATTAAAAATAAAGATAGATCAATGGGTGGGCAAGAGGGGGAGGCTGAAAACGACTACTGAAATAATTCAAAAGCCAAGGCCCTTAAGGATCATTGTTGTGGGCCAAGTCACACTCTTTAATACTTTACATATGTTTAAACCATATACCACATTTGCATTTGCATGTTGACATGTTGTGTTATGGTTATTACATGTTGATTAATGTTATTTTAGTGTGTGTATGTAAGATTGTTAAATTTGTTGGTATGCAAGAATTTATTTGTACATTTTGTAAAAAGTTTGATAATGGTTTTACACAAGGATTAAGTTCACAAAATCTTCTATATATTCTTCGTTGATTATATTGTTTGTAACCACCTAAATGACTTAAATTGTGTGTAATAAAATCTTTTATTGCAATATGTTGTATATACTTGGTATATTTTTCATCTGTTATCCGATATTTTTGCCAACATGACAACTATGTCACTACATCATGACACATCATTAAAATCGGTGTTAAGTCACCCGTTTACAAGTTATAAGTGACATAGCATACAATAACAATAATCAAATGTTTAATATATATACAACTAGGTATGGAGCCCGTGCGATACACGACCGTTTTAAAGGTATAATTATAATTAAAAACTTCAATTCGTTATTTGCATTTAATAGTCACAAAATATATAAAATCAAGAATGCATACATATAATTTGTATAGTATATTAAATGTATGCATATACTTTTGAGATATATTATTATTAATGAACTAATTTTATATAAGCATTTAAAATATTTAATTTCCATTTATTTTATAACGTTATTCAAAGTAACAATCTATGCATGTGACATGTGTAAACATTTTTTCAATTGTTAACATATTGTTATTTAAGGAAATAAGTGATGTGACATATGTAAAATTTGGTTTAAAAACCGTGTTTTATATATGTAACAGGCTTTAAACCCGTGCGATGCAAGGTCGTTTAAAAAATACAGTTATATGATTATTATATGATTATTTGTAAGTAGCCTAATGAATTAGTATCGTTTTAAAAAAAAAATACAATTATATGATTATTTGTAAGTAGCCTAATGGATTATTATTGTTAACTTATAGTGTGCAATTATAATTGAAAATGAAATAAGTAATAACATAAACTAATCTATATTAGAAGATAATAACGAATTACTAAGTTTAAAACAAAGTAATAATTAAATAGTATAAGTCAAAGTATGAAAAGTTGAAAAACTGCAAACGTTGCAAAACTTATTTGTAAAAGACGTTGATTGTGAAGTTGCTGACTTCAATTTCATTACAATTACAATAAAATTTGGTTTGAATATCTTTGAATTAACATGAACAAATTTAGACGTTATAATTAAGATAAAAAAAAAAACTTGAATTCCTAATTTGTAGTTAAATAGTCACATCACATACTCCGTCTCAAAATTATTGTCCATCAACAAAAAACATACAGTTTAATAAAAGTAGGACCACAACACCTTTCAACCAATCAAATAAAATCTTCACCCACTAAACTCTCCTCCTATTGGTTGAAATGAGAAATGGACAATTATTTTGGGACATCCCAAAAAGGAAAGGTGGACTACTACCTCCGTCCCTAAATTATAGTCCATCTTTCCTTTTTGGGACGTCCCAAAATAATTGTCCACTTCCCATTTCAACCAATAAGAAGAGAGTTTAGTGGGTGCAGATTCTCTTTGAGTGGTTGAAAACTGTTGTGGTCCCACTTTTATTAAACTGTGTGCTTTTTGTTGGTGGACAATAATTTTGGGACGGAGGGAGTATAATTTTGGGACGGAGGGAGTATAAGTTTAAGAATACATACATATGATTTGTATAATTTGTAAGCATACATTTTCAATATTTATTTTATTAATATAATGAGTTAGTTTTATATAAGTATTTAAAAATTATAAAAAAATTATCAGGATAATTAAGTAACAATTGATGTGGCATGTGTAATATTTTTTTCTAAATTGTTAGCATTGGTTATTTTATGTAATAAGTTGATGTGGCATAGGTAAAAATTATTTAAAAAATTTTGTTTTATATATATGAATAGATAGCAATTAACTGTATAATTTAATAAATTTTGATAAACTTAAGTTGTGTTTGGTTCGCGGAGTTCAACGAAATATAATTCAATTCTCAATTCCATTTCATAAAGGTGTTTGGTTCACGAATAAATCGTTTCTAAGTCATGAAATTTCTCCACTCAATGGAATTCACATTCTTTAGAATTACAATTCCTTTGATGAATTTTAATTCCATCAAAACATTCGACGGACCAAACGCAACGTTAGAGTTATAAAAGTAGAAAGTATAGTATACGTACGTATGTGTATGGGAAGTGGGCCAGTGGGGTTGGTGGTCCAGGAGTGTGGGAGGGGAAAAAGATGTTGAGAAATGGACACGTCTTCCCAAAAAAGACAGGCTGTTAGCGTTAGCATGCATGGGTTTGAGATTGGGATCAATGAAACAGCAACCCATCAATAGTATACAAAACCCACCCAAAATTTTCCATTTTTCTTTTGTTTTCTAAATATGTACATCACATGCTGTAAAACTGATTCTTATTTTGTCAGATTTGAATCATTAGATATGTATGATCCATGCAAAAAACTGATATGTATAAAACTATACTTTAAAAGGAATATGTAATAATTACATATGTAACTTTATTAATTAACATCGTGATCGATTATAAGATTATCTAGTTTTGGGGCGAAAGATAGATAATTGACAAGCCGGATCGATTCACAATTGGTTGCATATCCATAATGTGCAAGACATGCTAGTTTGCACACTCGGTGGTTGTTACTAAAAAGATGCTAGCCAGAGCTTGAACTGTTGGTGATTTGTGTCACCAATAATGATTTAAGTGTAATGGGATTAATTTGTTAACCAATATAATCATAATAAATATTGAACAAGTTTGGGTGGTGCGGAGTGCACGCTTGCTTGAATTTATTTTGATTGTTTAGGGGCGAAGCCCCTAAACGACGGAGGTCCGGGGGCAGCACCCCTGGTAGCGGGGTCCATGAGGTGGCAACCCCTGGCGAGGTCCAAGGGACAGAGCCCCTGGCTGGGGTCGAGTTAATATTGCTTTATTAAAAATGCATTGAAAAATCGAATTCGAAATAAAAACCCGGTTTGAAATCTAGACCCAAAACCCGGATTTGGCAGTTTATTAACTGCCGAATGGCAGTTATTCTTTTTAGAAAAAAACCCATTGTTTATATTGGTTAATCAATTCGGTTTTGGTACATTATTCTCATAACACAACACAGATTTATGTTCAATCAAATTATGAGTTTTATCCGATTTTAGATTTCGATTGTACCATCGAAATACTTTAATCTAAAAGTGTTATCACGACTCTCAGAAATCCAAGTAATCGAAACCCTAATTTTCTAACATGAACCATGATCTCGTGCCTTTTGTGACAAATATGTGGTCCCCCATTACCAACTGAGCTACGTATCATTGGTAGTTTTGATTCTTGAAGCAACAAAAATATCATGTAATGCCTTCAAATGAACAGATAATGGTTATTAGTAAGAAGGGCATCTTTCATTTTTTAGAGATTTTGTGTAGATAATGCTGGTTTATTGAAATGAGGCCACTAAATAAGTTGATTTCTAAGCTTGAATGTAGATTTTTTTTTCTTATCTTAATCCATGCTTCTCGCTACGAACGGCTCCTCGGTGGAAGAGTAGAAGCGTTGGTCCCCTTCGGTCAATTTGCTTGTACCTGCTGTTACCTACCATAGGACCTCCGTCCCCGAAGCGAAGAAAGAGGAGCAGGACGTGCTATATCCGAAACGTACGAAATATATATATATATATATATATATATATATATATATATATATATATATATATATATATATATTATACGTGTTACACTCTTTGGGGTAAATTTAATTTGGAGGGCCTAGAAGACTAAAGAAAATTATGGTCGTCGTCTACCTCAATCACCTTCAACGACAGCTCTACTATTAGTGTAGTGAAAAAAAAAGTGTTTTTAAGAACAAATGAATTGAATGCATTGTAATTTGTAATGTATATAGTTATTAATTTTTAGTGACCCAGCATAGTCAAAAAGAAAGTATTGTGTTCAATTTAAAACACGCACCTTTCTAACAACATTTAGTGATTTCAAAACAACTCAAAACCGATAAATGCCAAATTTATTGGTTTAGGGCATATAGAGCATAATTTAGTTGTCTCAAATATGTTTTGATTCAAATAAAATTACAAAAGAATCCTATTTGAGTATAAGGTCACTTATCACATATCACATATAAGTATATATCCCTACAATATCTATAAAAATTAAATTAAAAAATAAAAATAAAAAATTCTTCTTTTATACATAAAGGTTTAAGGCAAAGGCCCAAATACTCTCAATAAAAGCAATGGGCTTTTTGTTTCGTTACTATTCACGAACTTGATACCCTTCGGTCTTCACCTAGGCCCTAGCCCAGTCAGAATCTCCACGGCAATATGCCCATATGCTTTTTTATTCTTCTTCTTTTTTTTTTTTTTTTTAATCCGTACCAGCCAACTTAATAAACATAATTATTACACTTTTTTTTAGGGTTTAAGTTACGGATCACCAACGTACTCTCCTTTTTTGTTTCGAGATCACCAATCAACCTGTTTTATTACTAGGATCACCAACGTACTTGTTAATTTCGTGTTGAGGTCACCAATGTACTTTTACGTACGAGTTTGATATCGCCAACATACTTGTTAGTACGGAGTTAAGGTCGCCAACAAAATTTACAAAGAAATTCATTTTTTAAAAATACGTTGGTGATCCTGGTAATAAAACCGGTTGATTGGTGATCTTGGAACAAAAAGGAGAGTACGTTGGCGATCTATGACTTAAACCCTTTTTTTATAATTTTTCATATATTTTTATGTCATATTGTGACACCCGGCAAATTAGGGATAGTTATTAATTCCTAATCACTTAGTTAATACATTTAATTAGTTCTATGATAGGCTAATTGTATGTATCATTATATATATATATTTGAGAATATATACACGTACGCGATTTGTCTAAATCGTACATCCTGATATCGGATAGATTCCGGTACACAATCATACGGACGTTGGTGAAACAATTATTAAATAATATGAAATTATTTAATAACATCGATAAATACTTTATATTATGTTTAGAATATAACGAACATATACGTTTTGCTTAAACGTGACAAAACGCGACAAAAACGCGCGAAACGCATCAGACAAACGAAATAACCCCAAGTTATATTTTTATAACTCTAAACAAAGTATTTTGATAAAATACTTCCATTAAAGATATCGAGATTTAAATCGTCATTTAAAAAGCGCGTATTAAACGTATAAACGGTTAATTAAACGATCGGGTAAACGAGCACGGGACATTATGTAAATTTGGGAAGTTAAAATTTGACCAAATCTGGCCATGGGTCCCACAAAAAATCAGCAAGACATGGCTTTCCATGCCATGCCATTTGATTACTTACATACACCACCACCCATCCCCATTCACTCAACCAACCCCATTTTCCATTTTCAAATTTCATACACTTTCTCTCCCTCTCTCTCTCTCACAAAATTCACCAGCCAAAAAGGGCCTCCAATCACCACCATCATCCACCATAAGCCACCACATCAAACCATAGCATTTTACCAAGGATTTCAAGAGGAAACGAGCACAAGGACGTCTACGCCGCTATTATCATCTTCGTTCTTTCATCTTCATTGTAAGAACTTCATTCTCTTTTAAAATACTTGTAACAACTTTATTTACATGTTAATATGTTCATATAACTAGAAAATGTCCAAAACATAAGTCGAATCGCATTTTAAAACTCGAAATCTGAAGCTAAATCTTCCTGTCCAGATTCTGTTTCCACTTCAACGATTTTTATAAAATTCATTTCTTAATGAAAAATGATGTTTCTTAAGTCTAAAATGTAGTAAAAGAAGTTATCTTTCCAATAAAATTAGTCTCGTGACTTTTCGACTCCGTTTACTACTCGAAAACATTTTTCTCCGGTGACATAGGGCTACTGTTCCGGCGGACAGAAACTTTCAGTGACTTCTCGAGGCCATATCTCGAGTTCTAGACCTCAAAAACGTATGAGAGTACCTGGGAAATCTTGATAATTTTGTTATATACAAAAAGTTCTTCTTTGGCTCATTCCATAAATACACCAATTTTTCCAGAAAATCTGATTTGCGAGAAGTGGTCTAAATTCAGACTAAACAGAACCCTGATACTTTGTGAATTTTTAAAAAATATCAAACGACCTCCAAAAGTCATAAAAAAATTACAGGAACTATATAAGATATGTGGGAACGTTGTGTAAAAATTTCAGAACGTTTTGCTAACGTTTGCTATTTTAAATAAAAATCACAAATTCGGACTGACTTTAACTCCGAACTTTGACTTTCGGATGAATAGTGACTCCGAACTTTGACTTTCGGATGAACAGTAACTTTGACCCTATGAACTTCGGATGAACAGTAATTTTGACTTTCGTTGACTTTTGGACTTTTATGCAAAAAGCGGATTTTGTAGTCTCGGATCAACACATTCGGACTAAACTATATATTCGGACACATATACATTCGGACCTCCACACTTTCGGAGGCATACTTTCAGACCAAAATTATATATAAGTATAAGTATAAGTTCGGACATATATATATATATATATATATATATATATATATATATATATATATACTTTCAGAATTTCATATAAATATATATATACACTTTCAGAAATAATATCGCAAACAAATACATACTTTTATAAGTATGCAAAATAACAAAACACATAATAATACTTTGTAATTATTATTACAAAAACTTACCAACGGGCCGTTCATGTTTTCAAAAACACAAACAACTAAACAACCAAATTACTTGGACATTACTAGTTGGGTGAACAACTAGCATAGGTAATCTTTTGAGATACCTACTCATTATCATAACCTTGCGCGTTTAGGATGTCCGGCAGGTTACAGTCGCTTGGACTACCTCACATCTTTGTGCACCATCATTATTTGCTATTTGCAAACGCATCAGACTCAGGTGAGTCTCATAGCCCCGACTTTTACTGTTTTTACTCCCGGGGTGGGAATACATGCTCAGATTTTGTTTTACATATGAACACAAGTACAAAACTCAATATATTGACTGCATGAGTTTGTTTTCACTAATCATGAAGTCCTCCACCACATAGTTTGTTAATATGGATTTAGCGTGAATGTTAGTGTATGGTACCATATGGGATTGACAATCCCTGTTCGGGGTAGTCGCGCTACCATGACTGTGATGTTAAACGGGCACATTATCATTTGTTCACACGTGTGTTGATTAGGCACATGCAGGAGGCACCTCGCTCAAGTCCTTGAATGTGGATCCTGACACCCTCAGTTAAGCTCGAACTATGGGCTCATGGCAGTAATATACATATTTATTTGATTGATTTTAAATCATTATACTAAATCTTGTGGTTCATACATTGTTGTTTCATCATTACACCTGTGAGCTCACCAGCGTTAGCTGACCCCTTTTAGCATGTATTCTCAGGTACACAGCAGTAGTAGGACTGCTCAGGATTATCTAGCTCGAGTCGCATTCAGACAATCAGGAGATTCATATGCATTTCTATATTTTGTACAATTAGATATGCCTTAGAATCTCTAACTTTTAGCTTGCAAGCTTTTGTAAACATTATATCATTGTAAACGTTTATTTTATCAATGAAAGTGTAAAACGACGCATATAGAGTCGTTCATTATATATCTTGTGTGCTTTGATTATTGATTAGTCGCGCCCCGACCCGATTCGCTTCCGCAACCCGAATTTGGGGGTGCGACAGATTGGTATCAGAGCCTAATGTTATAGTGAACCAGGTTGCATTTAGTGGGCCTAGACTATGACCGTTAGGCAGTATTTCCTATTAGGTATAACTGGTTCAGTGATTACATCATATGAGTTTAATTTAACATAGCATGATCAACTATGTAAAATTAAATAAAGATGATGTAAGATCTGAAAGGAGTTATGGCTGAACAGGATACACTAGTTGACTCTGACCACGAGAGAAACGGGACCATTACTTGTTTATGTTAGACACACTAGGCTATAGTATATGATATGGTATATATATAGGCCTCACTCTCTAAACGTTCTTGCCACTGGAATGGCAAACTTTCCTATCGTTGTACCAACCAATTTAGAAAACGAAACCGAAGCCTTATCTACTACGATAGGGGCAATCACAATAACCGCTCACCCAGCTGTAACGAGCAACGAAACTATAATCCCACGAAAGATTTGTCACCTAGGCACGATACATTCACTACGGCACTTCGAGTGCCACCTTCACAGTACATTAGTACTGCATTTCGATACTTTGGGTACTGCATTCACGGCACTTGGTGTTGCATTCGGACACAATTGAAAACACACAATTTATTACTCATCCTTGGCAATTAGTGCTACACTCGGAAATCATATGATTTACATTAACTTCTGGCCCTTGTGCCACATCCGAAAATTACACGACTTTTAGCCTCTGTGCTACATTTGGAAGTCACATGAACTATACTTATCTTAGCCATCTTGCTACTACTTTCCACTCTTATCATAGACATGTGAAATTCTCATACACGTACTACTCTCTAGGCTATGGTATATTGAAGATGTATGCATAGGCCTCACATACTCATTACTACCCTGTCATCGAGGATGACAACATGTTCCACTGTACTACCTACTACTCATGGGAAAGATACTGCTTTGTGTCCTTCCTACCACTCTTATCCTTCAGGATCGCGTTTAAGACGCACTACTAGAGAAAAATACAAAGTCTCCTCGAACTAGACCTTAACTTATATATATTGTCGATTTCACTATACATGGAACACGCCAGAGGGCAGCCGCCCATCGATGGGGCTGGCTACCTGCTGCACTTGCCACTTGGAAATTCAAAACACACTTAACCCTCGCAACATATTCTCAAAGACTAAAATCCTTTTTCTATCATTTCCTATAGAACTCGCTCGCATGGAAATGGCAAACTTCACAATGGATGACTACGCGTCTGACAACGAACAGATTAACGAGGAACAAATTCAATACACATATCTCGATGAAGAGATAGCTCCAAACGAAGAAATCGAGGAACAAAACTTTGGGATGGTTGACATCGAAGAATACGAAAGAGTACGAGATCAGGCCGAGGACTTAGATGGCCGAAATTGGGAACTTAAACAGAAATGCAAAACCTACGAGCAAGAGCTGAGAATCCTAAAAAGATCCATTCTCGAACGAATCCGAGATTGGATCCACTACTGGAAGGAAGTAACTGCAAACTTGAGTCACATGACCACAACCTGGATCAAGTGGATGTACCGACAAGCAATCGACGATGCTTTGAACTACCCTGCACCTCCACGATACAGGGACATGCTCAAAGCTCGTTATTACCCTCACGACCTGCACCTAGAATAGATCCACGATAACTACAACCATTTTGAGTAGTGAACTTAATTATCTGGTAGGTCGTGCCTGAAACCTCTAATTCGATGGGTGTATAGTAACACCATCACATTTTGTATAAACCCTTGTATTCGTCCGGATGTAACAAATTCCCGGTAACTTTTGTAAACTCTATGCTGAGAATCTTTTGAACTCATTACCTTGAATGGTATCAAATCTTACCATCTAATGAACCTAATTGCCACTTGTACTGTTGTATATTACTTCCTTGTACATACATTCTAATTAATTATACCTTATGCATGATTGCACTTTAAACCTCGCCAATGAGCTTTTCCCTATTGATCTAGTTCCTGTTAAGATCGAAAGTTTCGACATCATTGTTGGCTTGGACCGGTTGTCCAGAAAATCATTTGAATTCCTCTCGTCACTGGTACTACTTTGATCATACAAGGGGAGACCAGTGGGACGAGACTGAACATCATATCCTGTATGAAACACCAGAAATATCACTCATCTCCAAATGATGAAGACCAGCGACGAAGTCGCCACCTTACGACTAAAACTTGTATACATAATATAACCCATTTGAAGCTAGTAAACTTTCTCTAAGCATGTATAGTATGTGAGAAAACAGTTCTCAACAAATTTTCATTAGAATTTCTCCACGGATCTCTCGCAAACGTAAAACTTTCAATAGATGCTCACCGAACATCTACTCCAAACTTTCCACAACTACTAATTTTCAATGAATTTTTGTAAATAGAATTACCAACGAGTGGTTAATGACAAGAAATTTTCCACATATTTGATTTAACTTCGGTTTTCAATAAATAGTTACCATCTTGAGTTTTCCAAAAAGAATTGCATCAGCAAGGAATAGTAAACAAAGATTTCCACGCAAAGCGCTTTACGAAACTTTCAAAAAAACCGTAAGTTATTAACAAAGTTACCAAGAATTACAATAACATACCTTCTTTAGCCAAATGAAAAAACATATATATATGCCAACACTTGATATAACCCTTGGTACCACTATAGACAATTAAGTGTCAGACGACGATCTATTCTGTGCGAAACCAAAAACATTCCCTTAACCACTCACTTTGGACAACGATAACAACTTATACATTAGAACATCGGCGGGTCCTCTAACAATTTACATACTGAAGATACGTTCCAACGGTTTATATTGGATGTAATCCAACAATTCACTTACGTTTTCACAACTCGTGGCTGAGATGTTATCCGCCATACTCATACGAAACTTGCTATTCGATCATGTTTGATCACTATCCTAACACGTTCGACGAATGATCTACTCATAACGCAAAACACAACATCTAATCGTAACTTCATCACTATTTGACTTGTTTTGTCAACAAATTACTCATACGCCTTGTTTGATCATGATTGATCACTACGTAATCTGAACTATGATTTGAATAACGATTCGACTACTATTCGAACAACGGAATAGTCATGATTCGACTACTGCCTTGAACAACAAACCGGTCATGAATTGACCACTTCAAACACGACTTAGACGCTGAGTATATCGCAGAATTAACAAATCGGTTTAGGCTGGATAGCACAACTCAAAAATCTCACTACGGAAGTTGCGAATAGAACTCTTCTTTCTAGATATGATAATCAATCGAGATCGAAATACCTCCTCTCACTTTCTTTTCCGATGATATCCGAAAATTCCGTCAAAATCACTATTACAAGGAAAACCTATTCATAGTTCCTCCAGTTTCCGGTGGAACTCAAATTGAACAAGGGGAGGAAGGCAAAACGAAGTTGCGCATTATACCGCGTAGAAGGTACACGAAAAAAAGTACTACACCAATCATGACCTCGAACTTGGAGCTGCCGTCCTTGCACTCAAAATCTGGAGACCCTATCGATACGGTACTAAGTGCACCATCATTACCGATCACAAAAGTCTCCAACACGTATTTGATCAAAAGGATCTCAACATGAGGCAACGTCGCTGGGTTGAGTTGCTTACTGATTATGACTGCGAAATCAAATACCATCCGGGCAAAGCAAACGTTGTTGTCGATGCCCTTAATCGAAAGGAACGCGCTAAACCACTTCGAGTCCGAGCCCTCAGTATCACAATTCATAATGATCTTATCATTCAGATTCTCACCGCTCAACTCGAAGCACTCAAACCTGAAAACATAAAAAATGAGGCCTTGCGCAACATGGAGAAACAATTCGAAACCAAACCTAACGGAGTTAAACACTTCTCAAACCAAATCTGGTTGCCCTATTTCGGAAACCTACGCGACTTGGTGATGCATGAAGCTCACAAGCCCAAATATTCTATACATCCTGGATCTGACAAGATTTATCATGGCATCAAAGAATTCTCTTGGTGGCCAAACATGAAAGCTGAAATCGCCTCATACGTCAGCAAGTGCCTTACTTGCTCAAAAGTCAAAGCCGAATACCAGAAACCTCCCGGATTACTCCAACAACCAGAAATCCCACAATAGAAATGGGAGTAGATCACTATGGAGTTCATCACAAAACTCCCGAGATCATCAAGCGGTTGCGATACCATTTGGGTGATCGTCGATCGTCTCACCAAATCTGCTCATTTCCTCGCAATCAAAGAAACCGATAAAATGGAACGCCTTACACGAATCTATCTCAAGGAAATCGTTTCCCGATACGGCATTCCCATCTCGATTATCTCCGATAGAGATAGTCGTTTCACATCTCACTTTTGGCAATCACTTCAGAAATCATTGGGTACTCGTCTGGATATGAGTACTGCATATCATCCTCAAACCGATGGTCAAAGTGAACGAACAATTCAAACACTGGAAGACATGCTACGAGCCTGTGTAGTTGATTTAGGTACTAATTGGGAACATCACTTACCATTGTGCGAATTCTCATATAACAACAGCTACCATACCAGTATTGGAGCTGCACCATTCGAGGCATTATACGGTCGTAAGTGCCGATCACCTGTTTGTTGGACCGAAGTGGGAGACAGCCAACTCACTGGTCCTGAAATCATACACAAGACCACCGAGAAGATCGTTGGTATTCAAAACCGGCTGAAAGCCGCACGTGATCGTCAGAAAAGTTATGCTGACGTGAGACGCAAACATCTCGAGTTCCAGGTTGGGGATCGAGTACTCTTGAAAGTATCACCTTGGAAAGGTGTCATCCGTTTCGGTAAACGCGAGAAATTAAATCCCAGGTACATTGGACCTTTTGAGATCTTGGAAAGGATTGGTCTAGTGGCATATCGTTTGCAGCTGCCACCCGAGCTCAACAGCGTGCATCCCACATTTCACATTTCTAACCTGAAGAAATGTCTGTCTGATGAGACACTTATCATCCCTCTTGACGAAATTCATATTGATGATAAACTTCATTTCGTTGAGACACCAGTGGAAATCATGGACCGTGAGGTCAAACAGTTGAAACAAAGTCGTATTCCCATCATTAAGGTCAGGTGGAATTCGCGGCGTGGTCCGGAATTCACTTGGGAACGGGAAGACCAGATGCAACTCAAGTATCCACAGCTATTCTCAAATTCCACTCAAACCACCACTTGAACTAAATTTCGGGACGAAATTCTCTTAACAAGGGGAGAATGTGACACCCGGCAAATTAGGGCTTGTTATTAGTTCCTAATCACTTAGTTAATACATTTAATTAGTTCTATGATAGGCTAATTGTATGTATCGTTATATATTTATTTGAGAATATATACACGTACGCGATTTGTCTAAATCGTACATCCTGATATCGGATAGATTCTGGTACACAATCATACGGACGTTGGTGAAACAATTATTAAATAATATGAAATTATTTAATAACATTGATAAATACTTTATATTATGTTTAGAATATAACGAACATATACGTTTTGCTTAAACGTGACAAAACGCGACAAAAACGCGCGAAACACATCAGACAAACGAAATAACCCCAAGTTATATTTTTATAACTCTAAACAAAGTATTTTGATAAAATACTTCCATTAAAGATATCGAGATTTAAATCGTCATTTAAAACGCGCGTATTAAACGTATAAACGGTTAATTAAACGATCGGGTAAACGAGCACGGTACATTATGTAAATTTGGGAAGTTAAAATTTGACCAAATCTGGCCATGGGTCCCATAAAAAATCAGCAAGACATGGCTTGCCATGCCATGCCATTTGATTACTTACATACACCACCACCCATCCCCATTCACTCAACCAACCCCATTTTCCATTTTCAAATTTCATATACTTTCTCTCCCTCTCTCTCTCTCTCTCACAAAATTCACCAGCCAAAAAGGGCCTCCAATCACCACCATCATCCACCATAAGCCACAACATCAAACCATAGCATTTTACAAAGGATTTCAAGAGGAAACGAGCACAAGGACGTCTACGCCGCTATTATCATCTTCGTTCTTTCATCTTCATTGTAAGAACTTCATTCTCTTTTAAAATACTTGTAACAACTTTATTTACATGTTAGTATGTTCATATAACTAGAAAATGTCCAAAACATAAGTCGAATCGCATTTTAAAACTCGAAATCTGAAGCTAAATCTTCCTGTCCAGATTCTGTTTCCACTTCAACGATTTTTATAAAATTCATTTCTTAATGAAAAATGATGTTTCTTAAGTCTAAAATGTAGTAAAAGAAGTATCTTTCCAAAAAAATTAGTCTCGTGACTTTTCGACTCCGTTTACTACTCGAAAACATTTTTCTCCGGTGACATAGGGCTACTGTTCCGGCGGACAGAAACTTTCAGTGACTTCTCGAGGCCATATCTCGAGTTCTAGACCTCAAAAACGTATGAGAGTACCTGGGAAATCTTGATAATTTTGTTATATACAAAAAGTTCTTCTTTGGCTCATTCCGTAAATACACCAATTTTTCCAGAAAATCTGATTTGTGAGAAGTGGTCTAAATTCGGACTAAACAGAACCCTGATACTTTGTGAATTTTTAAAAAATATCAAACAACCTCCAAAAGTCATAAAAAAATTACAGGAACTATATAAGATATGTCGGAACGTTGTGTAAAAATTTCAGAACGTTTCGCTAACGTTTGCTATTTTAAATAAAAATCACAAATTCGGACTGACTTTAACTCCGAACTTTGACTTTCGGATGAATAGTGACTCCGAACTTTGACTTTCGGATGAACATTAACTTTGACCCTATGAACTTCGGATGAACAGTAATTTTTATTTTCGTTGATTTTTATACTTTTATGCAAAAAGCGGATTTTGTAGTCTCGGATCAACACATTCGGACTAAACCATATATTCGGACACATATACATTCGGACCGCCACACTTTCGGAGGCATACTTTCGGACCAAAATTATATATAAGTATAAGTATAAGTTCGGACATATATATATATATATATATATATATATATATATATATATATATATATATATATATATATATATATATATATATACACTTTCAGAATTTCATATAAATATATATATACACTTTCAGAAATAATATCGCAAACAAATACATACTTTTATAAGTATGCAAAATAACAAAACACATAATAATACTTTGTAATTATTATTACAAAAACTTACCAACGGGCCGTTCATGTTTTCAAAAACACAAACAACTAAACTACCAAATTACTTGGACATTACTAGTTGGGTGAACAACTAGCATAGGTAATCTTTTGAGATACCTACTCATTATCATAACCTTGCGCGTTTAGGACGCCCGGCAGGTTACAGTCGCTTGGACGACCTCACATCTTTGTGCACCATCATTATTTGCTATTTGCAAACGCATCAGACTCAGGTGAGTCTCATAGCCCCGACTTTTACTGTTTTTACTCCCGGGGTGGGAATACATGCTCAGATTTTGTTTTACATATGAACACAAGTACAAAACTCAATATATTGACTGCATGAGTTTGTTTTCACTAATCATGAAGTCCTCCACCACATAGTTTGTTAATATGGATTTAGCGTGAATGTTAGTGTATGGTACCATATGGGATTGACAATCCCTGTCCGGGGTAGTCGCGCTACCATGACTGTGATGTCAAACGGGCACATTATCATTTGTTCACACGTGTGTTGATTAGGCACATGCAGGAGGCACCTCGCTCAAGTCCTTGAATGTGGATCCTGACACCCTCAGTTAAGCTCAAACTATGGGCTCATGGCAGTAATATACATATTTATTTGATTGATTTCAAATCATTATACTAAATCTTGTGGTTCATACATTGTTGTTTCATCATTACACATGTGAGCTCACCAGCGTTAGCTGACCCCTTTTAGCATGTATTCTCAGGTACACAGCAGTAGTAGGACTGCTCAGGATTATCTAGCTCGAGTCGCATTCAGACAATCAGGAGATTCATATGCATTTCTATATTTTGTACAATTAGATATGCCTTAGAATATCTAACTTTTAGCTTGCGAGCTTTTGTAAACATTATATCATTGTAAACGTTTATTTTATCAGTGAAAGTGTAAAACGACGCATATAGAGTCATTCATTATATATCTTGTGTGCTTTGATTATTGATTAGTCGCGCCCCGACCCGATTCGCTTCCGCAACCCGAATTTGGGGGTGCGACACATATTTACGCATTATGCGAAATCGAATAAATTTATTTAATTATATACCAATCTATCTTTAAAAGTAGACAATCTATCTATCTATCTATCTATCTTATATATTAAAAGAAAAATCATGGAAGAATAATAGCTATTAGATGAAGATCAACAATAAAGATCTAACCATTAATAACAATAACGACATACTTAATCCTATTTTTTGTGTGATTAAATACTAATATGCCCTTCTATATTTACAATATACGCCCTTTTATATTTACAATATAAATCCTTTGTTTTTTTCTTAATTCTAGATCGCTCCTCAAAATATTTTTTGAAAATTTTAATTTAATAACTACCTCATTATTTCTTCCATAATTCAAACTATTCCTACAATCTTTTTTACTCCAATATGTTATTTTTCAATTCTAAAAAATTCATAGCTTCATTTCATTACCCAGTGTTCAAAATTCCTATACAATCGCCTTTTATTTTTTAATTATTTTATCAATTTCTAAGTTCCAACTTGGATTAGGGATGGTAACGGGTCGGGTTCGAGCGGATTTTATATGTACCCATACCCATTTAGAATATTCGAACACATACCCGGCTCAATGCCCGCTTGGTACCCAATTAGGATTAACCATCGATTTTTAGGTATTTTTCATGGGTTTCGGTTATCCCCATATATGTAACTTTGGCCGAACAAAAAATTGTATAGTTATTGAAAATACGATACAAATTTGAAACACGGCAAAAAAACAAAACCAAAATTGTCATAAACTATAGTATATTCAAGATTTCAAATCTTAAAGCTAACAATTTAACTATTTAATTGACTTATTCAAAGTTTCGGTACGTTCAAAATAGCAAACAATTTCATGATTTCATATCATATAAGATTAAGATGTAATAATCATGGAAATTTAAATATAAAATTAAAGCGTATGGTATAAGGTTCACCAGTTAATATGTACATTATCTTATATATATATATATATATATATATATATATATATATATATATATATATATATATATATATATATATATACATATTATTTAAAACTCAAATTAATAATAACAATTATGTGGGTATGAATATGGGTAAATGGCTAGGGATACGAGTACACGTAATTGAGCTGTTATTACCAAAACCCATCATCATACCCATACCCGCGACATAAAAAAACTGTACCCAAACCGCATCCAAACCCGCTATAATTCGTGACTAATTGACCGTTAACGTACATTGATAATGTAATTTAGTCAGGACGTACATACATATATCCCGCGAAATTCGCGGGTCCTAAACTAGTTATATTATATTGGAAAAAAAAACAACATTCACTGTAAATTTAGGATGGATAGATTATTATTATTGGTATATAATTTGTTTGTTTAAAGTTTTTATAAACCACCTAATCACAAACTGGAGTGGATGTGTCTGTTCAATCTTCGTCCTCCACAAAAGCTAACACATCTTTCTTTGAGTATGTGTAAACAAAATCAGATTTCGTAATAATGGTTCTAGATGACTAGCTTAACAAAAAGATAACTAATAATCGATAACAATTATATGATATCATATAAACAAGTAAAACAAATTTTAATGCATCACAAAGAATGAAACTTCAATATATCTTCCTAATGCAGATGACAACAACGAAACAAACGTGGCAAAATTCTTCTCCAAGTAATTCTTCTCCTTAATTAAGAACGTCATTATCTTTTGTGTACACGTTTTCTTGTTGGCTCTCGTAAATGTGTAGCTCCGCAAGTATCTTTGCCTGATACGAATCTCATCAGCGTTGTACGGTAGGACCATTGGACGCTGCCCTTGAACATCTTTTATAGAGTCTATACTCATTAGACTCTTTAAGAACTCCTTATCGGCATCCACCCGTTTGTAGGTCAGGAAATTGCTTTTGACATCCATGGAGATTTAGGGGAAAGTTTCGTTTGTGGTTGATTTTGAACAATGTGATTGATTAACAATTTAGCATACGTGATTTATGGTTTTATTTATAGTGTGTAGCACAAGAGAAGATATTAGAGTAGTTTCCGTATGGCATTGGAATTACGTACATACGAATATATTTGTAAACAAAATCAAAACTTTAGATAGTGTTTTTTTTAACAATAACTTAACAAACATACCATAAATGTAACAACCAAAAGGTTCGATATATATTGACTTACTAAAACAGAAAACATACAAATTATTAAAAAATCTCCAAGTAAATCTCCAAGATTAATCGCCATTCAATAAAGGAAAAAGAAAGGAAAAAAAAAAGAAAAAGGAAAAGAAAAAAAAGAACAATAATCCTTCCTATATATTCTGAATTAACTATCTAAAATAATAAACGTTGTATGTGACACGAGTAAATAGTCATCGTAACAAGATAAAAGGGATGTATTTAGAGAGAAAATAATAATAAATACTAGCTCACGTCTTAATTTTATTGTTCATATTTTTTGAATGTCTCAAAACAATGTTTCATTTATGAAAAAATTATCAATTTTTAATCGATCACCAATACATTTATTGTAATTTTCTAAAGTTATGTGTAAAATCAAAGATGGAGCCATGTAGAGAATAGGTAGCTGTTGTTAAGGGTACATTCTATAAATTTTTTATGAAAAGTTGCATATTTAGTTGCATTCTTTGTTTGTGCTAAGCGTTCACAAAAATTGTAATCCCAGTAATACATGTCACTTTAAATTTTGAATCTGCCAATGTTTATACTTGTATAACACTGTTAAATTGGAACATAGGAGTAATACATAATGCTATATCATTTAAATAAAATCTGAAGTAGTGGCTTTTCTCATTGGTCAGGAGTATTAAGGTGGACCCTTGGAATATGGAAAATAATTTTGTTGCTACAGTTTTTGACTTTTTTTCCTACACGGCCGCCAGTGAAATACCATACGGAGATAATAATAATAAAAAATTAAATATGAATATGAATGGTGGAAAATAGACAATTAGAGAGTAGTAGGATATTACTCTTTGTGTTTTCAGCATTCATGTTATTTCCTTATACCATAAACAATAGCAAATCAACAATTTCATCTCATACAACCTAATTAAGTGGTATATGATTAATTTCTATGCTGTATAAATCACTATAACCCTATCTATACGCTAAATTTGTAGTGAAAAATATGTGGAGGTCGACATGATGTGCGTCGTATATTCATTTTGGATTTTCATGTAAACTACAAACGACATAAATATAACCATAGTTTCGACAAAAAATAGTCAAAACAATTGAAAACGTTAGAGAAATAACAAGTTCCACTACAAGAATAAAGGGATTAGAGACGGACAAAAGTCGTCGCTAAAGCCCATAAAATCGTCGCTGTAGAGCTTAAGAGAGGACATGTCGTCGCAAAAGCGTCGTCGCTATAACCTCGTCTGTGTTACTCTACTGCGACGACTTTAGGGGCTTGTGTTTCTTGTAGTGTTCCCGCCTTTTGAAGGTTAGTGCCGCAAAGGAACATGCAGTCGGTACATATAATCATCCGGTCCGAAACAAACACCTGATATCACCGATCCATAGTTCTAAATTTGATAGTCAGTTACAAAATGGAGCTCAGAAGTATGCGCATCATTTCACAGACAAAATGCCTCGTAAGTCCAGACATAAAAATATTTGCATATTCATCACAGCTAAAACCACAGATTTTTAAATTTAATTAAAATCTTCTACTTATTCTTCAATTATTATTAAAAAAAAAAAAAAAAAACAAAACAATGTGTGTAAAATCTCAGAGTTGAATCCAAAAGAATGGATATTACGCAGACAATCAACATGGCATCATTTCAGACCGCCCGTCTGCTACTATCTCATCATCGAATTAACCCCATCACTTACTTCATAATCACACTTCAATAAAATTTAATAAATACCATATTAAAAAAAAAAAAAAAAAAGAAGAAGATTAAACTGATATGAATAAAACTATACTTTAAAAGGAAAATGTAATAATTACATATGTAACTTTATTAATTAACATCGTGATCGATTATAAAATTATCTAGTTTTTGAGGCGAAAGATAGATAATTGACAAGCCGGATCGATTCATAATTTGTTGCATATTTATAAATCATAATGGTCAAGACATGCTAGTTTCCCCACTCACTGGTTGTTACTATGAAGATGCATGCCAGAGCTTGAACCATGATCTCGTGCCTTTTGTGACAAATATATGGTCCCCCATTACCAACTGAGCTACGTATCATTGGTAGTTTTGATTCTTGAAGCAACACTAATATCATGTAATGCCTTCAAATGAACAGACCGATAATGGTTATTAGTAAGAAGGGCATCTTTCATTTTTTAGAGATTTTGTGTAGATAATGCTGGTTTATTGAAATGAGGCCTCTAAATAAGTTGATTTCTAAGCTTGAATGTAGATTATCCTTTAACGCCTAATTTTCGTGTGATTTATATCTTTCGATATATACTTATCGAGCCAATTGTTGAATAATTCAGTCAAATATATACCAAGAGATATATACTTGATAGAAAATCGATTACTAATGTTGTGATTCGATCTATAGTTCTAATAATATCCTACCTTATTCAAGATATATAGTTTTCTGAAACTTTGATTTATAACATGTCAAGTCATATCTTATATATTCAACCTTCAACGACGGCTCTACTAGTAGTGTAGTGAAAAAATGTGTTTTTAAGAACAAATGAATTGAAGATGTATTGTAATTTGTAATGTACGTTATTAATTTTTAGTGACCCAGCATAGTCAGAAAGAAATTGTTGTGTTGTGTTCATTTAAAAACACGCACCTTTCTAACAACATTTCGTGATTTCAAAACAACTCAGAATCGATAAATGCCAAATTTATAGGTTTAGGGCAAATAGAGCATAATTTAATTGTCTCAAAATTTAAATTTGTTTTGTTTCAAGAGTAACGTTAAAATGAGTATATCAACTTTTTGTGAGAATGAGGGAAGCAATAGAAATGTGATACGTGTCACTAAACCCTTTTCCAACGCATTTTAATAATTAAATATCTCTCAAACGGTAAGTCAAAATATCACAAAAATTACACCATAAAAATCAGCGTTTAATCTACTTCGATTAGAAATGTGACAAGGCAACTTTGGACGAACTTTTTTTTCGTTTTTCGGTGGGTTTTGAAAACAACTAACACATGTGTTACCAACTAGTAACACATGTGTTACCAGCAACTAACACATGTGATACCAGCTATTAACACATGTGTTACTAATTTTGTAAATTCCAAAAAAAAAAAAGTCGTCGAAAGTAAAACTTGCGAGATGGCAAATCGAAGAGAAAAAAATGTTGATTTTTATGGTGTAATTTTTATAATTTTTCGACTTACCGTTTGTGAGATATTTGATTTTAAAAAAACATGGGGAAAAATAGGTTTTATAACACGTAGAACATTTTTATTGATTTATCCATTCTCACTAAATTTTTCATTCTCATTTTAACATAAAAAGAATCCTATTTGAGTATAAGGTATCACTTATCACATATATAAGTATATAACCTTCCAATATCTAAAAAAAAAAAAAAAATCTTCTTTTATACATAAGGTACAAGGCAAAGGCCCAAATACCCTCGATAAAAGCAATGGGCTTTTTGTTTCGTTCCTAATCACGAATTTGATACCCTTAGCCTTAGGTCTTCACCTAGGCCCTAGGCCAGTCAGAATCTCCACGGCCATATGCCCATATGCCCTGTGCCCATATGCTTTTTATTCTTCTATTTTTTTTATTTTTATTTTTAATCCGTGCCAGGCAAGTTAATAAACACAATTATTACCATTTTATTTTTTTTTAAGATTAGTCTTACCTTTAACCTTTTCATATATGTTTATGTCATGTTTACACATTATGCGTAATCAAGTAAATTTATTTAATTATATACCAATCTATTTTTAAAGGTAGACAATTTTTTTTTAAAGGCAGTATTGGGCTCAGTGGCATTGCCTCTTCATATACCCATCACCAATTTCAGGGGAAACCCGAATATTTCGAGAGAAAACCCCTATCTCCATCCCGGAGAGCATTTTGCTCACATCCGGGTTCGAACCCATGACCTTGAGGTCATGGTATATTGGAAAAAAAAACAACATTCACTGTAAATTTAGGATGGAAAGATTAAGATTATTGGTATATAATTTGTTTGTTTAAATTTTTTATAAACCACCTAATCACAAACTGGATATGTGTGTGTGTGTTCAATCTTCGTCCTCCACAAAAGCTAACACATCTTTCTTTGAGTATGTGTAAACAAAATCAGATTTCGTAATAATGGTTCTAGATGACTAGCTTAACAAAAAGATAACTAATAATCGATAACAATTATATGATATCATATAAACAAGTAAAACAAATTTTAATGCATCACAAAGAATGAGACTTCAATATATCTTCCTAATGCAGATGACAACAACGAAACAAACGTTGCAAAATTCTTCTCCTTAATTAAGAACGTCATTATCTTTTGTGTACACGTTTTCTTGTTGGTGTTCAAGCGTAAAAACACTTAAGTACTATTTTTATGATGATGTATGGGGAATTAAGCTAGTCACACTCCGATTAACGTGCAAATCCAGAATCGAGACTAAGTCAATCGAGGGTGGTGAAAGCCTAATTCTTGAAGAGCAATTCGTGAGGAATAACTCTGTGGATTTATGAGGTGTTGGCCTGAAATGAAAGCATAACACTAGTATTTATACTCAAACCCTAAGCTGACGTGGAGGGTTTGGTCGTGGGGGAGCACGACACTTCCTGCGTGGATCGCTGACGTGGAAGCTACGTCGTGGCCGAAGATGACAATTACTGTGTGCCGGCTGACGTGGACCAATCGAATGAACCGACCAGGTTAATGGCCAGGGCATGCAAATAGTACCTGAATATAACGGTTGCGGATTGTACTATTGTCAGAGAATGTCGGGCATGCCTTGTCATCTTGCGGACGTACCGTTGTTATGCAGTTACAACGGCAGGTGTTGTGATCCAACCCGGGACGTACCCGGACCCATGTTTGACCTGGGCATTGGTGCCGATGCCGAGAGCTAAAAGAGCTGGTCTCAGACGTTATCCGGAACCGTGGCTCGGCACGGATCCGGAGTCATAATACCCAGTGCCACCTATCATCCGCGCCAAGGGCTGCTAGAGCTGACCACGGATGTCATCCGGGTCCAGGCTCGGTACGGACCCGAGGCCAAGTTATGTGGTGTAGGCTGATGTCAGATGACGAGGTCAGGTGGCGTACATCATTAAGTCCCCCCAGTCCGTTATTATATTTCAGTCCGGGGATATGATGGCGGACTTAGAATAAATGACGTGGCACAGCAATGATGGCTTTTCAGTCTTGACGGCGTGCAATAAATGCATGTCTTTTCGGATGTCGCAGTTGGAATGCGATGGGACGGCTTACAGACGCTGCGTCATCATACAGCTGGATACACGACGGTTCGTTTTTCAGATTATGAGATATGTCAACACGTGGCAGTGTGAGGCGTGGCAACCAAACGGTAACTTCTCGGTTGTGAGATCTGCTGACACGTGTAGGGCGAAGATTGAAGCCCACAAGGCCCGGCCCATGGAAAGTTGCCTATAAATAAGAAACCCCTATTTTTACTTCATTTTTTACGCCAGTTAAAAAATTTCGAGATCATTTCGGCAAATTCAAACGTTCCGTCAACTGTTCAGGCTCATCAACCCAGATTCCAATCACCCTCAAACAAACCCAGGTCCGTCACTTGTATCCTCAAACTTTTTCTTCTTTGACATATATACATACCATGGCTGCCCCTAAGAACGTAGCAGAGGTCCGTGTGGCCGCGGTTGGGTCCAGCAAAGGCCCGAACGTGGCTTATGAGGCCAGTTCGGTGAAACCGGAGGATATTCCGGATATCTTGAGGCGTTTCAGATGCCTTCAGAGGTTTAACCCCGTAGCGCCTACCCCCAAGCAACGCGCCGACGCGCCACTAAAGGGTAAGGTGGCCGTCTACTGGAAGACCATGGAGAAAGGCAATCTCCGTATGCCGCCGACCCCGTTTTTCTTGGACGTTTGCAAACATTATAAGGTGGGGTTTAGTCAGCTGCACCCCTTCGGCGCGCAGAAAGTAACTATTTTTGAGATATGGTTCAGATCACTGAACCCGAGGCCGTTGGTGAGAGTTTTCCAGGCCTGTTTTAAGCTTACTCCGAGAGCCGGCACGGGGTGGTATACCTTTGCGAAGAAGAACAACTTCGTAGGTTTTGCGGAGTCGTCTTTGCACGACTGGCGTGACACTTTTTTATTCATTGATCAGACTGTCATCCCTGATAACGCTGTGGAGACGTTGGTGTGGCAGTACGAGCGCCCGAAGAACGTCAGCCACACGCCGAAACTAACAGGGGAGGAGGACGAGTTGCTGGCGGCGTGCCGAGATGCGAACCTGGAGATGCTCAAGTATCACTCGTTCGTGCTCGTTATGGGTTGTATCAGCTCTTTTTAGCCGCATGACGGTTTGATACCCGTTGTCAAGCAGGGTGGCCATGGTATGGGGTGGAGCTTGTTTTCTTGCCTTAATGCTTTTCTACATATGCCCTGTTTACTAATTATTTGTGTTGCGTTGGTGCAGATATGAATTTGAACTCCATCTTGAAGTCGCCCAGCTTGTCAGGCCTCAAATATGTCAGGAGGTCGGTGGAGGATGTCCCTGACAGTGGCAAAGTGACCGGGGCGACGGTTACCTTGGCCGAGCCTGTGATCACGACCGTCGTTCCGCTGTCGGCCTATTCTGATGTGGAGGCGTCCAGTGCCCAGCCGCTTGCCAAGCGTAAGGGTCCGGAGGCAGGTAAGAGGGGATCCGGGGAACCAACGAAGAAGAAAAAGAAGATGCCGCGAGAGGTTGCTGAGTCCAACCTGGCGAACTTTCAGTGTGCGCCGAGCACAGGTGGGCGCTACATTATACCTGAGGACGGTACGTAATGTTGCCCTATTCTATGCTGGCAAGTGGTGTTTTTGTGCTAACTGTTTGTTGTCTGTATAGCGGAGACGGACCCACTTCTTGTTACTACGGAGCAGGTCAGCAGTGTACTTGTTCTCCGGGACGAGGAGGAGGAGGAGGAGGATGACGGGCTGGTTCGCCGCAGCCGGGCCTCAGGGCATGCTGCTACTTCTTCTGGTACGGTGCCCTTGGTTGATGGGGCTGGCTCGCGTCCTGAAGAGCCAATGATGGTGCTGAACAGCCCACCGTAGCAGGCGCCTGTCGAGCCCCGACCACTGAGTCCTCCGAAGGCGGCTACGCCTCCGCGCCTATATATTGGTGTGCATAGCTTTTTAACTTGGTGTTTTAACTAGGTCTGATAGAATAGCTATACTCACGTCTATGCTTCCGGAACAGTTCGTTCCGGAGCGCTTCTTGAAGGTGCCTGCCTTTGTATAACACCCCTCATTTCTTTAAACAATTATAATAATAATTGTGATTCGGAAGCGTATTTTTCAAACATGTAACCATGCTTTACATTACCCTTTAATGTAGATAAACTTTTTCAAACTAAATACATGACATTTCAACAACTAGGTGTTATATAATTTAAAACATATCTTCGGTTATTAAACCAACATCAGAGTAATCCGTCTGTCAAACATTCCATCATTTCCAAGAACTTCCTACCCAACCCAATGTGTCCCATCTATTATAAACTGCAGGAAGGACTGTGGTGGGGTTAGCATAACGCTAAGTGAATGAAACTATAAGCAACAGTCTAACTTAGCACAACAATCTGTTTACATCAGCTAACGATAAACAATCAATCATCATAAGGATCGGTGGTTCTTGAGATACCCTTATACCGGTATGGTACTCAAGGAACACTTATCAATCATCTGTATTGGCCTATACAGAATTACCGATGACTTGTTGTTAACCACATACGACCTAGATCTTTAAACCAACATTTCAAGTTTCTAGATCTCCTGTCGTCTATAACAACAACCAAGTCCAACCATCCATTCAAGTTGACCTCAGAATCTTACATACTAGCTCAAACGGCCCAATAAACAAACAATCAAATTAACATGGCAAGTTATCTCAAATCAAAACAGTCTATCAAAGTAATGCTACAATTACTTGTTGTAATCAAATCATTACAACTAAATCACACTGAGGTTACAGATCTACTCACCGAATACCTCAGTCGTCCACTCAGTAGTCTAATATCACTGAGCCTTTCTCCACATCTGAGAATACAATGGAATAACACAAGTTAGTTACTTGTCTCAAATCTATACAATATCACTCCAATAGATTTACATCCACAATTCTAAACTACTCAATTCATATGAATTAACACAATCATATTTAGTAACTACAACATGATATTTGACTCAATCATCCAATTCTTTAAATATCATTTAATGATGATTACTTATCATAATGATCACCTTTCAACTTCAAATCAAGTGAGTTATTACTTACTTAAATTCATTTAACACAATTTTTTTCCAAGGTTATGATCATTATTATCACCACATTACTTTAACCAACTTTGATTATCACTAAGTAACATAGTTAGACCATTACCAAAATTATTAATCTCTAACATCCATAATTCACCAAACACCTCATACTTAACATAATCAACTTGAACATCTAATCAATTCACACATTTTATCTTGAATGATATTAATCATCATCATTAATCAATTCTAATATGATCATTAACAACAATTATCAATTATATACTAATAACATCAACTTAAAACATTGATTCTTCCAAAATCAATTAAACCCACCAACTTTATTAATGATCATACATGAATTTCATATTTCTAAGCTAGGGTTTTGATTATAATCATCATATAATCATCAACTAACAATTATACAAACATTACAACCTTCAATTTCAAGTTAATCATACTAATGCAATCAAATACCCAAAAATCCATTTCTTGGTTTATATGAAATCACAAAATCAATACTTACATAGTGTTTATGATGATGATGGAATGATCAAATCACGTTTTTAAAGCTTAAATCATAGTTCTAAAGCTTCAATTTAATCTCACAGCTCGTTTTAGGAATTACAAATCGTCCCTGTGCGTGGTTATATTCAACCAGACCAAGAACAGGGAAGTAGAAGATGATTTCAAGAGAATTTGATGATTAGGGTTTGTGTTTAGGGTTCCTGAGTTTTAATCTCGCAAGAAATCGAAGTATGTAGAATATTTATGAAGTTCCATACGTATTACACATATATATCAGAAATATGTGTACTAGTTTTGTCCCCCGTACTTATCATTGTCTGGAACTTAAAAACCATTCGCGAGGAAAAACTGTTTTATTTAACCGTCAACTGAATTAATTTAAAACAATCAATAATTTATTAGTCACAATAAATTATTCGACTCTTTACCTCATTTATTTTCAAATAACACAACACACTTATTTTCCGACACATTCAATAATAGTTCACTATCAGAAAATATTAAAATACTACTAGACCCGAAGACTGGTTGTTACAAATCTCTCCTCTTTAAAGAGATTTCGTCCTCGAAATCTAATTACCTTAATCAATCAAGTGAAATAGAATCACACATTACATTTCACTAATACTATACTTTTCATACACTTCTAACCACATAATTATTCATTACTATTTGCACACAAGATGTGGTTATAATTTACTTCACTTATGCATATCATCCTTATGCATAACTTTAGTCACACAACACCAAATGTACCTACATATATTTAACCACTTATACACTAAATGTGTATATATATATCTCATCAACTTACACACCACCAGTGTGTACCTCAATTAAATTCACACAAATACATAAGTTATGCTTTGTACTCAATTTAATTTGCTAACACAAGATGCAATATTCATCGAAAATTGTAGCATCTTCAACTATTTAATCACAAATACACACATCAAACGTTACTCCCGTAAGCAACTTATAAATATAGATACACGTTTTCAATTCTTTCCACATTCACATATCCAAATGTACATGTTTCTATCCTTTCCCCCTGCACAAATACTGTGCATATATCCTATCTCTAATAAGTTTAAATAACCACTTACATGACCATTCATACTTAGCCATGTCAACTATTTAAACATACAATACAATTTCATCTTTATCACAACAATAACAACAACAACAACAACAACAACAACAACAACAACAACAACAACAACAACAACAACAACAACAACAACAACAACAACAAGTGGTACTGAATACCACAACATGTACCTTAGCCATAAAGGTTTAACTTACTTCATCACTAACAATTTAGCTAACAACTTGCTAGAATTTCCAACGTTACAACTAGTTTATCATCACTTTACTTAGGTTATATGAAATTCTTTTCTCTAAAGGAATCCAATTCATATAACCATCAACACATAAGAATAACCACTAAGCTTTATGTAGAGGTCAAATT
The DNA here is from genome assembly GCA_949592205.1 of Helichrysum umbraculigerum. Classification (NCBI taxonomy): domain Eukaryota; kingdom Viridiplantae; phylum Streptophyta; class Magnoliopsida; order Asterales; family Asteraceae; genus Helichrysum; species Helichrysum umbraculigerum. The sequence continues at coordinate 27,495,806 of CATIUR010000006.1, read as the reverse complement.
CTATGGTAATACCATTATCACATAATCAATTAGCATCCTTTCACATCAACTCGGATGCTAAATCAACACCTGTTAATACCATGCGCCATCAGCATAGGTATTTTAACAACACAAGGTGCTGTCACTAGTCATCTATTCAACAATATCAACACAATATTATTCGTAATCAACTGACCTCTACTTTGCTTAAATCATCTTTTAACTATCACTAGTTGTAATTCATCACACATACACATCACTTGTACCATAGGTACCACATTAACAATAATTTATGGTGTACTACTCTTTCATTTCAGTCAATCATTCATTGACTATTTCTCAATTACAGGTCAACATATCTTACCTGTTATTTTAAATCACATTAACTTTATCTGGTACTTAGTAACCTCAACAACTCCATGTGAAATGGCATAATATAAATACGTTGGCCAGACGTCGTCATATTATGTCAGTCACACTTTATTCTCAGGCCACTTCATACCATCCTTCTTCAAAGTTATTACTCTTTTACTCTCACATGTCTCACAAATGTGATATTCAAATTTACACACATATACAACATCTTAACCACAGGCATACAACCAAGTATTAACTTGCCACTATTTTCAACTTATCACGTTGAATGAAAACTACTCACATAATCAGGTAATTATAATTCTTTTCACTATTTCATTAGCACATATGTAATGTTCAACACAATTACATCAATCAACACTTTTATTACCCGATTCAATATCAATTACTAGTTACATTTCTTTAACATGGATGTAATATCCAACAACTACATCCATCAACATCATTTAACACTTATAGTACATTTAGTACTAAGCACTTCATCAAAACTATGTGTAATGCTCAACACATATTCATCAATTTATACACCTTTAGTTGATTTACAATTGAGCATTTCATGTTCAATTATCATATAATGTATACTCATATACTTATTCTTTAACTCTCCAATTGCTCAATTCAGTCAAGTTTAATGTTCTACATGATTCAAGTACTTCCTCATGTTCAACTAATTCACATATATGATCCACGTAATCCCATGATCAATGTTTACAAACCCTGGTTAACAATAATCAATTATACCAGTTGCTACCCGATTTTGCATTTAATTTAACTACCTGAGAACAACACATACACAATAACATATGTGAACCTCTTAAAACAAGTTCCGATCACACTCATTTTGTTCATTAATAATTAGTTAGACTCACACTAATTATCACTTATTTGTCTTAACTCAACAGCTTCAAAATTTCCTTGTACCAACACATTGGCACATAATTTAATTATTTGAATCATTGAAAATTTCATCAAAAGGACATTACCATTGGAAATTAGACTCTCTCACGTTTCCGGCGATATAAAGAACGTCAAAAACGGAGTTACGGTTCACCTTTTATGACCATTTTAAAATTAACCTCCTGAATCCCCAACGAATCCGCCGGATTCATTATGAATCCGCCGGATTCACCCCAATTTTGACAAAAATTCATTCTCAGAACCTCTTCTTACCAATCCGGTCCACCCAATCCGCCGAATTCAACCTGAATCCGCCGGATTGGACCCAGTACAGCAGATCTGCACAACCTTTTGCAAAAGTATGAAATTCAAACGCGCATATCTCCTAAACCGTAAAGAATTAGGGTCTGAAATTTTGCAGGCACCTTCATATAATCAAAATGAAACTTTCCATTTTCACACTTTTTCAAAATTCACGTTTATCGAGAAAACGGACGTATTACTAATTTTTTGACCATTTTCAACCATTTTGGTGACACGTCAAATTTCAAATGGCTAGGTTTCTGACTTCCAGCCTTTGCCTACATGTTTCTACCTACATTTATGACATGTGGGCATATTCATCACCCTTATATACCCATTCTATCATATTTTGACTCGTTGACCCGTTTGAGGGTCCAATTGGACACTTTCACCAATTTCAACCATTTTGACTACCACAACACTTTCAACACACTTTGCTACTATATTTATGACTTAAAGTCATTTTAACATTCATTATACTCAAACCACCACTCGTTTCAACCATTAAACCACTAAGTGATCCATTTGGGCACTTTAAGAACCCATTTGGGTTTCAACCCATATAACTACCATTCCATCACCCATTTCACATTACTTTTACTATTATAAGTCAAACTAACCCACTTTCACTATTGGTGTCCTATTATACCCTCAAAACACCAATTTCACATAAAATTCTTTATGTTTTAACCAATTACAACAAGTTTTCAACTTTTACTTCTTTTTCAAACTTGTCAACGCATATCAAGACTCGTTGACCACTTTGACTTTCTACTTTACCACTTTTAATACCTGGATCATAATTCAACCACAATCATGATCAAGGCCAAACACTTAAGCATCTAGCCACATTTATCACTTTATAACATACATCAGACAATTTGACTCTATCAATTTCGACTTTGACTTTTCCAAGTCAAATGCACACATTCCAATCAATGGACACTTTTTAAATTAAACAACAACATGACTCCAAATCACATCCATTGAGATGCACCAACATCTCCTTAATTTCACTACTTGGAGTTATATCAATTTTGGTTATCAAGATTTACTACTACACTTAATCACATTGCTCCCAAAATCATTATTTCACAAGAGCAAGTAATTCCAAATACACAATTTATACAACCGATTTCATACTTTAATTTTTATATTGTAGACACACTTAATTCCACATAATACAACTATTACACCTTATTCAACAATGTGTCTACACAATTCAATTACTTCAAGTTCACTCAAAATTACCCATTAATATTCCTATCATTATATTAACAAGTAATAATCATCAACAACTCACAACTGGGAATTCATATCAGTCTGACTCGATTTACTTTACTATTACTCATATCATAGCAAAGTAAACAATTCAAGCTTATTGAAATTCACCAAGCTTATTGAAAAGTACCTGATACACTTAGGCCCACGAGTATTGAGGAATCATTGAGAATACTCTTAAGTTCCTCAATTCCTCCGTCTCTGCAACCATAACAACAATCTTGCAACTTGTTATAGGTTAGTACATATTCAATAATCAATTTCTCATACAACCACTAATCCCACACCCTGGAATGTTTGACGCAACACAATCAAAGTTTAGGATTGAACATCCTATCATGTCCAATTCACCCAAACTATTGCTCTGATACCAACTTATAACACCCCTCATTTCTTTAAACAATTATAATAATAATTGTGATTCGGAAGCGTATTTTTCAAACATGTAACCATGCTTTACATTACCCTTTAATGTAGATAAACTTTTTCAAACTAAATACATGACATTTCAACAACTAGGTGTTATATAATTTAAAACATATCTTCGGTTATTAAACCAACATCAGAGTAATCCGTCTGTCAAACATTCCATCATTTCCAAGAACTTCCTACCCAACCCAATGTGTCCCATCTATTATAACCTGCAGGAAGGACTGTGGTGGGGTTAGCATAACGCTAAGTGAATGAAACTATAAGCAACAGTCTAACTTAGCACAACAATCTGTTTACATCAGCTAACGATAAACAATCAATCATCATAAGGATCGGTGGTTCTTGAGATACCCTTATACCGGTATGGTACTCAAGGAACACTTATCAATCATCTGTATTGGCCTATATAGAATTACCGATGACTTGTTGTTAACCACATATGACCTAGATCTTTAAACCAACATTTCAAGTTTCTAGATCTCCTGTCGTCTATAACAACAACCAAGTCCAACCATCCATTCAAGTTGACCTCAGAATCTTACATACTAGCTCAAACAGCCCAATAAGCAAACAATCAAACTAACATGGCAAGTTATCTCAAATCAAAACAGTCTATCAAAGTAATGCTACAATTACTTGTTGTAATCAAATCATTACAACTAAATCACACTGAGGTTACAGATCCACTCACCGAATACCTCAGTCGTCCACTCAGTAGTCTAATATCACTGAGCCTTTCTCCACATCTGAGAATACAATGGAATAACACAAGTTAGTTACTTGTCTCAAATCTATACAATATCACTCCAATAGATTTACATCCACAATTTCAAACTACTCAATTCATATGAATTAACACAATCATATTTAGTAACTACAACATGATATTTGACTCAATCATCCAATTCTTTAAATATCATTTAATGATGATTACTTATCATAATGATCACCTTTCAACTTCAAATCAAGTGAGTTATTACTTACTTAAATTCATTTAACACAATTTTCTTCCAAGGTTATGATCATTATTATCACCACATTACTTTAACCAACTTTGATTATCACTAAGTAACATAGTTAGACCATTACCAAAATTATTAATCTCTAACATCCATAATTCACCAAACACCTCATACTTATCATAATCAACTTGAACATCTAATCAATTCACACATTTTATCTTGAATGATATTAATCATCATCATTAATCAATTCTAATATGATCATTAACAACAATTATCAATTATATACTAATAACATCAACTTAAAACATTGATTCTTCCAAAATCAATTAAACCCACCAACTTTATTAATGATCATACATGAATTTCATATTTCTAAGCTAGGGTTTTGATTATAATCATCATATAATCATCAACTAACAATTATACAAACATTACAACCTTCAATTTCAAGTTAATCATACTAATTCAATCAAATACCCAAAAACCCATTTCTAGGTTTATATGAAATCACAAAATCAATACTTACATAGTGTTTATGATGATGATGGAATGATCAAATCACGTTTTTGAAGCTTAAATCATAGTTCTAAAGCTTCAATTTAATCTCACAGCTCGTTTTAGGAATTACAAATCGTCCCTGTGCGTAGTTATATTCGACCAGACCAAGAACATGGAAGTAGAAGATGATTTCAAGAGAATTTGATGATTAGGGTTTGTGTTTAGGGTTCCTGAGTTTTAATCTCACAAGAAATCGAAGTCTGTAGAATATTTATGAAGTTCCATACGTATTACACATATATATCAGAAATATGTGTACTAGTTTTGTTCCCCGTACTTATCATTGTCTGGAACTTAAAAACCATTCACGAGGAAAAACTATTTTATTTTACCGTCAACTGAATTAATTTAAAACAATCAATAATTTATTAGTCACAATAAATTATTCGACTCTTTACCTCATTTATTTTCAAATAACAGAACACACTTATTTTTCGACACATTCAATAATAGTTCACTATCAGAAAATATTAAAATACTACTAGACCCGAAGACTGGTTGTTACACTTTGGGCCTGCTGACTCTGAAGCTGATGCCTTCATCCCGGCCTGGGATCTAAAAGTTGATAATCTGGCCGTGGATGCTCATTCACTGCGGGAGTTTGCTCGCCATGCCATTCCGCCGGCCGTCTCGGACAAACTTTCCCGATTACCTCCTGCAGATGCCTAGAAGGCGCGTCTGCTCATGTCCTTCTGGGACTATGCGCTGCAATGTGACGAGCAGGTGCGCTCCGAAAAGATGGCGGAGAATTGGTAGATGAACGCTGCTGTGCTCCAGCGCCAGGAGGAGGAGATTGGCATGCTGAAGGCTCGGGTACAGGAGCTGGAAGGGGTGGTGGGACCGGCCAATGAAGCAAGGATGAAAGCTAAGGCCGAGCTCCATAGGGAAAAGGTTCTGCGGGCGGAGGCAGAGTCAGCGCTCGCACCGCTGCAGGATCGGGTGCGGGAGGCAGAGACGGAGAGTGCTGCACTTGTGGAGAAGGACAAGCAGCTCCAGGGCAGGTAAAATAACAACTCATTTATGCTTGAGATATATTCGATGCTTATTGGTTAAGCTTGTGTGCAGGTTTGAGGACCTTGCTGCGGACTTGGCCGCCACCAAGAAGGATGTGGCGGAGCTGGAGACCGCCTGCAGCCTCCATATCAAAGATTACAATGAATTGGAGATTAAGAATGCAGAGCTGGCAGGTGACTTGGAGTGGCTCCAGAGAGGCATCCATGGCTTGGTTAAGCTGGCCCTGGCGTCGGACAGCGTGACGGTTCCGTTTAAGGAGTTCTTAACTGCTGTCCAGGAAGTGGAGATGCTGCAAACGATTAACCTTATTGCGGAGCACGTTCCTGAACTCCCAGCACCACTTCCTGATGCCATTGCGTCTAAAGAAAACCCGGACTGCTTTAAGCGCGCGCAGCGGGCGGGCGAGGCGCAGAAGACAGTCTCCATCCCGTTCATAAAAAGAATAGGTAGTGAGATGGAGTTTTCTGTGGATGATATTTTGGGGATGCGGCCATAGATTGATAGGTTTACTTGTAAGGCCGGCATTTCCGTTTGTGTAAATACATAATTTTAATGCAACGTTATTTTTGCAATTGCACGTGTTTGAACTAGTTCTGATTGCGTTTGATATTTGTTGTCATGACTTAGTAGATTTCTAGACTACTTTATGAGTTGGTGTGTGGCGGAGGCGTACCTCGACTCGACCAATGTGTTCCGGTCGCACCCCGGCGATGAGCACGAGCTCGGGGGGACCTTTGCCTTTGGGAAGCTAGAAGGCATTCCCTTATGGGGGCAGGCTCGCGACGCTTCTGGGCTTAACTGACTGCAGCGGTCATGGGCCGGAGCCGTGGCGACGACGCCTGAGGGCGGCATTTTTTTTTTTTTTTTGCAATGTTATGTACAACGTAATGTGTAAAAGAAATGAACTTGTAAAACAGAAGAATAATATGCAATCGAAAACTTTTTATTGATAAGGATAGATGCTACGAAGGAGGGGGATCAGTCCGGCCTGAGCTTTTACAAAGTTTGATTACATATAACATTTCTTTAAATTTGTCGCGTGCCATGTGCGCGGCACGGACTTGCCATCCAGAGTGGCCAAAACGTAAGAGCCGTTTGCATTTGCTTCCATGACCTGGTACGGGCCTTCCCAGCGTTGCCCAAGTTTTTCTGTGTTCTCAGATTTGCTGGCCTCATTGTTGCGCCAGACTAGGTCTCTGACCTGAAAGGACAATGGGCCATTTTCTGCTTGTTCGCGGCTTGGCGAATGGCTGCCATTTCCCGACGCTCTTGTAGCATGTGGGCGTTCTGTTGCTGGGCTTTCAGGCTTCCCTCCTCGGTGAAGTTAATGATTCTTTCACTTGGAACGCTGATCTCGACGGGGATGACCGCCTCGCAGCCGTAGACGAGGCTGAAGGGGGTTTCGCCGGTGCTTTCTTTGGGAGTGGTGCGGTGTGCCCATAGCACGTTGGGAAGCTCATCTACCCAACCGGTACGACTCTCACCGAGCCTAGCTTTGCTACCGGCTACCAGATCTCTGTTTGTGACTTCAACCTGGCCGTTGGCCTGAGGGTGGTATACCGAGGTTAGTGTTTGTTTCACATTGAGTCCCTCGCACCAGGCCTTGAACGGGTTCTGCGCAAACTGCTTTCCGTTGTCAGTGATGACCTCGTGTGGTATGCCGAACCGACACACGATGTTGTCCCATACAAAGTTGCGAACCTGCTTACCACTGATTTGGCGCAACGGCTTAGCTTCAACCTATTTCGTGAAGTAATCAATAGCTACAATCAAGAACATCACGTTTTCGGGCCCCGGTGGGAAGGGTCCCACAATGTCAATGCCCTACTTGAAGAAAGGCCATGCTGATGAGATGAGGATTAGATCATGCCTTAGCGCCCGGGCAATAGGCGCGTGAATTTGACAGGAAGTGCAGTGCTTGGTTACTTCAGCGGCGTCCCTGTACATGGACGGCCAGAAATAGCCCATGCGCATGATCTTTGCAACAACAGTCTTGTGGCCGGAGTGCAGGGCGCATGACCCTTCATGCACTTCACGAATGACATTCTCAGATTGTTTCGGGCCCAGACACCTTAAATTCGGCCCCAGGTACGATTTCTTCACAAGTTCGCCTTTTTCAATAAAAAAACATTGGTGCCTTCATTCTAATTTTCCTTGCCTCGATCGGGTCCTGCGGAAGGATGCCAGACCAGATATAGGACATGATCGGGGTCATCCAGTTGTCCCCCACTTCCTCAACTTGGGCCACTGAGCTGGTTGGGTCAATCGACTTCTGCCCCAGGACCTCCACCAGAACTTTCTTGGTGAGGTGGGCAAAGGTAAGCGATGCCAGCTTGCTCAAAGCGTCGGCTTTCTTGTTCTTGTTTCTTGGGACCTGCTCAATTTCAAACGTTCTGAATTGCTTCACCGCTTCCTGTACAAGTGCTAGATACTGCTTCATCGTCGAGTCCTTTACCTCGAAGGTACCGTTGAACTGGTTGGCCACCAGTTGAGAATCAACGTATGCCCTGAGGTCCTTAATGTCCATTTCAACTGCAACCCGGATACCGGACAACATCGCTTCATACTCGGCCTCATTGTTGGAGGCGGGGAAGCCGAAACGGAGAGCATAAGTGTGCTCCTCCCCGTCAGGACTGATGAGTATGAGTCCAGCACCGGCACATTCTGAGCTTGAGGCCCCATCAGTAAACAATTCCCATGTGGCTGGCTTTTCGCGGGTAGGGGTAGCCGAGGTGCACCTAGCCTCTACACCCCCCCCCCCCCCCCCGGGAGCTCAGCAAGGAAATCAGCCATTACTTGACCCTTGACCGCGCTCCGGGGGCAAAACGTGATTTCGTGCTCGCCCAATTCAATTGCTCATTTGGCCAGCCGGCCCGAGATTTCCGGCTTTGAGAGTACTTGCTTGATTGGCTGGTCTGTGAGGACCGTGACCGGATGACCCTGAAAATACCGGCGCAGGCGCCGTGCTGAGTGTACCAATACGAGTACAAGTTTCTCAATTGGTGAGTAGTTCAGCTCTCCTGGCTGCAGGGCGCGGCTAACAAAGTATACCGGCATCTGTGTTTTATCGCGCATAGCTATGAGTACGGAGCTAACAGCACACTTAGATGCGGCCAAGTACAGCGTAAGCGTTTCGCCAGGAATGGGAGCTGTAAGAGTTGGTAATTCTGTCAAGAACGTCTTCATGTCCTTGAACGCTTGCTCAGCCTCCGGCGTCCAGGAGAAATCCTTTTTGTTTATGCAGCCTTTGAGCGTGTCAAAGAACGGCAATGCTCGTTCAGCAGCCTTGGAGAGGAAACGAGCCAAGGTTGCTTGCTTTCCGTAGAGGCTTTTCACTTCTTTTTTGTTTTGTGGGGACACCATGTCGGCAATTGCTTGAATTTTCTTTGGATTCGCCTTAATGCCTCTCGGGGTCATCATGTGCCCAAGGAATTTGCCTTCTTCCATGCCAAATGAACACTTGGCCGGGTTAAGCTTCATATTGATTTTCCGCAGCCAGGTGAACGTTTCTAGAATATCCGTGAGTAACTGGGACTCGACATTGCTTTTGATGACGATGTCGTCAACGTACGCCTCTAAGTTGCGCCCAATTTATGTTTTAAAAGTGCCGTCGACGACGCGCTGGTACGTGGCGCCTGCATTCTTGAGACCGAATGGCATTTTGGTGTAGCAGAAAATGCCTTGGTCCGTATGGAATGCTGTTTTTTCTTCGTCGTCCTCAGCCATCAATATGTGGTGGTACCTCTTGTAGGCATCCAAGAAACACTTGAACCTGAACCCGGACAAGGACTCAACCTTCCAGTCAATCTCAGGGAGTGGGTAGTTGTCCTTCGGGCATGCCTTGTTGATATCCTTAAAGTCAACGCACATCCGCCACGAGCCGTCAGATTTTTTGACGAGGACGGGGTTGGCAACCCAATGTCTGATACTGGACCTCACGCATGATGCCGGCGTGAACCAACTTGTTAACCTCTTCACAAATAAAACGACTCCGGTCAGGGGCCATGCCCCTCTTCTTCTGCCTGACCGGAGTGATGTTCGTATTGACGTTTAGCCTGTGCTCAGCAATTGATCGCGGCACGCCGGTCATTTCGGAGTCTTGCCAAGCAAAGACATCCGTGTTACTTGCTAGAGTTTCACAAAGTCTGAGCCGTGTTGGCGGGCTCAAGGCAAGGTCGACCCGGACTTTCTGTTCTGGGAACCTGGGATTGACAGCCACTAACTCATCGCTAGTCATGGTGAACGGGCCCGGAGCCGCCTTTGATACCTGAGCACATACGGGTATAGCGGTGCCTGCTGTTTGCAAAGTGGCAATGCCTGCCGGAGCTGGGAATTTCATTAACCCATGGACAGTTGAGGTGATGGCTCCAAATTTATGGAGAGCGGTGCGGCTTAGGAGCACGTTAAAGCTGGAAGGGGCGCGCACGATGACAAATTTCAGTTCAGTGGTCCGACAGTACTGGTATTCGCCCAACGTGACATCCAAGACAAGCCTGCCGATTGGCCACTTAGTGTCATTGGCATAGCTGGACAGCGGGGACAGGGGTTCCTGCAACCTTCCCTGTATGAGCTGTGGCAACTGCAGGAAGCAGTGTTCATACATTACCTCGACGGCGCTGCCCGTATCAGTGTACACCCTGGAAACCTGACAGTTTCCGATACGCGCCGAGATAACAACAGGCTCTGGGAGGACAGAACTCCGCAGAGGTGGGAATGATATGGGTGCCAGCTGCCAATCTTGTAATGTTTCTGCTTTCCGTTTCAAGCTTGTCCGCGCAGCCTGAATCATGTGGATGACGGCATCCGGAGGATCACGAGGGTCGTCCTTCCGCTGCCAACCATAAGTTTTGGTGTCGTCCGCTTTCTTGAACTTCTTTCCAGGTAGCAAATGGTTGAGCTTGCTGGCCTGGATGGCTACCTTGATCTCCTTTTTCAGTTGTCTACAATCATCGGTATCGTGCCTGTATTCCTCATGGAAATCACAATACTTCCCGTTTTTGGGAACGTCACGATGTTCCATTGGAGGCGGAGGGTTAAACGCACTCCGTGCCGCTGTCTCGGTGAGTAGTATTTCCTTTGGTGACTTGGTGAAAGAAGTCAGCAGAGAATTCTTGTCATATGGCTGACGACGGGTCACATCGCGATGGTCACCAAGGCGGTTATCGTACCGTGTGTCGCGACGGAAGTCCCGTCTCTAGTTGTCGCGCCGGCCGGATCCGGACCCGCCCTCATGATGGCTGGCCGGGGGATGGTCATGCTCGATCCGGTGCGAGTCCCGGCCCGGCGTTGTGTGCAGATCTTTGTCTTCTCCCGAACGCAAGTAGTCCCGAGCCATGGCGACGGTCTCGAAATACACTGTTGGTAAGTTCCTCTTCAACCGATAGTACAGTGTGGGATACCTTTCCTTGATGATGCCGTAGATGAAACCGGCAATTTGTTGACTTGGGTGCAGCTCGTTGATCTTCTGACACTCCGTTGTGAAACGAGTGATGAAATCACTAAGTGTCTCACGGCTACCCTGCTTGATCTCGAAGACGTCTAGATGGGTGAGCGTTTGTTTTTTCAGATTGTGGTATTGTTGTAAGAATTTGAACCTGAGATCGGCATAGCTAGCCACGCTACCAGCCGGCAGTTTCTCGAACCAACCGCGGGCGTTACCCTGCAGCACCTGAGGGAACATGTGGCAAGCCACAGCGTCCTCCCAATGTTCTGTTTTTATGGCACCCTCAAACCGTTGTAGGAAGTCTTCGAGGTCTGAGTCGCCCGAGTAGGTACCGATTGTCAACTGAATAGTGAGCTTCGCAGGCAACGGATGGTTCGCGATCTTTGCATTGAACCTGGCCGTGGTGGTCGAGACGGGCACCGGCCTCTTCACCTTCTCACCCTGTATGGTGGAATAAAAATTTGCTATTAGGCTATCTGTTGTCGACTCATCAGAATATGCCGGTATGGCGCCCGGTGGAGCGGCGCTAAGGATCAAATCAGCCAGCATCTTGCGGCTTGCAGCCCTGTCCATCCCACCATGGTGCACCGGTGGCGGGGGCACATTCCGACGCGGCGGAGACGGCAGTGGAGGCTGCCGCTCAGGCGTTACTACGAAACCCATTTCTGCCAACATGCGTTGGGCTTCAGCGTTGGAAATGGATTTGGGCGTTGAAGATGTGTTTTGTGGTGTACCCTCCGGCGGTGGCCTGTTATCAGAGTCAGCATCATTCTGATTGAAGACCAACTGCCGTGGATCAATCCTGTTGCTCACCGTCATGCGAACGACGATGGTCGGGGGGGGGATTGATCGGAGAAAGGTGGTGGTGTTGGTTGGTCCGGATTAGCACCGTCACCACCATTAGTAGGCCTAGTGTTAACCATTGTGTCGGAAAGTTTTCCGGCGTACGGATGGCTAAAAAGTGGTCGTTTTCTGGTAAATCAACCGTGGATGGCGCCAATTGTTCAAGCGTAAAAACACTTAAGTACAATGATGATGATGATGTATGGGGAATTAAGCTAGCCACACTCCGATTAACGTGCAAACCCAGAATCGAGACTAAGTCAATCGAGGGTGGTGAAAGCCTAATTCTTGAAGAGCAATTCGTGAGAAATAACTCTGTGGATTTATGAGGTGTTGGCCTGAAATGAAAGCATAACACTAGTATTTATATTCAAACCCTAAGCTGACGTGGAGGGTTTGGTCGTGGGGGAGCACGACACTTCCTGCGTGGATCGCTGACGTGGAAGCTCGGTCGTGGGGGAGCACGACACTTCCTGCGTGAATCGCTGACGTGGAAGCTCGGTCGTGGGCGAATATGACATTTACTGTGTGCCGGCTGACGTGGACCAATCGAATGAACCGACCAGGTTAATGGCCAGGGTATGCAAATAGTACCTGAATATAACGGTTGCGGATTGTACTATTGTCAGAGAATGTCGGGCATGCCTTGTCATCTTGCGGCCGTACCGTTGTTATGTAGTTACAACGGCAGGTGTTGTGATCCGACCCGGGACGTACCCGGACCCATGTTTGACCTGGGCATTGGTGCCGATGCCGAGAGCTAAAAGAGCTGGTCTCAGACGTTATCCGGAACCGTGGCTCGGCACGGATTCTGAGTCATAATACCCAGTGCCACCTATCATCCACGCCAAGGGCTGTTAGAGCTGACCACGGATGTCATCCGGGTCCAGGCTCGGTACGGACCCGAGGCCACGTTATGTGGTGTAGGCTGAGGTTAGATGACGAGGTCAGGTGGCGTACATCATTAGAGTCTACACTCATTAGACTCTTTAAGAACTCCTTATCGGCATCCACCCATTTGTAGGTCGGGAAATTTTTTTTGACATCCATGGAGATTGAGCGGAAAGTTTCGTTTGTGGTTGATTTTGAACGATGTGATTGATCAACAATTTAGCATGCGTATAATTATATAACCTGTTAGGAGGATGATTATGGTTTTATTTATAGTGTGTAGCACAATAGAAGATTTTAGAGTAGTTTCCGTATGGCATTGGAATTACGTACATACGAATATATTTGTAAACAAAATCAAAACTTTAGATAAGTGTATTTTTTAACAATAACTTAACAAACATACCATCAATGTAACAACCAAAAGGTTCGATATATATTGACTTACTAAAACAGAAAACATACAAATTATAAAAAAATCTCCAAGTAAATCTCCAAGATTTATCGCCATTCAATAAAGGAAAAAGAAAGAAAGAGAAAAAAAAAAGAAAAAAAAAAGAACAATAATCCTTCCTATAAATTCTGAATTAACTATCTAAAATAATAAACGTCGTATGTGACACTAGTAAATAGTCATCGTAACAAGATAAAAGGGATGTATTTAGAGAAAAAATAATAATAAATACTAACTCACGTCTTAATTTTATTGTTCATATTTTTTGAATGTCTCAAAATAATGTTTTATTTATGATAAAAATATCAATTTTTAATCGATCAACAATACATTTATTGTAATTTTCTAAAGTTATGTGTAAAATCAAGGATGGAGCCATGTAGAGAATAGGTAGCTGTTGTTACGGGTACATTCTATAAATTTCTTATGAAAAGTTGCATCTTTAATTGCATTCTTTGTTTGTGCTAAACGATCACAAAAATTGTGATCCCAGTAATACACGTCATTTTAAATTTTGAATCCGCCAATACGTATACTTGTGTTACACGGTTAAATTGGGACATAATACATAATGCTATATCATTTAAATAAAATCTGAAGTTGGGCCTATACTATTAATTTATCAACTTGGGCGTATGCATACATATATGCAAAAAAATATGATATGAATAGCCCAAATCATGACACCCACCCGGCACCCCTTACGGACCCTTGATCAACGAACCGATTGGGCGGGAACGTAAGTACCCCTAAATTCAATCAACGAACGAACCAAATTGTTTATTTTACTGGTCCAGTACATCAGGGTTCTTGCCAGATCTAGCCAAACGTCTAACCATTATTTAAAACTGTTAAAAAGCTGGATTGCACACCAACTGTTCGACGTAATTTCCATCAAGTTCCCGCCTTTTGAACGTCTTCAAATGATTTATACTTGACAAATTTCGATCTCAGAGGGTTTTTGACATGTGCAGTTGCAGTTATATACTATACAATGGGTATACTTGTCAATATATTTCGTTTAAAAGTTGCATACCGAGCGAGCGTACAGCAAACTGCAAATATGTGTATGACTTTTAATATTCAAGCTCAAAACTTTGCCAGCAAGTCTTGTAAGAATGAGGTATCGCTCTACCTCGAGCGAGCGAGGCTTATAGATAAGATACGTGTTATTTTACGTTCTAATTCTTCAGACACGCTTATTTCTATCTTAAACGATCCTGCTTTGGACTCTTTTGTAGTTGCTAACGCGCTTAAATCTGCTCCATCACCTGACTCTGCTCTTTTATTGATTGAGATTCTGAAGAGAATCCCACATTTTACTCATAACCAAAACACTCTTTATGCTTTGGCAAAAATACTTGCAAAAGCCCGTGAAATTGGGAAGTTGAAGGCGCTTGTGAATGCTATAAATTCGGGCAAGTTCATGAACGTTGCTCATGTTAGTTTTATGGATCAAATGAAGTTGTATGCCGCTGCAGGTGATCTTGATTCTGTTCTAAGTGTGTGGCATGAGTGGAGAGTTTCTCAAAAACGGCCAAATATTGAGTCGTATAATATTATAATCGGGCTTTGTGGGCAGACGGGAAAAGATTATGAGGCTGTTAAGACTTTCTGTAGGATGATTGATGAAGGAGGGATTCCTAATTCTCGAACATACACTGTAATTATTGAGCATCTTATGAGATCTGGACATTTAGATCAAGCGTTGAAAGTATTTAACTTGCTGCCAGCCATGGGGATAAAACACACTAGAAGACAGTACTTAGTTTTGGTACATGAATTTTGTGGTAGTGATCGATTTGATGTGGTGAAAAGTTTGCTTAGCAATATGCAGGCGGATGGGATTTTTCCTACAAAAGTGATGCTCACGTCACTGCAACGAATGCATGATTCAGGATTTGTGGAAGAAACATCTGAACTGATTAAAGAAATGTTGCCTGATAAGAGGATTGAAAACGTGAAGTTGGCTGAAGATGATTTTGATAATGATGATAAGGATGATAATGATAATGATGATGATAATGCGGATGAGGATGGAGTTAAGTTAAGACCGTGGTTTGACCCAACCATTTTGGCGAGTTCTCTGCGTTATTGGAGGCCTGAAGAGGTATCATCGCTCGAAGATGCAAAATTTGTATGGACAACACGTCTGGTAACTAAGATGATTAGGAGTTTCAGTTGTGCTGAGTCAGCATGGGAGTTCTTCTGCTGGGTTGATAATCAACCGGGGTTCGGTCATGATGTTCACACAGTATCGAGGATGATCACCAAATTAGCTCGTGCAGGACGTGTTATTATGGTCCAACAACTAATATCCAGGTTTAAAAGTGATGGTATTCAGTTACCATTTAGTACTGTAAAAGTAATAATTGATTACTATGGAATTTCAAAGAATGGTGAAGCTGCTCTTAAGGTTTTCCAGGATGTTAACACCCTTTGTGGTACATTGTCAAAATACCATCTTGTAATTCTGTATTCGTCTATCCTGAGAGCATTAGCCAAGTGTAAAATGGATTCCAAGACCTTGGATACACTAGACGAGATGATTTTATGTGGAATTCTTCCCGATATTCAAACCTTTTCTAGATTAATGCATCATTTCGCACTTGAGGGGAGCATTCAAACAATGCAGAGGATCTTTGGGATGGTTAAGCAGAGTGGTCTAGAACCTGATGCTTACATGTTCAAGGTTCTAATATGGGCTTATTGCAATTCAAACAGAGCTTCTCTGGCTCTTAGAGCCTTTGAAGATATGAAAACTTTTAATCTGAGGCTTGATGTTCTAACGAAGCGTTTGCTTGTAAAGAGTCTGTGGAAAGAAGGCAAAATAAGGGAGGCTGCAGCTGTAGAAGAAACAAGTGCAGAGATAGATGATGTTTTCATGGTTGCGTTACGTGGTAATTCGTATACCACGAGTGCTGCAGATCTTCAAAGAGTTTACCGAATTTATTCAAGTAGTTTCCCGACTATTAATGGTAACCAAGATCTTTCTGAAGTGGGTACCGATGCAGTACCAGTTTGTGAAGCCGTTGAGGAAAAATGACAATAGGCTTAGTTGGACATTTTCAAAATTTGTGCCATACTAAAATAGTGGTGTATGCCTCTACATTCAATCTGTACAAGTACATCTTCAGGTAATTTTTACTTCCTTTCATGTAACAGTGGCAATCTTGATCCAACTACTTATCAAAAGTTCGATTTGGGTTATTTTAAAACCAAACGGGTCAAATGGATTGAGTAGTTTTTTTAGCTAAAAATCAAAAATGTCACACCGGTCTGACTGGCTAAACGGGTTGAGATGTAGCCCAAAGTCTATTTTTAACACATACAACATGCTAAATCTCTTTATTCAGAGGACCGCCCTGAATTTTCGAAACTGCATTTCATGATTTATGACGCCCGTACATCTAGGGTTGGTTAATCTTTGTAACATCTCGTGTATCATCTGAAGAAATCTGTCACACAGGTCATACGAATAAGGATGTTATTTTTTTCATGGATTAGCCTTGTTTGTGTATTATATCTTATTTATGTATTCAATAGGATTAATTTGTTGTTCAACTCTATCCGGTTGCATCAGGCATGAAAATTATCGAGTAATGTTAATCAAAAGACCTTGTACAGATACAATTGGCAGGAGACTTCCGTTCTTAACAAGTCTTATACATCAAATCTTTTTGTGATACCAATCTAATATTTCCCATTTGTGACATAACAATAATACTAATTATTGATATAATTACTAGAACATATGTTGTACGTAGTATCTCTTTAATCAATGGATGATGCATGATAACAAGATCAAAGGTGAAGTGTAAACATATGAATGCGGTTCAGATGGCTACAGATATTCTACTTAATGTTACTGAAGCACAAGATGCTATATATGTTCAGGTACGTACATACTATCATCCAGAGATTAGTTATTTAGTTGAATGTACATCTGATTTAATGTGAAAACTTGGTTATTATGCTTGCACTTTAAAGCATGATGTAACTTGTTTGCATTAAAAATGTGAAAATATATCCAGTGTGTTCACACTTATAAGCAAAAATACTTATGTAAGTTGTTTACGTTTAAAAACTTTAAAACTTGGTCAATAGGGCATGAAGATTTATGAATATTTAACACTTACAAATGTGAAGACTTAGTCAGTTTGTGTACGCCATGAAGCGTGGGATCTAAAGTTAAAACACTTTTTTACTGATTATTTACTCTATGATGAAGCCAACGGTGAACTTGAACCTTACACACCTCTTAATCTTTAAATATGTTTAAAAAGTATGTGTAATAGATTCCTTCGCAGAGAACAACTGTGACCTCAGCGTAAGTGCATCTTTTCCTTCTTGAGGTTTCGTTTGTCACCTATTTCTCTGTTTTACAGTGTTCATATTTACCTTGCTAATATTCTTATCACATTTCCATGGTGGCATTGCCCAGAAGTAGAACATATATAAGACCGTGCCTGTTGAAATATATGAAAAGTAAGTTGAAATTCTTATTCAGAGTTGTCTATTAGAATTTTTTTCAAATGGTAGGTTGGGTATCTTTTTAAGTTGTCTGTTCTGGTTGTCGTATACCATCATGTATGTATGTCATGTTTATAGAATGTTTACTCTAAAGACAACCGTCACAAAAAGTAGCTTGGCAGAAAACAACATAATTCCTCTTATACATTTTATTACCTTATTTATTGCACTCCTTCAGTCTTAAGTATAAAGGTAGCAAAATGGACGGACAGGTGGGTTGAATAGTTTGTGAAAATAGGTTTGGTCAATTCCAGTACTTTTTTAATTTCTCTCGGGTTTTGTTGACCGGAATATATTTGTCCAGTTCTAAAATATACGTACTGAATACAAATACAAAAACTATATTTATTAGTATACTATAATATTATTAATTTTAATATTAATATTTAATACTAGTAGAGATCTAAAATATAAGGAAGCATTTGATTAGAAGGCTGTATGCTTGAATAGTACACTTTGAGCTGTTTTCTTTTAACATCATCAATGATGTTGTGAACTTTTCAGGTCTTCAAACTGTATAAGATCCTTGCAACCGCCGTTGCGTGATTGCTCTTATTATAAATCCTCTTTTAGGGTGTTGAAAAACAGTAATTAGATACACCTACACAGAGTGGTAGAGAAAGAGATTTATGTATAAACTGCAAATTTTTTGATTATACATCCATGAACTACTTTCCCATTTCATCTTTGACGACATCTGTACATGACGTGTTTCCTGAATGTGCATCCTCCAGCATACATTACATGTTCATGACTATTTACTGTCTACATATATTCGCAAAAGATGCAAATAGCGATCTCTTATTAAAAGCGAAAACTTTAAACTTACATACAATTGATCTTAGAATTTTACACTGTAAACATGGTTTCCGAGCTTTGTGCATCCATTTGAATCATCATAAGATTAGACACTATCTCATTCATACTTAATCTTCTTGACAGTTCAGGTTCCAAACAAGCCATGCTCAGTTTGATCATACGCAAAGCGAGTTCATCTTGATCTATGACAAAACCTAGGGGGTGTCTAGCTTGCAAACGAGGGTCAGTAAGGTAACTAACCATATCTTTTGCATACTTAGCATTACCCATACATGAAACAACTTCTTCAGACAACATCACTTCTTCCGCATCGTCATCATCATGCTCATACACAGCTTTCTTACCTGTGATCAATTCCAATAAAACAACACCAAATGCATAAACATCAGTTTTAGTTGTCACATATCCAGATTCTAAGTACTCTGGTGCAAGGTAGCCTTTTGACTCAATGGGACATTTAATAGATGAATTTCCACTTTGGTCCTTTACTGTTGACCTCGCAAGGCCAAATTTCGAAATCTTGGCCCGTAAATCTTTAGTGAGTAGAATGTTACTACTATTTATGTCCTTGTGAACATATGCTGGATTTGCAAAGTTATGTAGATACTGGAGACCCTTAGCAACATCTAAAGCAATACGAATCCTATTGTTCCAAGTTTGACTTGTTTGATAAGCCTTATTGTCTAACCATTCCTTTAAAGAACCATTCTCCATGAATTCATAAACAAGATAGCAAGACCTATCATGTTCACACACTCCATATAGACCAATAAGATTAAAATGATTGAATTTTTGAAGAATTTTAACCTCTTTAGGTGCATTTGCACCCATCTGTTTGATAACCACTGTCTGCCCCTTTAAACTACCTTTATAAACCGAAGCACTCAATCTGTTTTGGAGACTAAAAGCGTCAGTAGCCTCCTCTAATTCCTCAAAGTCATATATTTTTAGAACTTGATCAACACTAGCAATACCAAGCTGTATATCCTTAGGCAATACCCATTCTACCTCTATTCCCCTATTCGTTCTGTTCCTTTTCCACAGTAAAAATCCCACAAACAAACAACATATAATTGCTAGAAGAGAACCTGCGGCGGTCCCAGCTATGATGGATTTCTTTGACAGACTTCGCTTTTGACCAAGTGTTCTCGTCATAGAGCTCAAAGGTTCACTCGCAAGAGGAACAACAAGAGTTGTAAACGGATATATCTCATTGTCATTGACAGCAGAAAACCCGTTTGCCAAAGCTATATCTTGACCGCTCACCTTAAATCTTTTACTAACCTTTTCAAATGTATCTTTCCAAGTAATCAAATATGTCAACAAATATTTGATTCCCACAGTGGTTTGACCAACTGTAGGACATGCACATCTAAGTGGCACTTGAAGCTCGTAGCCTGGGTGCAAGTCACGTGGGTCATATTTATTGTTTCTTATGAGTGAATCACAAGTGGTTAAACCTTCATAAGTGGAATTTGCCATGGTGAAATAGGTGTCATGTATAGTGGGGATAACAAATGAGGTGTTAGCCTGATAGTACTGCCCCGTACAAGAACAAGTGACTGGAATGATGAGCTCTTTGTTTGGAGGCAAGATTTTACTTGAAGTTGTGATGTTGTTGATACGGGCTAGATCAGTTTCATCTGTTGACATGAGCTTCGAGATTTTCATGATTGTGTTGTAAAGAGGTTGTGTTCTGAAAATGAGGAAGGCTGGACAAGATGGTTGTTGACCATTGCAGGTGTAAAGAAATGCAGGAGATGGTCCTATTTCATCGCTGTTATCACATGTCATAACGAGGTTTCCTGAATACATTTGTTGACCATCGGATTTGACAATGAAAAATAGGAGAATTAACATTAACATGAACATGAAATGCAACATATTAATGTTAGAAATGTAAAAGATCTATTTGGTAGGAAACTGTTGATGGAAAACTTTGCTAAATGATTAAACAACATAATAAGTACTTGCTTGGTTTAACCTTTCCTTGTTGACTAAATGAATATGAATGCTTACCAACTAAGATCTTTGGCCTTATTATTTATTTTTCATTATTTTAAGAGCGAGGTGATATCATATGCAGAATTTTGCACTCTTCAAAATTGAATATTAGGGACCATTTTAAACCAAAAAGGTACTGAAAGGGACATACTGATACCCTAATATAGTTTAAAAATTTTGAAGCGAAAAGGTGGTGAAAGGGACGGTAATGATATACGAATATAACTTCAACACTTATGCACCGTTTAGTTATAGAAAATTTTTCATAATTTTCTATTTCCAATTTTCTAAAGAAAACCATTTTCTAGAAAAGCGTTAAAAATTTAGAAAACGCGTTCAAATGTTGGAAAAGTGGATTTTGGAAAAATAGTTATATCTTGGAAAATTTGGAAAAGTGTGGAGGAAGTTTATAAAGGAAAATTTGGAAAAGTGAGGGGAACTTGTTTTCCACCTCCAAGTTATATTTTGGAAAAGTGGATTTTCCATTTTCTTGGAAAATTTTCCTATAAAAATTCATTTTGAACGCGTTTTCCACTTTTCTATTTTTCTTGAAAAAAATTTCTACAAAACTCCCCCTTTTTTCCACAACTAAACGCACAAAGTTTTGGAGTATTTTTTAATGCCAATTTTACGATCTCTCGTTAAAAGCTTAAATGAAGCATTGATTGGGTCCACTTAAACACGGGCGGATGCAGAGGGGATACGGGGGCAGCTGCCCCCTAAAATTCTCAAATCATGTTAAAAGGAAAAAAAATTTAGGGTATTTATGATATTTTATAAGTTTTGCCTCCATAATTGAACAAATAAACAAAAAAAAAAAAAAAAATTTGCCCCCTCAATTAATAAATCCTAGATCCGCCCCTACACTTAAACCTCTTGTCATTAACCATCTTATAGATCAAACCCCATATTTCCTTAACCTCTAAACATATCTCATTGTAGTTAAGTATAAAGATTATGGTTTCAATTACCACCACACTTATGTATATAATGGCGAATCGAGGGATGGTATAACAAAACTCAAACCATTTGAATGTTGTTATTTGCAGGGGCGGAGCCACGTTGAAGGTAGGGGTAGTTGTTGCTACGAGTTCATTCTTTTTGTAAAAAAAAAAAGCCTTCTTTATTTGTGTTACGAATTCACAAAGATTGAGATACCGTACTACAGATCATCCCAAATTATGGATATACGAGAAAAAAGAAAGAAAAAAGAAAAAAACTATACGTGAAAAGTCGTTATTACACTGTCCTTACTCTTAAAAACAAGAAGGCACATATTTTAAAATAAGATAATTTATTTATGTAACATATATATAACTCCTACAAAAAGTTGCAATATTATTTCACGGAGAGTATAATACGCAAATTATTATTAAAAATCTTAAACAGTTAGACAGATTAACTAGTTGTTAAACGTTACTCCGTATATTTTTATGTTGATGGTGGTGTATTCTTTTAAAAAGTAAAAGGATTAAAATAGTTTAAGTCAAATAAATTGAAGACTTTCTTTTCGGATTATACTTATACCTGTAATTATTATTATTTATTATAATTATAATTATAATTAATTAACAATATATAATAATGATTGTAATCATAGTTGTTAACTCGTGGCTCGACTCGCGACTCGGGATCTCGATTTTTAACTCGTGACTCGGCTCGACTCGTAAGAGTCACTATTTACAATAAATATGTATTATTATATGTATATTATTATTTAAATTTTTTGTTTTTAAGTGAAGTAAAACATGATAAAAGTCGATAATTAAGTTCTTTGATCGTCAATTTATATAAATGTTTGATTTAAAATAGATTATAGTCATTTATTTTTCTATTTTGTCCTTTTATCTTTTATATTACATTACATCAAAAGTTTATCTGATTTTCTGACTCGTAAGAGTCATAGAAGACTCGTAAGAGTCACACACGACTCGGAAGAGTCAATAGACGAATCGTAAGAGTCAATGTCATTTAAGAGTCGGGGTTCGAGTCGCCTCGTTTTTTGGATTTTTGACTCGACTCGTAAGAGTCGACTCGTGAATCGTAAGAGTTTAACAACTATGATTGTAATATTATATGTTGGTTCCAGAATGCTTGGACTTGGCAACTTATTGGTTGAATTTCTGAATTGGTCTACATGACTGTTCCCATTTACAGTATACCGTAGGTAGGAATTTTTCTTTCTCATGACCTATTTTTTTTTTATTACGGCAAAAAGGAAATTGAATATATAAAGATCAACTAGCAAGGAGCTAGATATGTTAACCCAATCTCGGGACCTACTTATTGGGCCAAGGCTCAACATCCCAATCCGAAATAAAAACTTCCCACTGAGATTGCCCTAAGTTGAAGCCCAAGTCATTTATCAAAAATTCAAAATCACTAAATCATTACTAAAGATGTTATCTCCAATTCTCCAAATAGTTCAAATTTACATAAGGATTGCTTAGAATCGTTCTTGCAAAAGCGTTATAACCGGCAACGCTGACCGGTCCACACGTCTCGCCCCAAGGACAATATGTGGTAAGCAATGTTGAGCATACGCTCCAGACTGACCCAGCGGCCCACCAAGCAAGAGTGTCAACCTATTTTGGAAAGCATGACCATTTTCTTGCAAAGTCCTCCCCTCCGGAATTAGCTGGGCTACGCGCCTGAGGGCTGACCCCAAAGTTGTAGATAATGGGGATTTAACCTGGGTCTCCTTTGAAGATTCCCAAGCCTTAGAATCTATCTCTGTCCAATCCTTCTATCTATCTATATAATTAAGAGAGGATAAAAGTTATCTCTCGTGACACCCCTAACCATTTGAAACTCATTTTTTTCCCAAAAATCAAAGACACCACATTAGAGTTGATTGATCGAACCCAACCCATTGCACTCAAGTGTAGAAATATACTTGATCAATTGAACGTCGATAAAAAAGTACATCATTTAGCTCCCATTAAATTTAGATAAGATATATTTTATCACGCGTTCTCAATCTTCAACGAGTATAATTTTAGGGCTTCACATGTTCTGTAATCGGTCAATTAAAAACTAATTAACACTGATGCATTCTTCTTCTCCATTGACACATGTAGATTCCAATATATAAATTTTAGTATGCATTTATAAGTTAAACCTTTTAGATTTGTTTTGTAGAATCGATCAATTATATTTACCCTGATATCCTCTTCACACCATATGCAGGTTCATTTAATTTAAAATTTTGTTATTCTACTATAATGTAATAGACTAACTTTGACAATTTCGTTTTTATAGAGTCTCACCAGGAGACCCAAAAACAACTTTCAATTGTTTCTCATAGATTGTCCAAATCAAAACTGATAGTAGTCTATTTGCCATTAATAACAATAGCTTGATGGTTACATCGAAAATTGTTAGAGGATGTTTTACTCCGGCGTCTTTATGGTAGTCTATTTTCAAGGTTCTTTGCAGGGGCGGAGCCATATATAAGGTAGGGGTAGCAGTTTTTATGAGTCTATTTCCAATACGAAGTGTAATTATCTTAAGAAAAATAGCATTTTTAGTTGTATTCTTTGTTTGTGCTACGGGTTCCGAAAATTGAAATACCATTGCTACGAGTCACTATAAATCCTGGATCCGAACTGGTTCTTTGTTTGTTTTGGGGTATATATTATCACATATTATTCGGTCTAGCGTCTTTATAATTCGATTGAAATCCTTTATTCCTTTATAAACCAACGTTCAGCTATCCCTTTACCAAAGACGGCCTTGGTGATTTGTCGCTTATGAAGATGTTGTCACTTAATACTTGTTGCATGAAAGCGATGTACTTAGTCATTTTCTGCCAAGACAAAACTTTAGCTTGATCTTTATATAGCATTTCCTCATAACTTGTCGCTTTAACTAGGGATGAGCAAAAATACCAAAATACCGAAACCGAACCGGTACCGAACCGGACCGGTACCGAACCGGACCGGTACCGACCGTTACAAATGGTACGGTATTCGGTTTTTGATTTGGGGAAAAAAAAACCCGGTACCAACCGGTCGGTACCGGTTCGGTACCGGTTGGTACCATGCACACCAAAATACCTAAACCGAACCGGAACCGTACCGGACCGGTACAGAACCGGTACCAACCGATACAAATGGTACGGTATTCGGTTTTTGATTTGGGACAAATTAAAAACCGGTACCAACCGGTCGGTACCGGTATGGTACCACGCTCACCCCTAGCTTTAACCCACCTATTTGTGACTATTTTACCCTTTTAAAATTTTTTAACGAGTATTTAAATGCTTAAAATCAAAATCAATGCAATTAATTTTAAAAGTTAATGTCATAATTAATTGTTAACTTACAAATACTTATCCTTTTGATATAATTTTTAATAGATGACATAAATAACTAACATCACACATTAATGAATATTGAAATGTCAGTTACAATTATATTAATATGAATATCGGTGAAATTTGAATTTTATTTGCAAATTAAAGTTATCTTCCAAACTACTTTATAAACACAAAAATTTTACTATATATATAATATATATATATATATATATATATATATATATATATATATTATATGTATCATTCCATACATTATTAATGTAAAAATGTCGAGTATAATTAAATATTCTAAGTTTTAATACAATCAAGTTATGATATTTAAATTTTCATAGGATTAACCGAATTAATCATTACCATCGAACCGACTAAATTTATATATACGCAATTCTATATTAGACACAATATAAATGACACAAGATGTGTAATTGGTTACACTTCAACTTTGTAATTTATTACTCCTAATATAAATAACACCAACAAATTGACTTACCAATGAAAAATTTGATTGTGGAATGTGAAGTTGTAAAATATTAAATGTTTAACATAAAAGTACTTTATGCATTTACCATTAATGTTTTGGGTTTAATATTTGTGCATCAAACAAACTTAGAAATGATTGTTGATTTAACATCGCAGAACGAAAGATATTGTCCGCCACATTGCGCGGGTAATCTTCTAGTATATAGTTAAATATTTTATGTAAAATTTAGTCAACTTACTTGTTCATCAAAAAAAAAAAAAAAAAAAAAACACTTGAATACTTAAGAGAAAACTCAGCGTGAACACACTTTTTTTCCTTCCCTCGAGGTTCGTTTATTACTTATTTCTCTATTTCATAGTGTTCGTATTTACATAGCTAATATTTTTATCAGAGTGTGATATCCCGAGTATAATATTGTTAGTAAAATATATAAAAAGTCGTTGATGTCTCCATCCATGTTTGTTGCAAGTTAGGTATCTTTTGTTGTTGTCTTTTCTGGTTGTCGTCTACCAAAATGTTAATATGTCATGTTTATAGAATGTTTACATCAAAGACAATCTATAAGGTCATAACCATCACAAAAAGTTGCTTAGCAGAAAACAACTATTTCTCTTTTATTTTCCTTATTTATTGCACTCCCTCCGTCTCAAGTAGAAAGCCGCTGAGCAGGCGGATTGAATAATAGATCAAAATAAGTTTGGGTCAATTAAGGTCCGTGTTTAGTTCCCCTCGGGTTTTGTTGACTGAAAAAAAAAAAATTTCCGGTTCTAAAATCGTTTATGAATAATATATGCACTGAATACAATTACAAAGACTATACTAAGGGGCAAATAGTGATGTCTAGTAGAAAGGGAAGCTTTAAGCTTAGAGACAGTCTATCTTAGAGACTTCTATAACGTGGTATCAGAGCTCTGTGAATCCCTTTGAATCATCATAAGAGTAGACACTATCTTATTCATGCTTAATCTTCTTGACGGTTCAGGTTCCAAACAAGCCATGCTCAGTCGGATCATATGCAAGGCGAGTTCACCTTGATCTATGACAAAACCAAGGGGGTGTCTAGCTTGCAAACGAGGGTCTATCAGGTTACTAACCTCATCTTTTGCAGACTTCTCGTCACTCATACATGAAATAACTTCTTCGGACAACAACACTTCTTCCCCATCATCATGATTATACACAGCTCTCTTCCCCGTGATCAATTCCAAAAGAACAACTCCAAATGCATAAACATCAGTTTTAGTTGTTACATATCCAGATTCTAAGTACTCTGGTGCAAGATAGCCTTTTGACTCAAAAGGACATTTGATAGATGAATTCCCACTTTGGTCCTTCTGTGTTGACCTTGCAAGACCAAATTTTGAAATTTTGGCCCGTAAATCTTTAGTGAGTAGAATGTTACTACTATTTATGTCCTTATGAACATATGCTGGATTTGCAAAGTTATGTAGATACTGGAGACCCTTAGCAACATCTAAAGCAATACGAATTCTGTTGTTCCAAGTTTGACTTTCTTGGGTAGTCTTATCTTCCAACCATTCCTTTAAAGAGCCGCTCTCCAAGAACTCGTAAACTAGATAGCAAGCTCCATCATGTTCACACACTCCATAGAGACCAATAAGATTGAGATGATTGAATTTTTGAAGAATTTTAACCTCTTTAGGTGCATTTGCACCCATCTGTTTGATCACCACCGTCTTCTCCTTTAAGCTCCCTTTGTATACCGAAGCACTCAATCTATTTTGAAGACTAAAACCGTTAGTTGCCTCCTCTAATTCCTCAAATTTGTAGATTTTTAGCAGGTGATCAACACTAGCTATACCAATTTTAATATCTCTAGGCAACACCCATTCTACCTTTGTACCCCTATTCGCTTTGTTCTTTCTCCATAGTAAAAATCCCACCAACAAACAACATATAATTGCTAAGAATGAACCTGCGGTGGTCCCGGCTATGATGTATTTCTTTGACAATCTGCGCTTTTGACCAACTGTTCTTGTCATGGAACTCAAAGGTTCACTCGAAAGAGGAACAACAAGAGTTGTAAACGGATATATCAGATCATTTACAGAAGAAAACCCATTTGCTACAACTAAATCTTGACTGCTTACCTTAAATCTTAGGCTAATCTTTTCAAATGTATCTTCCCAAGTAATCAAATATGTCAGTAAATATTTGATTCCCACTCTGGTTTGACTAACAGTCGGGCACGCACATCTAAGCAGCACCTGAAGCTTGTCGTCCACTTGCAAGTAACGTGGGTCATAGATATTGTTTCTTTTTAGTGAATCACAAGTTGTTAAACCTTCGTAACTAGAGTTTGCAATCGTGAAGTAGTTGTCATCATTAGTGAGGATAACATAAGAGGTTTTAGCCTGATAGTACTGACCCGAACTGGAGCAAGTGACTGGAATAATGAGTTCTTTGTTTAAAGGCAAGATTTGAGTGAAATTTGTTATGGTGTTGATACGGGCTAATTCCATGGGGTCCACTGACATAAGCTTTGATATGTTCATAATTGTGTCGTAAAGAGGTTGTGTTCTGAAGATGAGAAAGGCTGGACAAGATGGTTTTTGACCATTGTAGGTGTAGAGAAATGCAGGTGACGGTCCTGTTTCATCGCTGTTATCACAGTCCAGAACGAGGTTTCCTGAATACATTTGTTGAGCGTCGGATTTGATAGTGAAAAATAGGAAAGTTAACATGAACATGAAATGAAACAGATTCATATCAGAAGTGAAAAGGATGAAATTGGTTGAAAACTATATGGAGAATTTTTGGGTAAATGATTGAGCATAAGTAGTTGTAGATTCGACCATGCCTTGTTGACTTAACGAACATATGAACAATATACCAACACACACATTTGGCCGTTCTACATTAAACTAAAGTGAAAGGTGATATCATATGCCGCAATTTGTACTCTTCAAGAATTATTAAAATGAACGGAATATTATATATTGGTTCCGGAATGATTGGACGTGGAAATTTGGTAGTAGAATTGGTCTACATATTGACTGTTTCATCTAAGAAAGGGTATGCTAACTGGTTTCTAAAAATGTAAAAAATAAATAAATAAATAACCGTGTATTACTTGCTTATCCAGACAAGGCCCAAAATCCCATCCGAATAACAACAACAAAATAAGTGATTGGCCCAAACTGAAGCCCATGATATCTAGCGAAATCAGTATCAGTACTTAAATAGTTAAATGTTATCTAAAATTCGTTAAATGGACAGTTGTGTAATTTGGATCGGTTATATGATTAGTGTTTACTGTTTAGTGATTTAGTATATTAAAACTCGAAGGTCTCGTAGAACTCAAATGTTTACATTTTATTATGTCTTTTTTTCTTTAAAAAAATTAAATACAAAATGTTAGATAATTAACCTGCAATAACTGATTTTACATACACATTATCACAAACTCTCAATTTAAGCTACACATGTTAGAAAATGTGTCTCTTTCTTCTTATATATATAACATCAAAAAAACAAACTTTAATGTTACTAACAATTGAATTGATTACGACAGGAAAACTAGCAAGGAATAGGAAAACAAATGGGCGCGTTTTGTTACGAAAATAAATCTTTATTTTTTTTATTTTCTGTTTGTGTCCTTCAAAAACTAAAAGAAATTCAAAAAACGCGCTCATATGCAAGGAATGAAGTTTTTCATTTTCCAAAATGTAAAAAACCATAATTCATTGATTTCCTTTTCT
Source organism: Helichrysum umbraculigerum (assembly GCA_949592205.1). Taxonomy (NCBI): domain Eukaryota; kingdom Viridiplantae; phylum Streptophyta; class Magnoliopsida; order Asterales; family Asteraceae; genus Helichrysum; species Helichrysum umbraculigerum. Next base: position 27,466,491 of record CATIUR010000006.1, on the reverse strand, counting down.
TTGAAAACTTCTCCAGAAAACCCCAAAAAAAAATTTATTTTTTTTTTGGCAACGTTCTTATAAATTTTTCCGAAAATTTTTTTAAAGTAAACACACAGAAAGTTACCCAGTTTCTTGCACGTCTTATTCTCTAAACTTATGGTTCACTTTTTTACTTTTTGTTCAATTTGATATCAAGTCATATATGGTTGATTTTACTAGTGCACGAGCTAACTTTGATAAATTCATTGAAGATCAATTAATGTTCAATGTGATGAACATGATTGAAGTTATGGCTAGTTATTACTGTTTATGTATATTTAAATTAAGATGTTACTAAATTAAATTAATATCAATAAAACCAAAAACCATGTGTTTTTGACTTCATGCATGTTAATACGTCCATGTTAATTTCACTCAAGAAAGCATGAATCCAATTCTCTTAATATTGAAACTTATATCATTTTTTAACTAACACACAACTTGATCAATTACAATATTATTTGGCCGTCATCATCTGTTGAAACTCATTAAAATCAACAGCCCCTTTACCATGAGTATCAAACATGTTAATCATTTGCAAACACTCATCATAAGTTTTCGACTCCCCAAGGCGACTCAATGTCTTTTGCAAGCTCTGTGGGCTAATCCGTCCACACCCTTTTTCGTACTCAAACATCTCAAACGCGGCCTTCACATCATCTCGTTCATCGTTCACGTTCATAAGCCTCATAAAATCCTCAAAATCAATTAGCCCATCGCCATCACTATCCAAATCATCGATCACACCTTGCGCCTCTTGGTGTGACATGTACTCTCCAACGGACCCAAAATATGATCGAAGCTCCAAAGACGAAATCTTTCCATCATTGTCAGCATCAAAACGATCGAAAACTGATCTAAACTCGTGTTGGCGGTTATTTGTTTTTGGTTTTGGAGATTTAGGAGACATCAATGTAGGGGAACTTGAGTTTGAGGTTGTGGTACTCTTGGAATGAAAACTACTTAACCTTTTAACTAAACCCTTTTGTGGGAAACAACCAAATGATTTTGGAACTTTGGTTGGCTCCATTAGTAACGAAAAGAAGGTAAGAAGGTAATATTAATTGTTTACTTAGAGTGAAGGTTTATTTCATGATAATATATAGCTAGCTATATATATATATATATATATATATATATATATATAAATAGTTACATGGAGACATTGGGGAGAATATGACAGAGTATGATGGACACATTTATATGATAGATGATGTGATTAACATGACATAAAAATGTATTAATAAAGGAAATTTCCAAGAAGGTGTAGAGATTGATGATAGTGTGAAATTCGGTTCATATGGAATTTGCATGGCAATTTCGTTTGATGACTTTTAAGTAAATTTGTCGACTTCCATTCAGTTGTGCCATACGTAACGTGGCCCTAGCTAGGAGCCGTTTTAAAAAACCTTGTATATATGTGTTAAGTTGCTTTTGTACTAAACGGGTCGATATAAGTTATTAACTTATCATACATTAAAAACGAAGTTTTTAAACAAAACTGGAAAATTGAATACGAGAGAACGATTTGGTTGATAAGATGTTGAAAATCACATAGTTTCTATTTGATAACATCCTCCCATATTAAGTTGAGTTCGAATGCGATTATTATGCTTACTTGTCAATACTATTAATTAATTAGTACTAGTAATTTTTTTTTGCAATACTTGTTATGCTTACTTGTCAATACTTTATTTGCCAATGACGCTAACTCAATAGGTAATGGACGAGGTTATTTTTGCCACGAAAAGCACAAGGTTAGGGTTTCACACCCCCACAATCATAAGTGTTAAGTGAGTCAGACATGTCCTCTCACATTATGAATAGACAACCGTTTGTAAGACAGTTTGAATTACCGGTTATCAACCTTTGACACTGTTTTAAATTAAGTGACTCATCTCATACATATATACAATATATATATATATATATATATATATATATATATATATATATATATATACATTTTTGTCAAAGTGTATGATAAAGTCAGAAAGACCACTCCCAACAGCAGATTGAAATCGACTAGTCAGTTTGTGCCACATCAGTTATTTTTCAAAACTGACTGACCATTGCCAACAATTACACCGTCACTCTAATTTTTGTGCCCCGCATTTACTAATATACCTTTATTTATATATACTATAAATATATATATATATATATATATATATATATATATATATATATATATATATATATATATATATATATATATATGGAGGTTCAAATGAGAACTACCAAGAAAATTGAGAACTTGTGAGAACCACTCAAATATGTGATTGTTCACATATGATAATATCATAATATATATGAAAGTGTTAATAATAATCGATAAGACCTTGAAATTCGAAAAATTAAGTGTAAAACTTATTTTAACTAACTTTAACCGATTTATTCACATGTGAACTGTTCAGTTGTGAACATATGTGTTTTTACGTGTTTTTATATGTAATTTTACGTTTTTTGACGTCTTTTTGTTTCTCATTTGAACAAATATTAATGTTCACGTGTATATAAAGTGAATTACACGTGAACGATTACATATTTCCTGTGATTCTCAATCTTCTCAATTTTATAGTGGTTCTCATTTGACCATTCCCTATATTTCCCCTATATATATATATATATATATATAGAGAGAGAGAGAGAGAGAGAGAAAGAGAGAGAGAGAGAGAGAGATAGAGAGACATGTGGTACCAATGGAGTCGATTGGACCGACGCACTTCAGTTCCAAACCGATGGAACTAATGGGGAAGCCTAAGTTCCAATAAGCTATGTTACCAAACACACTATAAACATATATTTGGGCAATTGTAATGGTGGTTTATAGAGAGTTGACGGGCATAGAAATTTCTAATAGTCTTCATAACATATTTAGAGTCAAAATATTAGTTGAGTGGTTGAGTACATAAACCTTGTAAGAAGCCCAAGTTCAAATCCATCTACAAACTTTTGTCCTTTTAATTTATTTTGATTCTTAATATATTAAACAATTCAAAGTGTGTCAATAGTGAAGAATTATTCATGATGTCATAGCCATGGACTAGCCTATTTGAAATTGATGTTACAATTCAACATATTCTAATGAGCATTTTTTAAATTGATATATCATTATCTACCATCTTTATAAAAAGAAGGCATTTTTTACTATTAAGACCACCCGCAACGGTCCCATTTTTGAGCGTTTTGGATATGGAGAACGCCCAGAACGCCCCCAACCAGGCGTTCTCGGGGCGGCGTTCTGGGTCAATGGGCGTGCGAGAACGGACCGAGAATGAGGAAAAAGTGGGCCCCACCCATTTTTTTATTATTATTTTCGGTGTTCAACGGCTAGATTAAAAAAAATTAAAAAAATTAAAAAATTTTAAAAAACCGATGCAACGGCTAGGAGGGCCAAAAAAAAATTAATTTAATTTTTTAAATCTAACCCAAACCACTCTATATATACACACTCATTTCCAACCCATTTTCTCACCAAACACTCATTTCCACTCAAATTTACACACTATCTAACCCATTTCTACACTCATCCAAAAAAATGTCTCAATCTCCAAATTCAAACCAAAACCCCAACTCATCTTCTAACCAAATGTATTGTTTTAATAATTTAAATGTAATGTTTTTAATTAATTAAATATATTATTTTTAAATAAGTGGAAATGAGGTGGAAATAAGTGGGGCCAGGAGAGAGAAAAAGGGGCGTTCTGGTGTTATGGTTGCATGGATTAAAATGGTGTTATGGTGTTGTGCTGACGTGGCAGGGGAAAAATGGGCGTTCTGGTGTTATGGTTGCGAATGGTCTAACAGCCTCAAAATTTAAACATTATCAACTAAATAGTCTGTAACTATTCACCTCCTTTTCCCTTTGTTATGCCATCTCCCTCATACGTAGAAGCTGACCACCCACCATACCCCTGCCCCCTTACTTTCACCCACTCCTCTTTAACAACTCCAACCTAACATATTGCCATTTGCATTTACTTTTATCACTGCTTTTTTCACCTTCTTCCTTCATTCTTCAATCAAAAATGGTGCATTTACTCAGCAATCGCTACGAGTTTTTGTTGATCGTAAAAGATATTGGTTGATTTTTTTCTTAAATTTGTCTTGATTTATTGTTGGTTTTTTATCCAGGTTTCATGTATATAAAACTGCGACGACTTATATGTTTCCGTATATGTTTTGTTGTTGTTGTTGTTATATATAGGGCATGCATCTTTCATCAGCTTAACGACGCTCGATATAATCCATAAACAAACGGTATGTGTAACACCCAGTTTTCGGGTCTATTAGTATTAAATATTTTCTAACTGTGAATCATTATTAAATGTGTTAGAAAATGGGTTCGGTGATTTATTTGAAAATAAATGGGTAAAAGAGTCAAATAATTTATTGTGACTAATAAATTTTTAATGGTTTTAAATTTATTTAATTGACGGTAAAATAAAATAATGCCCGTAAATGGTTTTAAGTTCCAGACAATAATAAGTACGGGGAATGAAATTTAAACAATTAGATGATAATATCATATCTTTGAGTCGGTTTATTTTTAGATATATCTATGCATATGTACGTACCATACATACATACCTAATTTGATGAAACCCTAGCCTTTAATCACTAAAATCATATCTCTACATCAAATTGAAGCCTCTCAAATTCGAATTCAAGCTTCCATGATGAGATTAAATCAGCCTTTCATCCTCTAATTCATTGTAAGTCTCCATTTCTTAATTTCTATAAACCTAGAAATTGAGGGTTTTGTGTTTTTAATAATGAGTTTGTTCAAATCCGGAAATTGAAGATTGATTTTGTTAAATTGTTGTTAGTTGAGGATCAATTCGTGATTTCTAACTAAACCCTAACATAGAATTGAAGAATTTCATGTATGATTATATAGAAAGTGATGGTTTTAGTTGAATATCTATAAAATGAAGGTTATAATCATGTTATAATGATTAGTTGATACTTAATTCATGATTAAAAGTGAAACCCTAAGTTAAAAACGAAGAGATTGATATGAGCTTATGAAGAAAGTGGTGGGTTTAGTTATATGTTCATGAATTAAGGCATGTAATCAAGTTATAATGGTTAGTTGATAATATAATCATTTTATGAGCTAAGCCTTAATCTAGAAATGATGAACTTGATATATGATCATTAATAAAGCTTGTGAGTTTAGTTGATTTTGAAAGAATCAATGTTTGACGTTGATGTTATTAATGAATAATTGGTAATAGTTGATTGTTGTCAATAATTAACATGATGATTATGAGGAGTTTGATAAATTGTTGAATATGAGAAGCTATTAATCTTGCTAAAGGTTTCATAATATTAGTAACAATGATGGAGATGAGTGAAGGTAATAAGGTGATCATAATGATCATAGAGTTGACTAGTGATAATTGAAATAACTTAACATGGTAATGTGATTCTAATGATTATGAAAGTATGATGTTAAAATGATTATTCATAATCTTGGAATGATACAAGTTAGTGACAAGTTGTTTGATGTAATTACATAATGTTATATTAATATTGAGACAAGTGTCAAGTGACTAACTTGTATTGTTCTATTGTATTCTCAGATGTGCAGAAGGCTCAGTGATATTAGACTACTGAGTGGATGGCTGAGGTGTTCGGTGAGTGGATCTTTAATCCTCGGTGTAACTTGGTTGTAACGAGTTTGGTTACAACAAGTAACGTATTATTACTTGATTAGTTGCATTGATGATTAGGTTGTTACTAATAATATCGTTGATAGGTTGACTAGTTGAATATGTGGCTTGTTGATTACGTGATCACTTGATTTAATTGGCCTTCGGGCATCAGTTGTTAATGAGGCCAACGAGTTGTTGAATGGTTGGTTGGGCTAGTTGGTTATCGTGTGAATGATACAGGGATTTACTTCATTTGTTGTGTGTATTGAACTGTATCTGAGTGGGATAACCACTAGCTATCGGTCTCGTCCGTTATGGCCATACGGATATGGTTGGGTAAGTGTTCTTGGAGAGCCGCCCGGGTTTATGGTGTCTCCAGAGCCGCCGATACTCATTGTTAATATTTGACTTGTTGCTTGTTGAAAAGTTGAACTGTTGCCTTGTTGATTTGTTGCCCAGTTGAATTGCTAAAAAGTTGTAATTATCAAATTGTTATATCGCCTAAAATGTGGTTAAGGTTATTGGTGTAAACAAAGTTATTGAGCTAAGTTAGACTGTTGATTAATTATCTGCTCACTTAGCGTTATGCTAATCCCCCACATTACCCCTTCTTGCAGGCTATGGACTTATTTCCGGGAGGGCAAGAAGTAGGAAGGGATGGAATGTTTGACAGCATGGCGAAACTCTGATAATTAAAGTTTATAAATAAGAGTTGTCCTTTGTTTTCATATAACACCTTGTTGGTAAATGATGATTTAAAATTTTTTAAATTTATTTGTTGTAACTATTAATATTTGTTTGGGATAACGCTTCCGATAAATTATACTTAAATGTTTTATAAAACAAGGGGTGTTATAAGTTGGTATCAGAGCGTGGTTTGGGTGAATTGGACGTTTTTAGATGTTCAATCCCAAACTTAGAATTTTGTCAAGTCAAACATTCCAGGGTGTGGGGATTAGTGGTTGCATGAGAGAGTTGTTATTGAATGTGTACTAACCTATAACAAGATGCAATAGTGTTGTTTTGGTTGCAGAGACGGAGGAACATAAGGAACCGTTTGGTATTCTCAATGATTCCTCAATACACGTGGGCCTAGATATGCCAGGTAATTCTCGATAAACTTGGTGAATATCAATAAACTTGAATTATTTACTTTGCTTGTTGGTAGAGTAAACTGAATTATTGGTGATAGTTACTTGTAATGTGAGGATATGAATATTTACGAGTAATTATGAAGGAAATTGAAATTTTGGAGAAAATGTTGAAACTGTGTAGATACATTGTTGACTAAGGTGTGATTATAGATCCTTGTTAGGGAATTATTTGATATATGATAAATTGAATTAATAAGACTCGTGAAATTAATGAGATGTTGATATATCCCAACTAATAAGTTTGGAGTTGTGTGGTTATCCAAATTAGAAAGTGCCTATTGAATGGAAGGTGTGCATTTGACTTGGAAAGGTCAAAGTGAATGTGGTTGTGTCAAACTTGATGATAGTTGTGTTATAAAGTAATGAATGTGGCTAAATGTTTATGTGTTTGGCAATTATCATGATTTCGGATGAATTATGATCTACGTAATAAAAAGTTGTAAAATAAGAAAGTCAAAGTGGTCAACGAGTCTTTATATGCGTTGACAAGTTATGAAAAAGTCATTGTTGAAAAAAAAAAAAACTTGTGGTAATTGATATAAATAAGATGAATTAATGTGAATTGGTGTTTTAGAGTTATAGTATAACACCAATAGCGAAAATGGTCTTGTTTGACTTGGAATAGTCAAGGAAGTGTGAAATGGTTGTTCGAATAGTGGTTATTTGGGTTGAAACCCAAATGGGTTGTTAAAGTGCCCAAATGGGTCACTTATTGGTTAAGTGGTTAAAATACTTGGTAGTTCGAGTATAATGAGTGTTAAAGTTATTTTAAGTCCTACATATAGTGGGAATGTGTGTTGAAAGTGTTTCGGGTAGTCAATGTGGTTGTTTTATTAATGATGCCCAATTGGACCCCTAAACGGGTCAATGAGCCAAAACATGATATAATGTGTATATATAGGTGATGAAGGTGCCCACACGTCCCAAATATATGTAGAAACATGTTGACAAAGAGTGGAAGTCAGAAAGTAAGCCATTTGGAATATGGCGTGTCCACTAAAATGGTCAGAAATGGCCTAAAATGAGTTACACGTCCGTTTTCTCGTAAAATGTGAAAATTGAAAAAGTGTAAAAAGGGAAAGTTTTATTTTGGCATAGTGGAGGTGCCTGCAAAATTTCATGACCTAACTCTTTACGGTTTGTGAGATATGCGCGTTTGAAATTCGTATTTTTGCACTAAGAAGTGCAGTCTGCTGTGCAGACATGGGACCCGGCGGCTGGAGGTTATAGCCGGCGGCTGGAGGACCAAATCGGCGGCTGGATGCCCCAAGCCGGCGGCTTCTTTTGGCTTAAAACGTGACTTTAGTTCTGTTACACAAAAAGTTACTATACACGGCGGTTAGGGTGTAGGACCCGGCTGTTTGGGGTCTGTAGCCGGCGGCTTGACCTTGTAGCCGGCGGCTTGACCTTGCAGCCGGGGGTTTGATCATGTAGCCGGCGGCTGGTGGCTGGTTTATGTGATAAATAAAATTTTTAAGTTTTTCGACGTTCAATGTAACGTTTGACGTAGAATTTCCGTTAGTAATTTCGGTGTCAGATTAAGATGAAATTTATAGGTCCACTCAAAAACGGCCCAACGGTCAAAGCTCATCGCTTTGCCATGAGCCCTGTCAGTTTTCGGCACTTCGGGGCCGTTTGGGGTCCGAAAATCGTGTTTTATTGTTTTTCGAATCTTATTTCGAACTTCTGGTTTACGTTTTGAATTGGGCTTTTGTTTCTTTGAGCCCAGAGATCTTTCCTGTGACTATATGCAATATTAAAAGTTGTTTTTAAGAGGTCCACATATTTTATGGTGTATGCATCGGTTGTAGGCAGTTTAATTAACTGTAAAATATACCAGTAAATGGTATTATTGATTGCTACTAGCAAGAATTAGTAAACATTGATTATGAAATCATGTGAATTATATTATGTGGACTAATTGAAATGTGACGAAGTAATTGAATTACTTAAGAGTATTATAAAATGTTGAATTAAGCGTTTTAAGAAATTACGAAATAAGCATATGAGCTTATATTGATGTGATAGTTGAACATGAAATGCTTACTTGTAAATCAACTAACGGTGTATAAATTGATGAAAATAGGTTGAATAAGACACTTAGTATTGACGAAATGTTTGGTACTCAATGTACCATAAGTCGTAAGAGATGTAAATAGTGACTTAATATGGAATCAGGCTATAAAGAAGTTGATTGATGTATTCGTGTCAGATATTGGTGTAGTATGCTTATATTGTTAATATATACATGATAATATGAGTAGTTCATATTAAAAGTGATAAGTTGAAAATAGTGGCAAGTTAATAATTGGGGATATACGGGCTATTACAGGTTGTTATAGTTGTGTAAATTGTTGATATCACTGTTATGATATATGTGAGAGTAAAGATTAATGACTTTGAAGATGAATGGTATGAAGTTGTCTGAGAATGAAGTGTAAATGACATAATATGACGACGTCTGGCCAACGTATTTATATTATGCCATTTCACATGGAGTTGTTGAGGCTACTAAGTACCATATAAAGTTAAGTGGTTTTAAAATAACAGGTAAGATATGTTGACCTGTAGTTGAAAATAGACAATGATTGACTAAAATAAAAGAGTAATAAACCATTAAGTTGTTGTTTAATGTGGTACCTATGGTACAAGAGATATGTAATTGCAACTAGTAAACATTAAAAGATGATTTAAGCAAAGTAGAGGTCAGTTGATTATGAATAATATTGTGTTAATATTGTTTAAAAGATGATTAATGACTACACCTTGTGTTGTTGAAATACCATTGAGGATGATACATGGTATTAACAGGTGTTGTCTTAGCATCCAAATTGGTGTAATAGGATGCTAGTGGATTATATAATAGTAGTTTTAACCATAAGAATTGACCTCTACATACTGCTTATTGTTTATTCTATATGTGATTATGATTATATGAATTGTGATTTTTTCGAATAAGAGTTTCATATAATCAAGTTGTATTTATAATTACAAGTTGTAAAGTTGTAATTAGCTAGTTGCAAAAGTAAAAATTTCTAGCAAGTTGTTAGCTAAATTGCTAGTTGTAAATTGAGCTGAACTTTTATTGTTAATGTGCATGTTGTGGTATTCAATACCACTTGTTGTGAATAGTGTAAAGTTGAAATGTTCACATGGATATGTGTTACATTGATTACTGGTGATTACGTGTTTTAAATTGTTACGTGTTTTAAATTGTTACATGACTAAGTATGACTGGTCATGTAAGTGGTCATTTAAACTTATCAGAGACAGGATGTAGGAGCAATGCTTGTGCATTGGAACATATAGAAACATGTACATGTGGATATGTGCATGAAGAAAGAATTAAAATTGTGTACATATACTTAAGAGTTGCCCTTTTTGCTGGATAGTGTAATTTGTGATAACAAAACTAAGACACAATATATGTGTTTAAGTGAATTTAATTGAAATACACCCTGGTGGTGTGTGAGTTGATAAAATAATAAATATTTGTGTAAGTAGATTGGAATGTATACACATTGACATTATGTAATTAGGGGTATGCATGACGGGTATATATATATATATATATATATATATATATATATATATATATATATATATATATAAAAGTTATTTTAACTTGTACACCTTTCGTGTGTATGTAATAATGAGTAAATATGTGATTAGAAGTGTATGGGAGCTATAGTATTAGTAAATTGAAATGGGAGTGAGTAAGTGATCTTATTTCAATAAATTGATTAAGTGTGATCAGATTTCGAGGACGAAATCTCTTTAAAGAGGGGAGAGTTGTAACATCCAGTTTTCGGGTCTAGTAGTATTAAATATTTTCTAACTGTGAATCATTATTAAATGTGTTAGAAAATGGGTTCGGTGATTTATTTGAAAATAAATGGGTAAAAGAGTCAAATAATTTATTGTGACTAATAAATTATTAATGGTTTTAATTTTATTTAGTTGACGGTGAAATAAAATAATGGTTCCCCGTAAATGATTTTTAAGTTCCAGACAATAATAAGTACGGGGAATGAAATTTAAACAATTAGATGATAATATCATATCTTTGAGTCGGTTTATTTTTAGATATATCTATGCATATGTACGTACCATACATACATACCTAATTTGATGAAACCCTAGCCTTTAATCACTAAAATCATATCTCTACATCAAATTGAAGCCTCTCAAATTCGAATTCAAGCTTCCATGATGAGATTAAATCAGCCTTTCATCCTCTAATTCATTGTAAGTCTCCATTTCTTAATTTCTATAAACCTAGAAATTGGGGGTTTTGTGTTTTTAATAATGAGTTGGTTCAAATCCGGAAATTGAAGCTTGATTTTGTTAAATTGTTGTTAGTTGAGGATCAATTCATGATTTCTAACTAAACCCTAACATAAAATTGAAGAATTTCAAGTATGATTATATAGAAAGTGATGGGTTTAGTTGAATATCTATAAAATGAAGGTTATAATCATGTTATAATGATTAGTTGATACTTAATTCATGATTAAAAGTGAAACCCTAAGTTAAAAACGAAGAGATTGATATGAGCTTATGAAGAAAGTGGTGGGTTTAGTTATATGTTCATGAATTAAGGCATGTAATCAAGTTATAATGGTTAGTTGATAATATAATCATGTTTATGAGCTAAGCCTTAATCTAGAAATGATGAACTTGATATATGATCATTAATAAAGCTTGTGAGTTTAGTTGATTTTGAAAGAATCAATGTTTGACGTTGATGTTATTAATGAATAATTGGTAATAGTTGATTGTTGTCAATAATTAACATGATGATTATGAGGAGTTTGATAAATTGTTGAATATGAGAAGCTATTAATCTTGCTAAAGGTTTCATAATATTAGTAACAATGATGGAGATGAGTGAAGGTAATAAGGTGATCATAATGATCATAGAGTTGACTAGTGATAATTGAAATAACTTAACATGGTAATGTGATTCTAATGATTATGAAAGTATGATGTTAAAATGATTATTCATAATCTTGGAATGATACAAGTTAGTGACAAGTTGTTTGATGTAATTACATAATGTTATATTAATATTGAGACAAGTGTCAAGTGACTAACTTGTATTGTTCTATTGTATTCTCAGATGTGCAGAAGGCTCAGTGATATTAGACTACTGAGTGGATGGCTGAGGTGTTCGGTGAGTGGATCTTTAATCCTCGGTGTAACTTGGTTGTAACGAGTTTGGTTACAACAAGTAACGTATTATTACTTGATTAGTTGCATTGATGATTAGGTTGTTACTAATAATATCGTTGATAGGTTGACTAGTTGAATATGTGGCTTGTTGATTACGTGATCACTTGATTTAATTGGCCTTCGGGCATCAGTTGTTAATGAGGCCAACGAGTTGTTGAATGGTTGGTTGGGCTAGTTGGTTATCGTGTGAATGATACAGGGATTTACTTCATTTGTTGTGTGTATTGAACTGTATCTGAGTGGGATAACCACTAGCTATCGGTCTCGTCCGTTATGGCCATACGGATATGGTTGGGTAAGTGTTCTTGGAGAGCCGCCCGGGTTTATGGTGTCTCCAGAGCCGCCGATACTCATTGTTAATATTTGACTTGTTGCTTGTTGAAAAGTTGAACTGTTGCCTTGTTGATTTGTTGCCCAGTTGAATTGCTAAAAAGTTGTAATTATCAAATTGTTATATCGCCTAAAATGTGGTTAAGGTTATTGGTGTAAACAAAGTTATTGAGCTAAGTTAGACTGTTGATTAATTATCTGCTCACTTAGCGTTATGCTAATCCCCCACATTACCCCTTCTTGCAGGCTATGGACTTATTTCCGGGAGGGCAAGAAGTAGGAAGGGATGGAATGTTTGACAGCATGGCGAAACTCTGATAATTAAAGTTTATAAATAAGAGTTGTCCTTTGTTTTCATATAACACCTTGTTGGTAAATGATGATTTAAAATTTTTTAAATTTATTTGTTGTAACTATTAATATTTGTTTGGGATAACGCTTCCGATAAATTATACTTAAATGTTTTATAAAACAAGGGGTGTTATAGTATGTATCTTACATCAATGTTAAGTTTTTGTTATGTTTGTTGGGTACTAGGTAGCAACACTTTTCAGATCAAAAGTTTGAGGATAAAAAAAAATAAAAAGTTGCATTATGAGGATGAACCCAATGTCTTTTTTTCAGTAATTAATGGAGTATGAAATATATACCAGTTGATCGATTTAACTTTAGTGTCGTTCAAATCTAGGTTTTTATTTATAGATTCTGTTTCCAGAGTAACTTTTAGATTCTGATCTTTGCTGAGATCACAAACAAGAAACAAAGAAGCAAGAGTAAGCTATTGCTTTCTATTTTGATTTTCTTTTTAGAAGAAAACAATTTTATAAAACTGAGGGGAGACCGAAATCGTATGAAATATATGAGTATTTGGTCATGTTAACTTTGGTGGAAGGATCTTTAGGATGTCCTGTTGTATGATACGAAGTTCATTCCGAATTTTGTTTTCAAATGATTCTGTAAATTTGATTGTGATTAGACTCCATGCTTGTATAACTAATCATGCTCTACCTTGGTCCCAATTCTAAAATATGGTGTTGTATGATAGTTGGATTTTGCTTGTCATGTCTCAATAATTTTACATGGATCCTTTTAGCCTTTTTGGCATCTTTTTAATATGGTGATTTGTTGTTTTACATGTGGCCATGAAAGAAATTCTGTATTTTTTGATTATCCTAATTCAATGTGTTACTTTGTGATATTGAATTGTTGATAGCTCATGTTATCACATGAGGTGGTGAGTCATATTAATTTTTATTTTATTCTTTCAAAATGAGCTTTTCTTTTTCTTTCTTGAGAGACATAAGTACATAACCATGCATGATTATATAATTGTTCAAGTTATTTGAAACGCCCCAATTTATTTCTTTACTTTAAAACATATTTTATTCAATTTCATTATAGTCCCATTGTAATATTATAATATTTACCACATTTTGACGACTTTAAAAGTCAACCACATACAATTTACCACAATTTACAACTTCTTTTCTATCAAAACATTTGACTGAATAACATAAAATGGGCGACTTATACAAGTGCCATCATTACAATAGTTTAAAAGAAGGGAAGCTTGTCTAACCATACAACAAGCTCTAATCCACGTTAACTTCTGACATTCACAATCATATCTTCAATCATATTGGTTCAACTGAACCAAACCTACAAAATAAACAACTGAAAGGAATAAGCTAACGCTTAGTGAGCATATGAGCAGCTAAATGAATAATTTATCACACAATATTATAAATTCAATATTATTTCATTCTTTTTCTTATATGCCATGGATCCTTAAATTTATTCATGCTAATATTATCATATTAGCTATCACACGAGCCTATGGCCGCAACCATTACCCGCACCAAATTATTACCATCCAGCTCATGACCGCAGCCAATCCTGGACACCATAATTATATATTCCCACATTATAAATATCAATTACACATAATTATTGAGAAATCGTAGAAACTCTTTCTGGACTCTGCCCCATACCATGCTAATTACTACCAATTAGTCTTACAGTTTGTTTACCAATTAATGACCGCGTATCATATATCATTAATTAGGAACTATCCAATCACCGCGTGGAAGTGATGAAAACAAATCCCGACACAAGTCCATTAGAAGTGTCTACAATTCTCAATCCACACAATTCACGTATTCACATAATTATTTTCATTTACTGTTAAGGATCCTTATTATTATCTCATGCTAACTTTTATATAATTAGCAATTAACACAAGCCGATGGCCGCAACCATTGCTTGCAAACCCACCATCACAACACCATTTATATCTCAACAGTTTTATCAATTATCCACCTGCTATATCATAGCACAACACATCATATCCATCTATTTATAACACATAAATAATGGAACTAACAATTATAATGTCCATTCACTTATAAGTAATGGAAATTCATATTATGACTTACCAATTATTTGTATGTTATTTCATAATAATCAATATATATAAGCATACGTCCTTCTGCAACCCAATTAAACACAATTATTCATTCATCAGATTATGTAAGCCTCTTGCTCGTAAGCAATATGGATTACATAACCATTATCCATTTAACTCCCATAATACTCACCTTGGCTTTTTAGACGAATAAGCAATTAACCATAATGTCTGTAATTGTCTTTTCTTGATTCTTGAAATACCTATCACATAATATATATCATAACAACACATTTAGTATCTCACAATCATCATAATTTACATAACTAGACTTCTAATGTTGTTATTAACTTTAACCTTGTAATACTTTAACTGTCTCTTTAGACATAACTCATATAGTTACAATCTGATCATAATATGTTTATTAATTCCAACAAGTTCTTACATTGATTAAATCTTTAACTAATTGATCAAACTAAGCATCTTTAATAACATAAATGACTTAAGTAATTAATCACTCAAATTTCAACTTAAATTCTGATATTAAACCCCTATCCTCATTTACTATTACTTCTGTTCATAGCTTTGTACCCAAAGCATACGTACCCAGACCAACAAGGAACAAAACTGGATTCTTATTTAGTCTGAATCGCGTCGCGAGGACCACATGATCGCGTCGCGATCTTGACTATTTCGCGTCGCGATATCCTACAGATCGCGTCGCGACCACGGTCGTTCCAGACCTGCAACTTCCGATTTCAACACCAAAAACCCAGTTTTCTTTCAACAATCATCTTAGTAACAGGTTTACAATCACAACCAGAAGGCTAATATCAATATAACCTTAGTTTTATATCAAAATCATTAACTCTATAGTATGTTACCAAAAATCAAACTCTTTAGTTTATAAATGGAGGAAATCAAGATTACCTTGTACTAAACATGATGAAATGGATGATCCCAGCTTCAAATCTTAAATTTAGAGATTGAAATGAATTGATGTTTAATTCTTATTTTTGATTTGCTCTTGGTCACCTCACAAGTCACAGGGACGATTTGTACTCTTTTATTTCTTTCTGTATGTGTGTGGAAGAGTAAGGAATAAAAGGGATATATATCCATATATACACAATAAGTCGGTCCCCGTAATATCTATTGTCTGGAACTTAAAAATCATTTTGCGATTTTAACTATTTTATTGTTCTTACATATTTAATAGTTTAAAACAACTATAAATTTATTTGTTACAATAATCATTTTAGATTTTGGGGTGTTACATTATTGATATATATATATATATATATATGATGTTGTCATGTGCAGCAAGCCTCACTCATCTAAAAAAATCATGCCTTGGCGTTTTTCAAGGGTGATAATGATACGATTTGTTTCAGTTATCTGATCTTTTCATTATCCAAGTTTCAACCATTTGTATGGTTTTCTTTTTTAGGAGCTTGAAGACTTTTTTTACATCCATTGTTATCTTGAATGTCCTAATCTTGAATGGAGTACTCCAAGACCCAAGTATTGTGTTTTAACTATCATATTACTTTCTAATGAGACTAATTCTTGAATTTTTTTTTGATTCATTGACATTTGTGTTTGGTTCAGCGCTCATGGAAGTACAACTACTTCTGGCTTGCATTTCGTAGTTAAGGTATGTGCAATGAGTTATTGTTAATTTGCTTTTTAAGTTTCCTCAACGATGATCTTCATATCTTCATACAGTGATTTTTTTATGTGTCAATTGACTTTGGATTTTAGTACTAATCCTTAGAAAGTAGTTCCCATGGAAAATCTGTTTGCCTGCTATACCAAATATGAAAACAAAATAAGCACTCCTAGGAAATCTGAAATTCTTATAGCTTGATGGACAAAGCTTTTGATGGAAGATTATTGGTAATCGTAAATCATAGTTTAGATGTTAACAACTTTGGAGGTTGTTATAGCTCTTGCTTCGTGTAGAACGGAGCCAGCAGGAAAGAAACCCAACGCATTTTCAGGATTTTGGAAGTTCAGATAGCTGTTCAGTGTGACACTAAGAATGTGCAAAGAACTGCTAATGAAATGTAACGAGGTTACAACATTGACCAATTGTTCGTAGTCACATAAGAATCTATATCTTTCTGTCAAAACAACTGATCATATGTTTAGTGAAAGGGTTTCATGTTTGTTCTTCGATTTGTAGTAACTGTTTTTTTAACTTCTGATGGGTTTTAACCACAGTGATATCATATGCTCTGGTTTTCAAAATACTTGATGAAAATTTGGTTCCTGTTTGTGATACCATAATAGGTGGGCAACCAAATGTGTGATCGACCCAATTACAATTGGTTTTGTTTCTTCCAATGTCGTTGCAGATTAATTAAATCTTTCTGGAAATGATAAGAATGGTCAAGTGAGATTTTAAACGTAGCATTGCGAAGGTGTCTTTTGGTAGTTGTCGGTCTCTGTTCACTTGATTATCTTTTTTTCTTCAAAAATCGAAACCATATATTTTAAAATATACAAAAATGAGTTCAAAGTTATTGTAGAACGGGGATAAATGTTATTCACTTTTCTGTAGTTGTAGTTGTAGTTGTAGTTGGATTTGATGTAGTAATTTTTTTTTTTCATTAATACATTTATATTTATATGTAGTATATAGTAAGAATATAAAGTGAAAGTTAGCATATTTGATCTTAAAAGCCAATGAAGACTTGTGATTATTCATTTTGGATCAAAATCATATGCTAGAAACAGATTGTATATGTGGTTTATCTCAAGCTTTCACTATTACAGCATGTGATAAGGATTAGATCAGATATATATTAAACTTTAGTTTTTAGGTTAACACATATGACAACAAAACTATAAGGATTCAATCTTAAAGGTAAATAGTTAAATATTAGGATGTTGGATTTTGGAGGTCGTGGTGCTTCCCTTGCAACTTTGCAAGTGACAACCGTTAATGTGCAATTGTGAATTCTTCAAATCAGCATCCTGACCAGCTATTTCCTTGGTCTATGTGTTAATCAAGATACATTGAACATCTACCCATGCGTTATTGACCTACAACTTTTTGAATCCCACGCGTATACCATTCACTATGCCATCATAGATCGTTGGCATAAAATGTATAAGACTATACGTTAACCAACGTGGGTTGTACTATGCACAACCCCTAAGCTTTCCTAGTATCTTTACATAAAAATTATTTTAACAAAATATCATTCATAATTTCATACGCTTTTGTTTATGCATTTTTAATCGTAAGTTTTAATTTTCTTTATTGGTTCATGAATTTTGAAGGCACTGCGAAATAATATAATAGTATAATATATTAAATATATTTAACTCAATCCTATAGAAAGATTAGGTTAAAATCAACTCATCAAGACTTTAGTCGATGATTGCTTCATATAGGCCATTATTTTATTTATTTATTTAATTTTTTTTTTTTTTTTTTTTTTTGCAAATAGTAACCATTAGTGGTAAACGGGTTAGCCACTTTATTATTTTGCTATTTTACTGTATATTTTATGCCGGACCTAATTAGTTATTTGGAAAAATCAAAAATCAATAATTGCACGTTTTGCATTGTTTACTTTAAATATGCAATTTGCAAATAAAAAATAGGAGGGGATATCAATTGTATTGTCAAGGAGGGGATATCAACTTAGGTCACAAAGGGCATTGATAAATACAACAAATTAATTGATACCTACACCAAATATATACATTACAGTATTGTACAGTACACATTGTAATGCATAAAATTGTTGTATATATCAGCTTCCTAAGTTAAATTAAGTTTTAAATTTTACATGTTTAAACCACTAGCTTTATTAAATTTATAAGTTTAGTCCTTATTTTTTATACCTGGCAAACGGGTCGGGCCGGGTTGATTAATGGGTTGAATCGGGTTTGGGTCAAAACGCGTCATGGGTCCAATGGGTTAGTTTTCTGAACGGGTCGAACGAGTTGGGTCAGATCCGGGTTGGGTCTGGTCGGGTTGGGTCAACCCGCTATTTTACCACTTTAATTTTCAATATTTTTTTTCACCTTAATTATCTTGGAAAATGTTAATTAGTCTTCTAAATTACCTACCATAATTGTTTTGATAATTTTAAGATGCCAAAATATACGGAGTATATTTTATTAATATTTTATTGATAAATTTAAGATTATTTTGATAATTTTAATGTTATCTTAGTTGCTTAGTGAGAAGATTTCAAAATCTCAAAGTTCTCTCTGTTTGCAAAATTAATTGTTGTTTATTTTGAGATTGCCCGGCGTACATACAGGCTACAGTAACATGTAGTGATTTATTATTTACTACTCCGTATATATATAATTATATATTATCTGTATCTATATTATATATTTTTTTTAATATAAAAATGGGGGTATATAAAGTAAAAAAGCTAAAAGTTAAACTACGTGATATCTAAACGATATCCATATCTTTCTCTATCCTAAAGAACGTCAAGTTCGCCGGCGACGGTGACGGCTTTAAATTAAGGTAAATAGAAGTGATTTGCGATAATAATTCTGTTTCCAATTTTATTTTATTTGTGCTTGATGGTGGTTATACGAAGGAGGGAGTCAAACTTCTCGCCGGAAAGTGGTTGCCGCAGAGGTAATTGGTCGGAGAGTGGTCGCTGATAGTGTTACGATTGTAACTCCGGCGGTTGGTCAAAAACTATATCGGTCAATTTTACAACCTGTACAGACCCGCTATGACCCGTTCAGACCCGCTCTTAATTGAAGACAAGAGTGTTCTTGAATCTTGACCTGTTTGACCCGTAGTGTAATTTGATGTCAAACAAGAATCAACCAGCAGGTCAAAATTTTTGACCCAAAGGACCTGTTTTTGATACTTCGGGTCCTGATTGCCGGGCCTATTTTAACCAACACCACCGATATTTTCCAAAAGAATAAGGAAATGATAGAGGGGACCTTAAAAATTTAGTAAACCGTATCCAGTGGACAACTGGACACACACAATGACACAAATAAGTACAAGTCTTGGGCCAACAAATAGACTCCATTCAAAAGTCATAACTGGCCCAGCCCATTACAACTGGATCAACCATATTTGTGTAGTTTACAAAATTACGAGTAATAAACACGTCTATATAGATTCCTTTGAATTTATTTCATATACCTAAACTGAAATTCCACTCTAGAATGGTGGAAATATCACCACCCAAATATTAATGGTGTTATATATACAACAATTTTTTATTTATACACCAAAGATATGCATTGTTGTACAGTACTACATCAAGATGCATGAAAATTGGTGTATGAATCAAATGTTTGTTGCATTTATCACTAGTCAAATATTAAAATTCGACGACTAATTTTGTGTAGTAGTAAAGGGTAATTTGAAGGGTAGTACCATATTTCAATAGTAGCGTTCGTCCTACTCACAAGGAACATCAACTCTGGACAAATCACATGTCCACAAATTACCCACATGTGCTAAAGCATGAATTTGAACCTTTAAGAATTCAGTCATACATGTGAAGTCTGAATGTTTGGTGGTACCACTTGAGCTGAGCTCATTTGATTAGTAGTAGAGTAACTAAAGATATGATCAGTGCATGTTGTAAATTGAGGGGTGAATATAAGAAAGAGAATTAGTGGATTTCATGTATCATATACTCTATAATAATAAGTTATATTTAACATTTTACTTGGAATAAGCTACTTGAGAAAATTACTCTTAAATAATGTTTACTTTTATAAACTACAAAAATATGGAGTAGTTAAAATGGCTTTTAAGTCCATATGTGGCGCCGTGGCGGTTAGTATTTACAATAAACTAAAAGATGACAAACAAATAAACAGGGGCAGATACAAGGCGGAAGCAGCGTAGGCAGCCGCCCCCACAAGAATTTTTAAATTACGTAAAAAAATAAATTTTTTTAAGGTATTAATGGCATTTTTAAATTTTCGCCCCCACTAAACTACTAAAGAAATTAAAAAAATTTATTTCGCCCCGTCTACTTGAATATTCTGACTCCGTCCCTACAAATAAAGGTAAAATGGCTTTTAAGTTTAGTATTTACAATAAAGTGAAAGATGACAAAGAAAGAAAGAGATAACAATCGTAATGCAAACATGAATCGACGATGATCCAATTGTAAAATATGATCATTTTTTGTCCTTTTTCTTATAGGGTGTATTTGGATGAAAGGCTTATAAGAGCTTTTGATGGCTTGAGCTTCTATTTTTTATAAGTCTCATCTATAAGCCTTGTTTGGCAAAATAAAGGGCTTTTTGAAAAAATAAACTTCCAGAAGCCCTTAAACAAGAAACTTTTTGAAGTAACTTTTGAATGGAAGCCTAAGCCCCAACTTCAGCCCCAGCTCCAGCCACAAGCTCCAACTCATAGTTGCCAAACACACCCTTGACGTGTTACAAGATATAGAAACACTAAAATCCGATGAACAGTAAAAGAATAAACAAATTGAAGCACTAGGGCCGGAGCTAAAAAAAAGTTGAGTGACGAATTTTTCTGATCGTTCTTTTCTCAATTTTGAATGGGGCAGAAGATTAAAATATCATTAAAATTTCTTTATCATGTAATTTTGACTTTTTTTGGGAGTGGCAGCCCTCTTAGGCCCTTTCTAGATCCGCCCTTTTACTAGTATTTATATCACAATTTATTTGTCCATATTTTCATTTTGATATATCTTAAAATAATTGTTCTTTTTTTTTTTGGTAAATGGACTTGGTAAATTTAATAATTGTTCTCTTTCAAAATCAACGAATCAAAATGCTTGAAAATGGTAAATATGTAATTGCATTGATGGTCAAGTGTAATAAATGCACTTTTTTAAACCGTGTATTTTTTGTCTTATAACAATTATTTTGAGATGATGGATGTGATTGATTTCATGACATGACTCGAATAGTATTGTAGTATAATTTTCCTTTACAAAAAATGTTACTAATTATAATTATTTATCAGCATGTTATATATGCGATTAACTCTAATATATGAAATCAATCAAGTAGAAACATTTACTATTCAATTTTCTGTTTAGAACCAAATATTGATTAAAAAAATGTTAATTTGTCTGCTAACAAACATGATTTGTTATACAGTACATAGTAAAATCATCTCACATACACGAACCATATCGTACAATTTAACATCCTATATTCCTATTCCTATATACGTATATATGTTGATTTTTGTAGTGTATACTTTATTCCTCTCGAAACAGAAAATATAATTATAATACTACTTGTAAAGTATAGTTGATTATTACTTCAAACAATACCCCGTCTAAATAATATTATGCCTTGATGTGCTTTATCTAGTTATTAAATTTATCGTTGATAATAAACAAGAAGATACCGAGCTAGACCAAAACATAACCGGGCAGTGGACCCTGTCGAGTAGTAGTATAGTTTGGTAAGTTCGGGTTCGAACGCAGGGAACTTAGTTTAGACAATCAAGATAAGTGTGAGCAATTTAAGAAAGTGAAAATAAAAGTTTGGTTTGGTGTGACCGAATTGTCACGATGTTTAAAACTACAATCTATATTTCAAATGAGAACGGTGGACTCAGGAAGAGTCAAATTAGTTGTTTGGAACTTTCAAATATTAAAAACAATATTTGCTTGGACTATGTCGCTAGTGATTTCGGGGTGTAAAGTTAAAACCGGTTAATTCTATGCAAGCAAATTTCCATCAAACCTAGGCTTAACATTCGCCATCACCTAATGATTCAACTTCAATTTACAAACCCATGATTTAATCAAGTAACGGACATTCGCCATAGCTACCTACTTGCATATTTGAGCTTAATCATCAACTTGTTCCAAAACCACATTCATAATTAAGTTCGACCATTTATAGACAAATAACCGATAACAATTTGCTAGCAAGAAAACGTTCGCTATATCTATTAGCAAATCACCAAACAAGTTAATTCATTAACATTAAGCTCAAACACGCAAGTTGGAGATTAAACATAAGTTCAAGCTACAAGAGTTTATGATTCATCCATACGAAAAGCATTCGCCAAATTTCGCTAACTCATATCATGCTAGTCAACTAGTTTTACTTGTAACAATATCCACATTCGCGAAAATAGATTCATTCAAACATTTTATACAAATGACAAGTATTTTTAATAAGCAACAAACGTTCGCTATAATTGCTTAACCATAATACCGACACGTTTCAACTAATCAAACTAACTACATACAATCCATGGAGGAATCATAAACTCGGAGCATAAAACTAACAACAAATGATAACACCCCTAGTCACTAACTAGTTCATCCAAGCAAGTATACAAAATCTAGCCAACAATCATAATCATATCATCATAAACACATATCATCAATGAAATCAAAGGAAACATGGTTATAAATCGAATAAAATTGCAAACCGAGTAATTACAATGTCGGGATGATGATTGTTTGTAACCGGGTGAAGCTATATGAAAGGAAATCTTCAAAAATGTGAAAGAAAACCTTCAAAGCCTCAAAATCGCCATTTTTTGCTGAGTTTTCGTGTGTGTAGTTGATGAGATAAAAGTTGGTGAGATCCAATAGTGAAAAATGCTTTTTCTAGCAGAAAAATGTTCTGCCGCCCAATTAGCCGGCGGCTCAGGGTCTCAAGCCGGCGGCTTCTTCAATTTCAAACGAGCCGGCGGGTTGATTCATTATAGTCGGCGGCTTCTAAACAACAACACAAGCCGGCGGCTTCTCTAACATAGCCGGCGGCTCCTATCCATTTTCCAGCAGATCAGCCTTTTGAGCTCACGACTTCAACACTTTTCATACTTTCCTCGAATCAACACCCAAATGTAATCCAAACTTTGATCCTTCAACATTGACACCTAGAAATCAATTTAAGCTAATTAAGTACTAAAAGTTCATGAAGTTCACTTAAAACAAATGCAAAAACAATGATATCGCTAAAGATAGACATGTACAAAATGAGCGATATCAAATATCCCCACACTTGAACATTGGTTGTCCTCAAGCAAACCATTAGTTTACCATTTCATAGCCCACTCTTGCAACATCATAAGTGAAGATCAAGTTTACCAAAACAAAACTAACACTAACTACCAAAGCAATTAGGCTAGTAACATATGTATAAGCAATAGAAACTTGAGATATTAAGTTTGTCAAGCCCGAATGCACGACCTAGCACCTCACATAAGGATAATTGTTTAGTCACTCACTCTCAACCTATAAAACTACAAGGTAAGGAAGTAAATGATGTAACACTCAATCAAGCCAAGTCCTGATGCATTGTTACCATAGGCTTGCAAAAGGATCAAATCTCCACCGGCTTGGCGTGAGCACCGAGTAAGATCTCGAAAGAGGTATTCTAATATGTGTTGTAACAAATGTAGGCGAATAATGGAATTGGGTGTGATAGACACAAGAATTGGTGAAAAGTGGTAGTCAAGACCCATAAAAATGTGAAGATGTTACCTATCGGTTTAAACATGTGACAGTAATGAAACTTAGGATTCTCGTGCTAAATCAATTCAAACTAATACTTGTTCTCATTTATAACTTATACTCAACAATTGCACACAAATAACTCAAATTGATTTTTCACTTCCGATTGGAATAATTGCATTCTATGACTTTCTATGAATCCTGTGTAACGAACTTTCGGACCAACCATCCTAGAACGGATAAAGGCCTTCGGTGGTTAGGTGTAGAACACCCCTCGGGAACTACTTGTTCAGGAATTCAAAGGCCATTTAGTTGACTACAAACATCCAACCATAAACTTTAAGCTCAATAGTTAACTTCTATTCATTTAATCGTTTCTAACATCAATCGTAGAATTTAACAATAGAATCCCAATTCAAAACGATTTAAGTCACATTTTTGGTAAAATCCTTCATAAGTTCCAACTAGGCAACATCTTAGAAAAGTAAATGATTCTGGAATTGACTACACAAAAATAAAGCTATTATTTTAAGTGAGTGAATGTGGAAGTTTTCTAAGGGTTTCTTAGAACTAAAAATGAGTGCTAATGACCTGTGTAAACTGGATATAAACGGTTTTAAAGGAAAATAAGATCAAAAATTACTAAGAATACCTCCTCGTCTTTGACCCCACCTATATCACATTTCAGTGATCCCACAGCGGTCTCGAAATGCATCACTAGGGCAAGTTCTAGAACACACTACAATCACCGGCACACTCATAGCAATCAAACAATAGAAACACTAAGGATAAGTGTTTTTCTCAAATAGACTCAAATTTCTCACAATTTTCATAGTGGAGGCTACAAGTGTGCTAGTCATGCAATTCACCCTATTAGGTTGCTTTTTATGACACATCTCAGAAAAATTGTGTTGCAAGAGGGTAGATTAAATTACTTTCACTAGATTTTACAAGTTATAAAATTTCAAAGCAATAAATCTTTTAAGGACAAGCACATTCCTAGCAAACTATTGTTCCCAGACCCTTTATTGAAATTTGCAAAAACCTATTGGACCCAAGATCAATAACAGACCTAATAAGTGACCAATGGCCCGTTAATAGGATTCGTAAAGTTCAATTTGAGACCCAATAGACTTCACAAACCCAACAAAAGATAAGAAACAATAATTTACTAGAAATGAAATTCAAGTGAATTTAACCCTCCCCACACTTGAGATTTGCATTGCCCTCAATGCAAAAATAGCATAAAAGAATGAGTGCGAAGGGGCAAAGGGAACGAGAACTTCCACGGGGGTTTGTTTGCGGAGCGAGTGCATTTGCTGAACTTATTGCCAGCCGGCGCACGTGTTCCAAATCCAAACAAACAAGAACTTTTGGCCATAACCTAGATAGAAATAAAACCAAACATAGGGTATTGCATATGAGTGACATTGTACAAAACAGTAACCAAATGTCACCTAAAGCAAAAAGTTCAAAATACTAACTAAGATAAGTATCCAATCATGAAAGAAAAATGTCTAACAAATGAGGCACGTAGGCACTCTTAATTGAAAGCATAAGGATAGTAATAATAATGTCTGGAAAAGGGGGCAACGATCGAACTAATAGGGCCATCCCCAACCCCCGGAACTCGGTCCCTGAGACCCATCCTGATGGTCGCGAGGCTGCGTCCATGGATCCCAGCTTTGATAATCTGAAGGAGCATTATGATACCTCTGCTCCTGCTGCAACTGCCTCTCATACTCTTCTTGGTGCTGACGCTGAGCTTCCTCCAATGCAGCATCATGATCGTATACAGGGGGTGGGTGGAGGCGGGACTCTGGCGTACCCCATTGGTACAAGGGTTGGGAGTAAGTAGTCTGATAACCTTGTTGCTCAGCTATCCAGCTGAGGTTCCCAGCTGTCCAATTTGTGATGTGCTCAACGTTCCCCATCCGGTAGTCCATTTCATGCCTGAAGTCGTTAAAATCATTCCGGAACGCATTAGTACCCACTTCAATTCTTTGAATGCCCTGCATAAGAGTGAAAAGAGAGGGTTGATCTTGTTCTTCTTGCTGCTCATGTGCTTGTTGATGTCTTGGTTGCTGAGGTTGGGGTTGCTCGGGTTCTGGAGGGTAGGGAATGAATCTTTTCCTGTCTTTAGCAACTGCTCTCGTGGCATTGTACATCAAATAGCCAATACTCTTTTGATTCAGCTCCACCTTAGTCAATCCCGAACGAGACCCAAAATCAATGCCAAAAGACCAGGTAATCAAAGTGACGAAATGCCCACCACAAATGGGGCTCTTATCCTTCATTCCTGCAGAAAAAGTCTTCAAATATGCAGCAACACCATATGGAATGTTGATGTTAACCCGTTCCCGAATCTGCCTCAAATACCAAATATTGGCCCGGGTGATTTTCTCGTTATTTTCTCATCGGTTTTGAATGGTGTGAGCTATAAACCGATGGATAATCCTAATCCGAACATCATTCATATCCCTATGAGACACGCCACTTGGTTGATACTCTTTCGTACTCAGCTCCTCCCAGAATTCCCCTTTAATAAAGTCATGCGTTTCATGTAACCGAGCTCCCGACCATAAGTAATCATCAAAGAAATCATAAGCAAGTTCCTGTGGTGTGTAAATGCCTAAACAAACTGCCAAATCTTTCATCGAAAGAAATCTTGGTTCACCTCCCAACCGAAACCTCATAAAATTACGATCCTTTACCGACTCGGGTGTATTTTTAACACCAAGGGTCGAGCGGAACTCAAAGCATAACTCCCGAAAAACGGGTACCCGGATGTCAAATAGCTTCACCCATTCGGTAAAATGGTAAAGCTGACCCCTATACTCATAGTGTTGAGTAAGGAGCTCCTTAATCTGCCCTGCTAAACCAATGGCTTCTAATGGTTCCCAATCTACATATCTTGATAACTCAAATTCCTTCTACATCACATAGTATAGATTCCGGGCATACTGATTGTAGAGCACCCATCTTCGATCAAACCGCAACCATTTATGAGCATCTTCAGGTATCAACAAAGATTCTGCACATTCTGGGTCCAGTTGGAGCAATTCCTCTTCTTCATCTCCGTAGCACGTTTTGAAGTGCTAGTCTTGCGTGCCTGTCTTGAGGTGGATGCATTCTGCACAAGCATCACAAGAGAAACACCATATTGCACAAAACAATTGTTAGCGTTAGTCATAATCATAGACATGTCTCGTATACAAAATGAGCTATAATATGTCAAAAATTATAACCTCCTCCAAACAAATAATCTGCCCAAAACAAATGTAGCATAGCAATTCAACTAGACTCATAATCAAGCATGCTCAACCCGTTCAAACCTCTAATCACAACTCAACCAATGCACGAAGAATGTGTAACCCAATATTAAACTAAACCAAACTAAAAATAATGCCTAATCAACATCATCTTAGTTAAGCTAGTCTTACAATCACAATTACATAATAATCCACACAATGTAACTTTGACAAAAGCAACTTTATCAAGTGCATTCAACTTTCAATAATCATAGTATCAAACATATTTGAATCATGAAAAGGGCAAACACTTAAACTATTTTTCAAGTAATGTCTTACAACCAATAATCATTTAAAGTAAAAGAATAACCAACCCATCCACCATTATCGTCTTCCTCAAATTTAACATGAACCTTTATCACAAAAATGACATCTAAGCTATGAACCTAATCATAAAACGAGCAATTACAAGCAATGTGACAAAGATATCATGTATTTCCAACAACTAAAACCATCCAACATCATCAAAAATTCGGATGACACTATTCACATACACCCCTAATTCACAAATTCAACCAATCAAGCAAATAAACACAATTTCATGGAGGAAATTAGTTATCTAACATGTAAACATCATCAACAACATGAAAATTACAAGATTAAACATCCCCACACTTAGCAATTGCAAAACCCACATGTAAAGTAATGTGAGAGTGAAAATCACAAATCACAAGTAAAAAGGTGTTAATGCATACCTTAGGAGCCATTGAAACAAGAATTAGTTGGTGAAAATAGTGAAAAAATTTCGAAATTATGATGGGGTTTTCGTAGGTGGAGCAGCCGGTTGAGAGGAAGAAGAATTATTGGGGTTAGGTGAAGAAATAAAGTGAAAAATCGCTTTTAAAACTGCAGAAACACCGAAGACCCGCCGGCTAGGGGTCCGGACCCGCCGGCTTCTGTCGGGTTGGGCGCACGTTGGTCCCGGGTCAGACCAAAATTCAGGTTGTGCAAGTGATTAGACCAGCCAGCTTCTGTGTTACACCCACCGGCTCATGATGCTTACCCGACGGTTCAAGTGGCCAAGACGGCGGCTCGTAGACGCTTTAAAAGGGCTCAATGTTCTGTTGTGAAAAACACCTTGTACCCGGCGTTCCATCACTTGAACCCGGCGGCTAATGGACATGACCCGGCGGCTCATATGGTCAAGACGCCGGCTTACAGAGGCTTTAAAAGAGCATTTTGGTCTGATGTGAAAAACACCTTGAACCCGGCGTTTGGGGCATTCAAGATGGCGGCTTGTCAACTAAACCCGCCGGCTAGCAGTTAGAAGCCGGCTGCTCGACCAACGTTTCAGAATTTTTAATTTAATTAATTAATAAATATTTTTTTTTTAAATCAAAGTAAACATAATTAGAACTATAAGAACTTAATAATAATAACTAAGCTAATAACCAACTAAGAAGGATACGAAAACGGGTTTTACCCGTTTGGACACTTTGTTTATTAACGAGTCGAAAGCTTGACTCGACCCCGAATTCACTTGTCCTTGGGGTAAGTTGCGAGCTCCTCCCACTCGCTTCCAACATCCTCTTCATTATACAACTTCAACCGATGGCCATTGACAATAAAAGTTCCACCATTCTTATCATGCAACTCGACATATCCGGATGGGTAGGCATGTTTCACCACATACGGACCGGTCCAACGTGGTTTGAACTTCGGTTGCTTCAATTTGAACCGAGATTGGAACAAAAGCACTTTGTTGCCCGCTTTAAATTCCTTTCTCATTTTGAGCTTCCGATCATGGAACACTTTGGTGCGTTCCTTGTAAAGACATGAGTTTTCATAAGCTTGCAATCTAAGCTCATCCAACTCATGGAGTTGCAACATCCTCTTTTCACCGGACTCAACCAAATCCGTGTTTCAATTTTTCAAGGCCCAATATGCCTTATGCTCAACTTCAAAAGGTAAATGGCAAGTTTTGCCATATAACAACCGGTATGGTGTGGTTCCAATAGGTGTCTTGTAGGCGGTCCGAAACGCCCACAAAGCATCTTTAAGTTTCTTTGACCATATTGTCCTATTGTCCTTTACCGTTTTCTCAAGAATCCTCTTCAAAGTGCGGTTGGTGTTTTCAACTTGACCACTCGTTTGTGGATGGTAAGAAGTTGAAAATCGGTGATTTACTCCGTATCGCATGAGCACCTTTTCTAATTGGGCATTAGCAAAGTGACTTCCCCGGTCACTAATCAATGCCTTTGGCATACCAAACCTACAAAATAAGCTTTTCAAAAAATCAATGACCACACGAGCGTCATTCTTTGGTAAAGCTTTAGCTTCCGCCCATTTGGACACGTATTCAACCGCCACCAAAATATATTCATTCTTGAAAGATGGAGGGAACGGTCCCATGAAGTCAATACCCCAAATATCAAATACCTCACACACTTGGATGCTAGTTTGAGGCATATCATCCCTCTTCGATATACTACCCACTCTTTGACATGCATCACATGTTTGGCACAATGTTTAGCTTCCTTGAATATTGTAAGCCAATAGAACCCCGCATCAAACACCTTCTTAGCGGTGACCGATGGGCCATAATGACCGCCGGTGGGCCCGTGATGACATGCATCCAAAATCTTCCTAGTTTCACCACCCGATATACATCTCCTAACCATCCCATCCGCACAAACCCAGAATAGATGCGGCTCTTCCCAAAAATAATACTTGAGGTTCGAGAAGAATTTGCTTTTCTCTTGATGGCTCATCCCCTTTCTTAAAACTCCACCAACAAAATAATTTGCCAAATCGGCATACCATGGTGTTTCATCTTCATCCTCCTTGCTTGTACCTACATGCAAAAGAAATTCCTCGGGAAAGGAATCATCAATGTTAGTATCGCCTTGCTTGTCAAGATTAGGATTTTTCAATCTCGACAAGTGGTCGGCGGTAAGGTTCTCGGCACCTCTCTTATCCTTGATTTCAATGTCAAATTCTTGCAAGAGAAGAATCCAACGAATAAGACGCGGTTTAGCGTCTTGTTTGGCAAAAAGATATTTGAGGGCCGAGTGATCGGTAAAAACAATAGTCTGTGAAAGCACAAGATATTGCCTAAATTTATCAAAGGTAAATACAACCGCAAGTAATTCCTTTTCGGTCGTGGTGTAGTTTTGTTGGGCTCCATTCAATGTTTTGCTAGCGAAGTAGATTGGTTTAAAATGGTTGTCCACTCTTTGTCCCAGGACGGCTCCTAGGGCAAAGTCGCTCGCATCACACATTAGTTCAAATGATTGGGACCAATCGGGGGAGACTATGATAGGTGCCTTGGTCAATTGGTCTTTTAGGGTCTCAAAGGCATCTAAACACGGTTTATCAAATACAAAAGGGGCTTCTTTCTCAAGAAGTTTGGTCAATGGTCTCGTGATCTTAGAAAAGTCCTTGATGAATCTACGGTAGAAATCGGCATGACCTAAGAAACTCCTAATGCCTTTCATATTTGTGGGTGGATGTAGCTTTGCAATCACATCAATTTTAGCTTTATCGACCTCTATACCCAAACTCGACACCTTGTGTCCTAAAACAATGCCCTCTTTCACCATGAAATGACATTTTTCCCAATTTAAAACCAAGTGGGCTTTCTCGCACCTCTCTAACATCTTGTCCAAGTTTTTCAAACATGACTCAAATGAATTGCCAAATACCGAAAAATCATCCATGAAGACTTCCATGGAAGTTTCAACCATATCTTGAAAAATGGCAATCATACAACGTTGAAATGTGACGGGAGCATTGCAAAGACCGAAAGGCATCCTCCTATAGGCATAAGTACCAAAAGGGCAAGTGAATGTGGTCTTTTCTTGGTCTTCGGGGTCTATGGGGATTTGAAAGTATCCCGAGAACCCGTCTAAAAAACAATAGAATTCATTACCAGCCAACCTTTCTAACATTTGGTCAATGAATGGTATGGGGAAGTGGTCTTTCCTAGTGGCGTCATTCAAACTCCTATAATCAATACAAACAAGCCATCCGGTCACGGTTCTAGTGGGTATCATCTCATTTTTGTCATTTTCAACAACCGTCATGCCCCCCTTTTTCGGCACACAATGTACCAAGCTCACCCAAGAGCTATCCGCGATGGGGTAAATGATACCCGCATCAAGAAGCTTGATAACTTCTTTCTTGACCACATCCACCATATTGGGATTAAGCCTCTGTTGTCTTTGAACAACGGGTTTAAAATCATCAACAAAATTGATTTTTTGCTTACAAAAAGATGGGCTTATTCCCGGTATGTCAAATGTGCGCCAAGCAAAAGCTCCTTTGTGAGCCACAAGCACATCAATCAATTTAGATTTTTCATGAGGTAAAAGAGATGAAAAAATGATTACGGGCAACAAATTTTCCTCATGAAGGTATGCATATTCCAAATGACTTGGAAGTTCTTTCAACTCCAAATCCTTTGGCGGATCTTCCAAGGACGTTTTGATTCGCATATGGTCATCCTTTGTGAGGTCCTCAAAAGTGTCCTCATCAACTAGCTCATCTTCATCATTTGTCTCTTCCATGCTCATGACCAACTCTTCCTCGGTCATTCCTCCTTCACTTGACTCCAACAAATCAACTAGCTCCGATTCCATGCCAAGTAGAGTTTGCAATTCTTCATCCACTGCTTCATCTATAACATCAATTCTAAAACAAGAATCATCGTTAGAATAAGGATGCTTCATGGCCTTGTCGACCGTGAAGGCAATCCTTTCATCACCTACTCCTAAGGTCAATTTCTTATCTTTGACTCATATTATAGCATCCGCGGTGTGCAGAAATGGTCTCCTTAGAATCAATGGCACTTTACTATCCTCCTTCATTTCGAGGATAACAAAGTCAACCGGGAAAGTGAATTGGCCAACTTCTATCAACATGTTTTCCGCAATCCCAACGGGATATTGAAAAGATCTATCGGCTAACCTAATGCTCATGTGGGTGGGGGAGTGGGATCATAAGGACAACTTAGCATATAATGAATATGGCATCAAAATTATACTAGCCCCTAGGTCCGCTAGTGCATCGCAAGTAATGATTATACCCAAAGTGCATGAAATGATAAAACTCCCCGGGTCACCAAGCTTTGGTGGAATTTGGTTTTGAACAAGTGCCGAGCATTATTCATTCAAAAACATTGCCGAAGCTTCCTAAAGCTTGTCTTTGTTGCTCACCAAATCCTTGATGAATTTGGCATAATTCGGCATCCCGGCCAAGACATCAACCAAAGGCACATTGATTCGAATGCCTTTGATCATGTCCACAAATTTTCCGTATTGGGCCGCCATCTTCTCTTTCCTTAGCCTTTGGGGATAAGGAATCTTCGACTTGTAAGCTTTTACAACCGGTGTAGGTGACACCGGTGTAACCGTTGGTGGGGTGGCTTCATCATTTTCTTCAATCTCTTCTTCCTCCTCATCCTGCAAAACATGGTTAGAAACATTTTTATCCTTTGCTTGAGGCGGTGGAAGTTCTTTTCCGCTCCTTGTAGTGATAGCATTTACATGCTCGTTTCTTGCGAGCGATGGTTGGTATGGCTTGGGTCATCCACTAGAAGAAGATGGTTGTTGTCTCGGGTTTTGTTGTGTATTGCTCGGCAAGCCACCGGTTGGCCTACTACTTTGCCCCTCGGACAACCTTTCCATTTTTCGCTCCAAGTCTTGGATTGAAGCTTGTTGATTCTTTTTCCCTTGTTCCAAGCTCAACCGAATATTCGTCATTTGAGTTTTAATTCTTTCGGTTGCGGTGTCTTGTTTCGCCATGAACTCCTTCATCATTTGTTCCATGGGCGTCAAGGTTGGTTCTTGTTTTTGAACCGGTGGTGGTTGGTTGTCCCTAGATTGGTTTTGGTGCCGGTTTTGGTTGTAATTTTGGTTTTAGGATTGGTTTTGATTGTAGCTTTGGTTTGAGGTTTGGTTGTAATTTTGGTTTGGTCTAGAAAATCGGTTTCTGTTTTGGTTTTGGTTGTAGGCTCCTCCTTGATAACCACCCGAGTTTCTATTTTGGTAACCACCCCGTTGGTAGTTTCCACTTTGATAATTTCCTTGTTGAAGGAAATTTACACCTTCCTCATCTCCCACTATGGGCAAATCGTCTTGTACACAATTCGCCGTGGCATGATTTCCACCACAATTACCGCAACCCTCTCTAAGTTCTTTGAGTTCACCCTTGAGTGTCTTAAATTGTGCATCAAACTTAGAAGACAAAGCCTTTATTTCCTTCATCATAGCCAAGTCGTTAGAGCTTCCACCACTACTACTTCCTTCCTCGAAGGCAACATGCTTCCTAACCGGTTTACCTCCCTTGTCTTTCGCCCAATTCAAACCTTGGGTTACTTTATCCTCTAACACCTTCCATGCTTCGTTCGGTGT
Organism: Helichrysum umbraculigerum; assembly: GCA_949592205.1. Taxonomy (NCBI): domain Eukaryota; kingdom Viridiplantae; phylum Streptophyta; class Magnoliopsida; order Asterales; family Asteraceae; genus Helichrysum; species Helichrysum umbraculigerum. Next base: position 27,432,592 of record CATIUR010000006.1, on the reverse strand, counting down.
CTTATAAAGAAACAAACCTCCTCCCGAGGCATCAAGAACATTGGCCGATTCAATGCCAAGCCCATTGTAAAACAATGTAATAATCTCCGCCTTTGATAGCCCATGCCCATGACAATTTCTCAAAATTTCCTTTAACCGACGCCATGCTTCTACCAACGTCTCGCCTTCTTGTTGTTTAAAGGCCCTAATCTCATTCAATAAACGTTCGACCAATGCCGGAGGATAAAACCGTCTCACAAAAGCTTCCCTCATCTCATTCCATGATCTAATTGTGTTTGGCTCCAACTCTTGGTACCAAATCTTGGCTTCACCACATAAGGACATAGGAAAAGTCCTTAGTCGAATCGCCTCATCCATATTTTGCCCATACGTGAAATAACTTCCTATCTCAAGAAAACTAGCAATATGTTTGTGCGGATCGGCCCGCACCCTTCCATCAAATTGGGTGTCTCGAATAAGTTGCATATGATGACCCTTCAAAGAGAAATTATCATTCTCGTTATCTTGAACCCGTATGGCCGACTCGGGTGTCGGTGCAACGGTTCTTGTCCTAGAGAAAATAGGAGTATCATCCTCATCCGCCATCTCTTCTTCACCTAGGGAAGGTGTTGAAGGATCTTCTTCGGGTGATGGAGGTTCGTCCACAAAAGTCTCTTCCACTTCAACGGTGTTTCCCGAAGATGTATCGGTATCCGTTTGACTACTAGATGAATCCGATGATCTTTGCTTTGGCTTCCTCCTTCGTTTGCTCCTTTTGGTCTTCTTCGGATTGGACAAAGGACTTAAAAGCTCTTTACCGGAGCTCCTTGTGTTCATCCACTACCAAATCAAATCTGAAAGATCACACAAGATAAAACCATCAACGCACCAGCGTAATACAAACAAAATATAACTTTCCAAGAATAAATTCTAGAAAGGATCAATTAATCACACTTAAATCAATATCACAAATCAAGATCCCCGGCAGCGGCGTCAAAAACTTGATGTGCTTTATCTAGTTATTAAATTTATCATTGATAATAAACAAGAAAATACCGAGCTAGACCAAAACACAACCAGGCAGTGGACCCTGTCGAGTAGTAGTATAGTTTGGTAAGTTCGGGTTCGAACGCAGGGAACTTAGTTTAGACAATCAAGATAAGTGTGAGTAATTTAAGAAAGTGAAAATAAAAGTTTGGTTTGGTGTGACCGAATTGTCACGATGCTTAAAACTACAATCTATATTTCAAATGAGAACGGTGGACTCAGGAAGAGTCAAATTAGTTGTTTGGAACTTTCAAATATTAAAAACAATACTTGCTTGGACTATGTCGCTAGTGATTTCGGGGTGTAAAGTTAAAACCGGTTAATTCTATGCAAGCAAATTTCCATCAAAACTAGGCTTAACATTCGCCATCACCTAATGATTCAATTTCAATTTACAAACCCATGATTTAATCAAGTAACGGACATTCGCCATAGCTACCTACTTGCATATTTGAGCTTAATCATCAACTTGTTCCAAAACCACATTCATAATTAAGTTCGACCATTTATAGACAAATAACCGATAACAATTTGCTAGCAAGAAAACGTTCGCTATATCTATTAGCAAATCACCAAACAAGTTAATTCATTAACATTAAGCTCAAACACGCAAGTTGGAGATTAAACATAAGTTCAAGCTACAAGAGTTTATGATTCATCCTTACGAAAAGCATTCGCCAAATTTTGCTAACTCATATCATGCTAGTCAACTAGTTTTACTTGTAACAATATCCACATTCGCGAAAATAGATTCATTCAAACATTTTATACAAATGACAAGTATTTTTAATAAGCAACAAACGTTCGCTATAATTGCTTAACCATAATACCGACACGTTTCAACTAATCAAACTAACTACATACAATCCATGGAGGAATCATAAACTCGGAGCATAAAACTAACAACAAATGATAACACCCCTAGTCACTAACTAGTTCATCCAAGCAAGTACACTAAATCTAGCCAACAATCATAATCATATCATCATAAACACATATCATCAATGAAATCAAAGGAAACATGGTTATAAATCGAATAAAATTGCAAACCGAGTAATTACAATGTCGGGATGATGATTGTTTGTAACCGGGTGAAGCTATATGAAAGGAAATCTTCAAAAATGTGAAAGAAAACCTTCAAAGCCTCAAAATCGTCATTTTTTGCTGAGTTTTCGTGTGTGTAGTTGATGAGATAAAAGTTGATGAGATCCAATAGTGAAAAGTGCTTTTTCTAGCAGAAAAATGTTCTGCTACCCAATTAGCCGGCGGATCAGGGTCTCAAGCCGGCGGCTTCTTCAATTTCAAACGAGCCGGTGGGTTGATTCATTATAGCCAGCGGCTTCTAAACAACAACACAAGCCGGCGGCTTCTCTAACATAGCCGGCGGCTCCTATCCATTTTCCGGCAGATCAGCCTTTTGAGCTCACGACTTCAACACTTTTCATACTTTCCTCGAATCAACACCCAAATGTAATCCAAACTTTGATTCTTCAACATTGACACCTAGAAATCAATTAAGCTAATTAAGTACCAAAAGTTCATGAAGTTCACTTAAAACAAATGCAAAAACAATGATATCGCTAAAGATAGAAATGTACAAAATGAGCGATATCATGCTTACTTTTCTACTTGTCACGATCGACAATTATACAACTTTTATAATTCCATCCGAAAACATTTGTTGGACAACCTATTTACACGAAATAGATAAGTATTGACGATTTGACGACTTTCAATAAAATAAAAAGTAGAGAAAAAGAGATAATAATGATGTTAGTATAGAAAGTGGGGTGCAGCGCACCGTCGCCGCTCTTTTCATGATTTATTGTTTTTTGTATTTTTCCTTATCCCCATTGCAATTAAATACTACTTCCTCCGTCCCGGTTTAATAGTCTATTATTTTTATTTTGGGATGTCCCAAATTAATTATCCATTACCAAATATAGAAAGGTACCATGATTCTTTTTACTATATTGTCCCTACTTCAATAATTAAATTGCAAAAGTGAAAGGAAATTCAAATTAATTGGTTAGGGGTAAGAATGTCATTGTGCAAAAAGTAAGTAATAATTATTATGTTTATCTTAAACTGCGTGTAGTTCTGTCTGAGGACAATTAAATTGGAACGGAGGGAGTACAAGTTTCTCGGTTCCAATTTAATTGTTAACTATAAATTTATATTTATACATAGATATATTTTAAAACTTACAATAATTTACTTTTTATCCATAAGAATCTATTATTTCGACTTAAATACTTTTTAAATGGTTGAAATTGAAATTAAACAATTATTTAAAGACATAACAATAACAAAACATGAACAATAAATTTAGGAGGTAAAATTTAATTTCTCACAATAAATTCATATATTAATATTGCAAGTAGCAAATTTTTGCTATGCGATCAGTATCACATTATATTTGTTGTGTATACATATAGTGTGAACTTTAATGACCGATTGATTGTAACAGATTTGTTTGAGATAGAAAGTATGGGAACATTTTGGACGTTTACTGTAGGATAAGATCATTGTCATATGACTCATATACATAATCGTTTTGTTTTAACATTACTTTTTTTTTTCCCGGATCCGTAGATCCACGGAGCCCCACCCGCAAGAGGCAACCCGTCCGGCTAAACACCTGGCCCCAGTGACCTCACACACGGAGCATAGGATTTTTTGTACTCCCAAAGGCTTGAACCCTGGTGGGGCTTGGGGATTTGCGGCGGCGGTACCACTGAGGCAAAGCCCCATTGGTGTTTTAACATTACTTGATGCTTTTAAAAATCTATTCTAATATATAATACGAAATATCGACAAATGCATATATAAACCTACAATCTAACACACGATTACCACTAGTATTTACAACCCACTGTCTTAAATGAGGTTTGAACCACCAACCTCTAGGTTGAAGGGTGTCTCTCATACCGCTAGGCAGGGCCGGCCCAATAGCATTAAGGGTTTAGGCCATTGCCTAAGGCCCCCAAAAATTTAGGGTCCCAAATTTTTATGATATTTTAGGCTTACCTATATCCCTCTTCTCTTTCTCTTTTTTCTTCTCTTTCTCTATCTTGGGCTTACATATATTTTGGGCTTACCTATAATTCTGATTGTTGACGAGTATAATACTATTTTGGGCTTAACTAGGTTGAGAGCATTTTGGATGTTCTTCTCTTCATCTATGCATGTTAATCATTTTGGGCTTACGAATATAATTCTGCATGTTCATCTCTTTTTTCTTCTCTTTATGATATTCAAAAGTTTAATACTTTTCCAAATACATATATTGCTTATAGACTAGGTCCCCGGAGAAAGGTATCTGATTAAATTAGTTTTTTTTTATGCTAATGGACTAGGCCCCCAAAAAAATGATCTCGCCTTAGGCCACCAAAAAGGTTAAGCCGGCCCTACCGCTAGGTTAAGAGCCATTTGGTACAAATGCATATATATTTACTTGAACAATATTTATATGATACAAGTATATCATTTTCTAGCAAATGATGTACGGTCACCTGCTTATCATCTGTCCCTAATACTCCGTATTAATATATTATAGATTAGACTAGAATGTTACTTAGGCTAAAACAATTTCGGTCTATTGTTGATTTTCAGTTGAGCTTTCAAGATATCCCATCCAAAATTATGATTTATTTATATCTACTAAATAACAGATTTATTTTTTGCTCAAAATGGCTTATAAACCTTGTAGCTTGTAAATAAGTGTACGAGAAAGGGGGGCATGATCAAGATAATAATTTGGTTATGTCGATGGGTTTATTTCTTTATTTATTTACACCTATTACAAAAGGTAGTGATGTGTGCAATACCCTTTTTAGCCATCCGCCAGTAAGCGGGTAGTTTATAACCGTTTTACCCCTACTCATGCCTCATGGTGTAAAAAACATAATAATAATTACTTAGTGGTGAATGGATAAACAAAAGTAGTCTACAAATAGCTACTCTATTACAAACTAAACTACTAGGGCCTGTTTGTTTCGCATATTCTTGATGAATTGAAATCTGTTAAAAGAATTGGAATTTGAAGGAATTAGAATCTATCCATCAAATTGGAATGTAAATTGGAATGTAAATTGTCTAAAATGACATTGTTGCCCTTTTATGTTTTTACAAACTTTTGTTCACACTCTGTATATCTTTACAAAAATTACAAAACTTTATCTTGAAGAAGATGGAGGTGAAAGAAGGTATCAGGAGAAGAAAAAAGGGGAGAGGGGATAAGATCTGTTGAAGGGTATCATAGTCAAATTATTCAATTCCCTCGTTTAAGACTCCTTTACAAAGTGGAAGGAATCTTAAATTCCAGTTACTAAAGGAATTTGATGGAAAGTTTGAAATTCCAATTCCATTCAAGTTTCTAGCCAAATACAATTAGGACATAATTCGAATTCCAATTCCAACGAATTTCAGGAAATTCTGTGAAATTCTGTGAAACAAACACGCCCCTAGAGTAATGGTGATGGATTTTGAAACTTAATTAGTCCCTCCGTCTAAAAAAAATATTCACATTATTATTCATATATGTCTCAAAATAATTGTCCGGTTGCAAAAAATAACGACTCCCACAGTCCTACTTCTATCGTCCTCTTGGAAATTTTGTTGAATTTAAGATATGTTGGATGAACGTCAATTTTTTTTTTTTGAAATAAATGATCAAGAGTAATAAATGAGAGTAGATTAGAGAGTTTTTTTTTAATAGTTAATTTTTACAAATAGACAAGTTTTTTGGACAAACAAAAATTGTAAGGTGGACAATAAAAATAGGATACAGAGAGTATTTGTGACACCCGACAAATTAGGTCTTGTATTAGTGCCTAATCAGCTTGTTAATATGTGTAGTTAGTTTTGTAATAGGCTAATTATGTGTATCATTATATATATTTGAGAATATATACACGTACGCGATTTATTTAAATCGTGCATTTTCATATCGGGTGGATCCCGATACAATAATACGGACGTTGGTGAACTCAATTTATTAAATAATACGAAATTATTTGATAAACATAATTATTTACAAATATTATTTGGATAATATTCCCTAAGTATTTCGTATCGTATAAAATGCTCAAAAACGACCGAAAATGTGCGACGCCCGACAATCGAAATAAACTTAAGTTATATTTTTATAACTCACTAATAAGTATTTTGATAAAATACTACAACTAAAAATATCAAAAAGTTATTTGTTATTTAAACACGTACGTATAATACATAACGTCTCAAATTATACGTTTAAACGATCGGGTAAACAAACACGGATATAATACAAGGTTGTGAGGCAAGATTTAACAAATCTAGCCCCACTTTTTGACCAAGAAAAATCAGCCACAACAAGATCCATGAAACATGGATCTTGTTGCCTTGACCATAAGCAACCACCACACCTCATCACCCTCATTTGTGTCTTTCACTTCCTCTCTCTACTCTCTCTCTAAAACCCTCTCTCCCTCTCCAAAAATCAGTCAAGAAAACGCCACAATCACCACATCAAACCATCTTGGATCATCAAACCAATTGGAGCAAAGACGATCACCTCGACGAGAGCTACAACTCTATCTTTTCGGATTCTTCATACGATCTTTGTAAGTGTGACACCCGGTCAAAAAGGGCCAAAATTTGCGGCCAATTTAAACTTTAATTACCCGTACTCGGTACGTGTTAAAAACAAAAGTATTCGGATATTATATATAACGTTAGATGATTATTTAACAATCATTATAAATCAATATGAAAGAACGCACAAATCAAAATACGGACGTTGACGAAACAATTATTAAATAATACTAAATTATTTAATAACGTTATTTATATTATGTTGATAATATTAAACAAAAGTATACGTTTATTTAAAACATCACAATTATCAAACAATCGCATATTCTCTATCGACGATCAAATGGACCAAACCAATGTTTTCACAACTCAAAATAAATTGTTTTGGACAGAACTTTTATTTAAAAATATCGAGTTTTAAAAATGATAAAGAAAAATCAGCCACAACAAGATCCATGAAACATGGATCTTGTTGCCTTGACCATAAGCAACCACCACACCCCATCACCCTCATTTGTGTCTTTCACTCCCTCTCTCTACTCTCTCTAAAACCCTCTCTCCCTCTCCAAAAATCAGTCAAGAAAATGCCACAATCACCACATCAAACCATCGTGGATCATCAAACCAATTGGAGCAAAGACGATCACCTCGACGAGAGCTACAACTCTATCTTTTCGGATTCTTCATACGATCTTTGTAAGAATCCAGACACTTTCAAAAAAATACTTATATTATGTTTATATATATATGTTATATTGCTCATACAACTCTATAATGTCCAAAATGAAGGCTCAAACACATTTTTGAAAAAGTTGCATAAAAACAGAAAACTGATCAGATTTTTCGCCTCACCAAAATGTCCATAACTTGAGTTCTAGGACGAATCAAGGCATGAACTTTATACCGAAATCTCCGTATGAATGTCCTCTAAAAAAAGTTATTCTTTGACCATTTCCATAAATGCACGTATTTTAGTATAGAAGCCGATTTATGGACTGAGGTCGTTTATCGGCCAAATCTAACCACTCTCCATTTCCATTTTTGTTTAAAATAGTAAACGAAGATATAAAATTACCATAAAGTGCCGAAATAAACTCGACACCGAGGAGAATATGTGTGATTTTTGGTTAGGCTTGATTCGGACTAGAAGTTGGTTAAATCGAGAGACTTATCGAGTAAAAAATCTGAAAATAAAAAGACTAGTGGCTGTTGTAACATCCTCATTACCGGCCTAGGAGAAATTTGGTAATTTACTTAATCCATTTGATTATTTAATTAAATTTAGAAATAATTAGTATTATTTGCCAAATTAAAATAAATATGTTTAACGGTCAAATGACTTATTGTGATACATGAATTACTACTTGTTTTAAATTATTATAGTTGACGGTATAATAATATATATTTTCACGTAAACGGTTTTTAGGTTCCAAACAATAGGTTTAGATCGGGTGTAATTTGGAACCAACTTATACCCACCCTTAGCAAATGGATCGGTTCATTTATTTTTCCCCAATTCATTTCAACATCACACACACACCCTAAGAACTAAGAAATCAAAAGAAGAAAACTTTGATCAATCGATTAGAGCTTGGATTCGCGGTTACCACTGAACATCATCATCATCTCCCTTACTATTACCTCGATTGTAAGTTTGAATTGCTTTGAATATATGTTTATGAATTAGGGTTTGAAGTAATTAGGTTAAAGGTGTGATCAAGCATGGATTTGAGCTTGATGATAGTTATTTGTTGTAATAACATGTTACATGATGATCTTTGAAGTTATTGTATATCAATAATTGTGTATTACATCTCTTATTTGGTGAAATTAAGAATTTGGTCGAGCTGAAGTGTTCTTGAACCTGGGTTTTGTCGCTGGAAAGGTGACAAACGCGATCCAGGCATCAGGCCAGGATCGCGTTCCATAATGAAAATTTGTCTCAAACCTGAATCCTTCTTTGAAACGCGATCCCGCCCCTTAAGTTCGGATCGCGTTAGTTAGTGTAAATCCGAGTTGAGTTGAGTTTGTTATTTGGAACGCGATCCCGGCACCTCTTCAGGATCGCGTTTGGTAGTGTAAAACGGTTACAGAATTATTTAGAACTAGGGAACGCGATCCAGCACCATATCTCAGGATCGCGTTTGTATATTGAAAAATGACAAATTTGATAACTTGTGACTTGTGCATTCTTGTTAATTGCTTTGTATTAATAGTATAGTAGATGTTCTTAGTTGACACGATATATATGATTATATTGTAATGAACTTGAAAAAAAGACTAATTCGGGTTGGTCGTATTTTCAGATAAAGCGAAGACTCAGTGAGACTAGATCTCTGAGTGGTGGCATTGTCAGTAAGGGTGAGTGGATCATTGACTCTCTTTCTGAATTAGTTGTAACAATCCGGTTACAACGGGTAAACGTGGTTTTACAGTTATATATATTGAATCAGTACATTTTGCCATGATGATTATGGAATGTGCTATCTTGTCAGGGGTCAATATGATATTGGGTTTGGATACTGTTACTTTGGACGACATGATGACTTTGTACATGTGTTGTTTATTGAAATCATGTCGTATGTAGTAATGGTACTAAACTATCGGTAAGACCACTGTTTGGCCTTCAGTGGTTATAAGTGTTACTTGGGGAACCACCGCGGCATGAGGGTACCTCAAGGACCACCGATCCTCGTTGATGTATTTGTTATGATGCTTTGTAGTGATCAATTGCTATGATAGTTTAGATTGATAGTTGTGATCTATTCACTTAGCTTCGTGCTAATCCCTCTCCTCACTTCTTGCAAATTACTTTTGATGTGGGTGGGCAAGAAGTTAGTTTGAAGAATGTTTGACTGCCTACTCTGACTATACGACATGTAGTCGTTTAATAAACTTATGTTTTGGAATTTAAATAACACTTAACTTAATGTTGTAGTTGATGTGATTATTGTACCAACTTATCATGCAGGCATAGATTGTGTTTTGGGAACTATATTATACGCAATCTATAATGCATGATTTGTATTTAATCGCTTCCGATATATGTTAAAAAAAGAAAAAGAAAAATTGTCTCTTGAAATATTGTGGTGTCATAGCTGTTTTGGTCATTTTACAAAATCGACACTTCGGGTCAACCATAAAACGTAACGACAATTTTATAAAGCTTAGTTAACATATTTAAGACTTCCTTAAAAGTTTCGGGTCAAACCAAACACGTTTGACCTAGTCAACAAAAACGAACTCTTAAACGAAAACGGATATCACAGTGTCCGACAATACCCCATTGTCGCATGAACAGTGTGACACCCGGTCAAAAATGACCCAAATTACCGTCCTAATTTGAACTTTAATTACAAAGTATTATATAAACCGAAACGATTATATAATACTCACACGTACACAAATCTGGTAGAATGCAGAAACCCAAAATAGAATTAGGTGAAAAACATTTTTAAACAAAGTATTATTATTGGGAATAATAATTATCTACTCCGTTTGAAATTTAAATACATTTAGATACAGAAAACTATCCGTGTATTTCGAGTTAAACTAAGATATATTTTATATCTCATCGGAAGTATTTTTATAAAATATTTCAATTGTTAACACATACGAAATAATATTTAGAAAATTATCATATTTAAATATTATACTATATTACGATCGGGTATACGAACACGGGTCGAAAAATACCAACCACCTCAATAATTGAGGCCGGTATATACAACCGACCTCAATTATTTTCTTCACACAAAACACACTCTCGGCTCTCACTCTCTCGATCTCTTCTCTTTGGATTTTCGGATCATCAAACACAACAACAACAACAATCATCAGTATCATCATCATCTAGCTCATCAACATCATCATCACCATCTTCTTCTTCGTCTTGATCATCATCATCTCCACGGCTCCATTCTTAAATTTGTAAGAACACAAATCGTTACACTTTAATTTCGTGTTTTTAATACATTATATGTCATGTAGTAACATCCTATATGTGCGGAAATTGGTAGAAATTAAGTTAGAACTCGTTTATTTTGAAACACATTCGAACAGACCTGCAGAAACGTATGATCCACGCGGCGCGTCCTTTAGTACGCGGCGCGTCCTTCTTAAAAACCAAAGAACACGGCGCGTCCCTTAGTACGCGGTGCGTCCTTTTAAAAACCAAAGAACGCGGTGCGTACAAGTAGTACACGGCGCGTTCTAGACTATATTTATTGGACGCGGCGCGTCCTTATACACACGGCGCATCCTTTAATTGGCAGTTCCCCCGTCATATTTCATGATCCAACGGATCAATAAACTAGCCCTGCGAATTCTAGTTAAAACAGAAAACATAAATTTTCGCAAACGTCGACGATTTAACAACTTAAAACAGGGTAGCTTCTCGATGAAAATTTTATTATAACGGATTGGGCTCAAATTCGCTCGGTCATTCAAAAACAACCCAATAGACGAGGCTAAGTACCTTAGCCTAGTCAGTTTTAAGCCATCCGGGGTCGTCTAGGGGTCGAAAATGGCATATTTCGGTTTTCGAACTCGTGCCAAATTTTGTAACTTAGGAAATAAAGTGTAACGGATATAATTAACTTTATATGTTTTCAAATAATGATAAACAACACGGTATACAAATGTATGAAAGGATTTTATACAAAACAAACAATATTATATTTTCGAAATATAATTCCGAACCACCACCAAATGGTCGCGCATTTTATGAAACTTCAAATGTAATACAATTCGAATACATTGAACATAATCAACCATATGAACAACTAAACAAACGAATTGTTACGCGTACACTTACAAACATACAATCTTGCGTGTTTAGGACGTTAGGAGATTACTGTTGGAATACGTACGCACATTAGGATCGCTGGCTCTACAGGTGAGTCTCATGGCCCCTTTTCACTGTTTTCCTTTGGGGGAGATGCATTACTTGTTTTACTCGAACACATGTACTTACTTACTTGATTTCAAACTGATTTACTGGTATATCGATTGCATGAGGTTTACTTAATCCAATGAAGTCCCTTTAATCATAGTCGTCAGTTATGATCTTAAGCGCGAGTACTAGTAAATGGATCCATTAGGACTGACAATCCTCACCCAGGGTAGCACGCACTACCCCGAACATTCAGTATAAATGGGTGTTTCTTACTCGTTACATATGAATGTTCTGGATTAGCATTCACGAGGGCAAAAATCACTGATTGTTAAGCTTCGACTATGGTGCTCATGGCAATATATACGGAAACTATTGCGACATTGCAATATTTACTCAATGATTTTACAAGCTGATGTGTTCAAACTGTTACTTACTATAAACCTGTGAGATTCACCAACCTTTTGGTTGACCTGTTTTAGTAATGCATTCTCAGGTACACAGCAACAGTAGGGTTGATCTGTACGGATGGCCCAGCAGGATATGCTTTAGTAGCTCGAGTCGCATGCAATTACACATATGAAGATTTTACTTGCATTATCTTTTGTATAATGATTATGTACTTAAAATCTAACAAATCAAGTTGCGAACTCATCAATGATGTATTACTTTTGAAAACTTATGTATTAATGTAACATCTTATACAACGTCTCATTTAGAGTCGTTTGCTTGTACTTTGGGTTTGATTATTGATTAGTCACGCCCCAAAACAGTCGCTTCCGCAAAGCATTAAATTGAGGGTGTGACAAACAGTGTCCGACAATACCCCATTGTCGCATACCTTATTGTCGGAATCGATCATCGGATAATTGAGTATTTTCACGATTGTCGCATGAAACCACATTGTCGTAATAACTATTGTCGTATAAAACTCGATGGTCACAGCATCATTGTCGCAAAAACTAACACTTTCATACTTGAAATCGTCTCATAATCGCTATTGTCTCATGAATAGTAATTCCCGACAAACCTTATTGTCTCATGAATAGTGAACTCGCTAGTGTCTCATGAATAGTGAACCCGCTATTGTCTCATGAATAGTGAACCCTCTATTGTCTCATGAATAGTGAACCAGCTATTGTCTCATGAATAATACCTGCTATTGTTGGATAAATAATAACACGCCATTGTTGGAAAACCTTGGAACACATAACATATACTTTGATAAATATACGATACTACGAAACATATATAATAATGCTTTGAGATTATTATTACAAACCGTCACCAACGGGCCGTACATGTTTTCAAAACGCAAACAAACAAACAAACCAAATGTATTTGGACATTACTAGTTGAATGAGCAACTAGCATAGATGGTCTGTTGAGACATCTACATATATTTATAACCATCGCGTGTCGTGGACACTCTCAGGTTACAAGTCTTCGGACATCACTACTCGGCTAATCAAACCAAGTTTATTAATCTAAATTCTCAAGACTCAGGTGAGTCTCATGGCCCCTTTTTACTGTTTTACTCAGGGGTGTGATATTATTGCTCGTTTTGTTTTACAATATGAACGCAAGTACCATTCGAAATCAAATACTACATGAGTTGTTTTCACTAATCAATTTAAAGCCCTCCACAACATAGTTTGGTAATACATCTGTAGCGTGAATGTTAGTATATGATATCATATAGGTTGACAATCCTCGTCCGGGTTAGCAAGCACTAACTGGTCAAACGGACGTATTAGCATTTAGGTAGACGAGTGTGGATTAGGCACGCGTAGGAGGCACCTCGATCGGAATTCCTTAATTGGACCCGACCCTCAAGTTAAGCTCAGACTATGTGCTCATGGCCGTATAACTTTTATTTTGCTTAATTGCATTTTAAATTCAATTAAATCTTGCGGTTCATACAAATATGTGTTGACATACAAACTTGTTGTAACATCCTCTCCAGTGGCCTGGTATTTTCTTATTTAATTGAGTATTTAATTGCTTTAGAAATTTATTTGATATAATTGTTTAATTGTGAAAGTGGTAAAATAGGTCTCAGGACTTATTGTGGTTAGTGAGATGTTGCTTGTTTTAAACTATTAAAGTTGACGGTATAATAAAATAAATTTCTCGTAGTTGATTTTTAGGTTCCAGGCAATAGATTTAGAACGGGTATAGAATACCCACAATGTTGAGTCGGTTAAAATAGAGGCTGACCTTTATTTTTATCACTTTACCCATTTCTTTCTTATCTCTTTTCATTTCAAGAAACACATAAACCCTAAGTAAAATCAAGATAAATTCATCAAGAATCAAAAACAAGAATTGTGGATTGAAGTTGTGATTTGAGCTAGTAGTTGTCATCCTTTCTATTCATCATCTTTTTTCATTTTGAAAGGTAAATGGGGTTTATTTCAAATGTTAGATTTAATGAATAATTGGTTAATTTAATTTGTTCTTGAGTTTATAGGATAACTATTTGTGATATATGATGCCATGTGATGATTATTGATTGATTATATGGATTAAATTCAAGTTCTTGAGCTATGATTGAAGTTAATCAAAAAGTTAATTGGGTTTCATGATTTTGGTGTGAATTTAGTGTAATTGAATGTTATTGTTGTTGGTTATTGTTATATAGGTGTAGTATGATTGTATTTGATGTTAAAAACATGCCTAAATCGAATTGTAACTGAAACTTGGTGATTTGGTTAAGTTGGTTCGAGCTGAAATGTAATTGCAGGTCTGTACCTGAGCTGAAACGCAGCTCAACGCGATCCCAGCATCGAGTCCGGATCGCGTTCACTAGTTATAAAACGTCCCAGTCACGATTTGGCCTTGGAAACGCGATCCTGGCCAAATATACGGATCGCGTTTGCTAGTGTTTTTCGGTTACAGAACTTTTTCTACTGAAGAACGCGATCCCACCATGCCTAGTCCGGATCGCGTTTGTCTATTAAATTTTGATGATTATGATAGTTTGTGAACCTGAGTTATATAATACAAATAGTTATTATTGTTACTTATTGTAACTTGAATTGTGAAGTTAACTATTATTAGTTAGGAACAAGTTACTAACTTGTTTGTTGTGTGATGTTTCAGATACACCAAAGACTCAGTGATTAGAAGCTGAGTGTAGCGAATTCTGAGGTATCGGTGAGTGGATTCAAACTCACCATTTGATTTAGTAGTGATTATTTGATTACAACGAGTAATTTTAGATATGATTATAGAGTTGTTTAATCATTAATGTTGATTTTATCACTATGTGCTATGTGTGATCTTTGGATATTGGCTGCCAATGAGGTCGACAAGTTGATGAACTGTTGGTTGGGTTAGTTGGTTATCGTGTGAATGATACCGGGATATGCTTCATATGTTGTGTGTATTGAACTGTATCTGAGTAGGATAACCACTAGCTATCGGTCTCGTCCGTATGGCCATACGGATATGGTTGGATAAGAGTTCTTGGGGAGCCGCCCGGGTATTATGGTTATCCCCAGAACCACCGATCCTCATTAATAAGTTGTTGTTGATTGTTGTAGTTAATGATTATGCTAAGTTGAATGTTGGGTGTTGAACTCTCTCACTTAGCTATGTGCTAATCCCTCATCTTTCTTTCCTGCAGATTTGTAGTTTAATGAGTAGCAGGATTGAGATGCTTTTGGTGCAAGAACAGTTTGACTGCAAGCTACTCTGATCTTTTGTACTAAATCAGTTTGTTTTATATAATACCCCGACATATGTTGTGTTTTGAACAGTTTCACTTTGATGTAACTTAAAGTTGTAAACTTTTGATGTAAGTTAATAGTATGTGTAAATATAAATATGGTTAAAATTCCTACGCTTCCGTGTGTCTAACATTATATTGATATTGTAAATGAGGGGTGTTATAAGTTGGTATCAGAGCATAGTTTTGGGTTAATTGAGCATTGAAGAATGTTCAATCCCAAAACTGGAGCATGGTATGTCAAACTTTTCTAGTTATGGGTTTTAGCATTGTTGATAATTGTTAGTAGATAGGTACTAACGATTAATATATTTCAAGTGTTGTGTTGATTTCAGAAATGACAGATAATGAGCAACCGACCACCAACCCCAATAATGCTTCCCGGATTGAAGCTCCGCCTTTTGAAACAAATACTGAGCAACATGATCAAGAGGGTGTCCCTCATATGGGTGGTGAAGAAGCAAATAGGGATGAGTATATACACGAAATGGAGGATGAGTTGATAATTCTTAGAGAATTTAAAAAGAAAGCTGAGGAAGATGCAGCTAGACTACTTGCTCAACAACAAACTTCTGTCTTTGGTGCTAGTCCATCTTCTCAAACTAGCAAGGTGTGTTCTTTTAAAACTTTCATGTCGAGTAAACCACCGGTGTTTCATGGAAGTACAAATCCAACTGTGACCTTAAATTGGTTAAGAGATATGGAACGCAAATTTAGTGTGACTCGTTGTGAGGAAGAATCCAAGGTTATGTTTGCTGTCCAGTGTATGAAGGATGAAGCAATGGTTTGGTGGGATTCAGTGACAGGTCATTTAACCAAACAACAAAAAGATTCTATCAAATGGAAAGATTTTCACCAAGCAGTGTGTAATCAATACTGCTCTGATTTTGACATGGCACGGATTAGGAGAGAATTTGTGAATCTTCAGTTGAAAGATAATATGACCATTGATGATTTAATAGGTCAATTTACAGAAAAGCTTCGGTTTGTTCAACATTGGGTTCCTGATGATAAAACTCGAATTGAACAATTTGTAGATACCTTACCTCATCATTACCGTACTACTGTAAGATTGGCTAATAGTTTATCACATGCTTTTAATCTTGCACGATCGGTTGACAGTGATATTAGAGGTTTTCGTGAAGCACGATCTAGAGATAATGCTGCAAAGTCTAGAGGTGATTCTTCTAGCAAAGGAAAGTCAAGTTCTCAGGGCAGTCGGCAGAATAAGAAGTATGTTAGTAAAAGTGGGTCGTCGGGCAGTTCTAACTGGTGTGGTTCGTGTAGATCTAGGCATGATGGGCCTTGTACTGTGCAAACGAATAAATGTTTGAAATGTGGAGAACTGGGTCATGAGATAAAGAGTTGTCGGTACCCAAATTTTGTGTGTTGGTCTTGCAAGAAGGAGGGGCATCGAGTGGGTCAATGTCCGGAAGCAGGGAAGTCGGGGTCGGGTTCGGTTGGGAGCTCTGCATCTACAGGTCAGAAACGTAAAAACCCTCCACCAGCAACCAGTAGAGCTTTTCAGATGACAGTCGATGAGGCTGTGCGCACTGACGATGTTATAACTGGTACATTTCTTATAAACTCTGTACCGGCGCGTGTGTTGTTTGATTCGGGTGCTAATTGTACTTTCATATCTGTGAATTTCTGTGACAAGTTGAAATTAGTACCTACAGTGATAACCAAGCCTGTAGAAGTAGAAATTGCTAGTGGTAAGTTGGTTCCGGTTACCACATCGGTAACTGGAGCTAACATTGTGATTGATGACCAGACTTTCCTTATTTCTTTCTTGTTGATGCCAATCCCTAGTTTTGATGTGATAATTGGTATGGATTGGTTGAGTCAGAATAAAGCTAGCATTGATTGTCATCAGAAGTTGATTAGGATCCCAATCTCTGAAAAGTCATATGTTGTGGCTCGAGGAGAACGGGATAGTTTGGTTTTTCCTTTGATCACTATGATGAAGGCTAGGAAGTCATTATCCAAAGGTTGTAAATCATATCTAGCCTATGTAGTTGATGCCAAACTTAAAAAGAAAACTGTTTTAGATGTTCCGGTAGTTTGTGAATATCCAGAGGTGTTCCCTGATGAATT
Source organism: Helichrysum umbraculigerum (assembly GCA_949592205.1). Lineage (NCBI taxonomy): Eukaryota > Viridiplantae > Streptophyta > Magnoliopsida > Asterales > Asteraceae > Helichrysum > Helichrysum umbraculigerum. The sequence continues at coordinate 27,415,265 of CATIUR010000006.1, read as the reverse complement.
ACCTGGTTTACCACCAGTTAGGGAAGTAGAATACCGTATTGATCTTGTTCCTGGCTCGTCGCCTATCGCTAAAGCTCCCTATAGGTTAGCTCCATCTGAAATCCGTGAGATGATGAATCAGATACAGGAATTGTTGGATAAAGGTTTCATTAGACCTAGTTCTTCGCCGTGGGGTGCACCGGTGTTGTTTGTTAAAAAGAAAGACGGGTCTTTTCGTATGTGTATCGATTATAGAGAACTGAATAAGAGAACAGTAAAGAATAAATACCCTCTGCCCAGAATAGATGACTTATTTGATCAGTTGCAGGGTTCTTCAGTTTATTCTAAAATTGATTTGAGATCGGGTTATCATCAAGTCCGGGTTCGTGAAGAAGATATTCCGAAAACTGCTTTTCGTACTAGGTATGGGCATTACGAATTTTTGGTTATGCCTTTTGGTCTGACGAATGCTCCAGCTGTGTTTATGGATTTGATGAATCGGGTTTGTCGACCTTTCTTGGATAAATTTGTTATTGTTTTCATTGACGACATCCTCGTGTATTCGAAATCTGAAGAGGAACATGCCATGCATTTAAGATTAGTTCTGGATACGTTGAAGCGAGAACAGTTGTACGCTAAGTTTTCTAAATGCGAGTTTTGGATTAGAGAAGTTCAGTTTTTGGGTCATGTAATTTGTAATGATGGTGTGAAAGTTGATCCATTGAAAGTTGAGGCCGTAATGAATTGGAACGCCCAAAGTCTGCTTCAGAAATTAAGAGTTTCTTGGGTTTGGCGGGTTATTATCGGAAATTCATAAAAGACTTCTCTAAACTTGCTGGTCCGTTAACTAAGTTGACCCGAAAAGATGAAAAGTTTATGTGGACTGATCAACAGGAACATGCTTTCCAGACTTTAAAACAAATGTTGTGTCAAGCTCCTGTTTTAACCTTACCAGATGATACAGATGATTTTGTAGTTTACTGTGATGCTTCTTATTCTGGTTTGGGTTGTGTACTTATGCAAAGAGATAAAGTTATCGCCTATGCTTCTAGACAGTTGAAACCACATGAACGGAATTATCCAACACATGATTTGGAACTTGCAGCGGTTGTATTTGCCTTAAAACTTTGGAGACATTACTTATATGGTACTAGATGTGTTGTTTGTACTGACCATAAGAGTCTACAGTATGTGTTTTCTCAGAAAGAGTTGAACATGCGACAGAGGCGGTGGTTAGAGTTAATCAAGGATTATGACTGTGAAATTAAATACCACCCAGGCAAAGCTAATGTAGTTGCTGATGCTTTAAGTCGAAAAGATACTTCTGATCGAATTTATTACTTAAGAGTGGATGTTTCTTCTGACTTGATTTCTCAGATTAAAGTTGCTCAAATGGAAGCTTTGAAAGATGTTAATTTGAAATCCGAAGTCATGTTGAAAAGAAAAGATGAATTGGTGGAAGATTCGAGAGGATTATTAACTTATCAATCTCGAGTATGGATTCCTTTATTTGGTAATATTCGCGATTTGATTTTGAATGAGGCACATAAGTCTAGACTATCTATTCATCCTGGAAGTACTCGGATGTATAATGATTTGAAACCATTGTACTGGTGGCCTACCATGAAAACTGACATTGCTAGATTTGTTGGTACTTGTCATATTTGTGCTCAAGTTAAAGCTGAACATCAAAAGCCGTACGGATCACTGAAACAGTTGGAAATTCCCGAGTGGAAATGGGAACATATAACGATGGATTTCGTGACTAAACTTCCTCGCACTAGTAGAGGTAATGATATGGTTTGGGTCATAGTTGATCGGTTGACTAAAAGCGCACATTTTCTTGCTACTAGTGAATCTGCCTCGTTGACTAAGCTTGCTCAGTTGTACATAAATGAAATTGTCACTAGACATGGTATACCTTTGTCAATTGTGTCAGACCGAGATTCTCGTTTTGTTTCTCATTTTTGGCAAGGGTTGCAACAAGAGTTGGGTACACGTGTAAATCTTAGCACTGCCTATCATCCTCAGACAGACGGTCAGTCGGAACGTACAATTCAAACTTTAGAGGATATGCTTCGTGCTTGCATTTTGGAATATGGAGGTTCATGGGACTCTCATCTCCCATTGGTTGAATTTACTTATAACAATTCGTATCATTCCAGTATTGGCATGCCTCCGTATGAAATGTTGTATGGTCGACGTTGTAGAACACCGACATGTTGGTTGGAAGCCGGTGAGAAACAGTTTGCTGGACCCGACATTGTACAGATGACAGCTGATAAAGTTACAGTTGCACGTGAAAAGTTGAAAGCTGCTCGTGACCGACAGAAACAGTATGCAGATCCGAAAAGGCGACCAGTTGTATTTTCTGAAGGTGAATTAGTATACCTCAAAGTTTCTCCATGGAAGGGTGTAATCCGTTTTGGAAAACGTGGAAAGTTGGCGCCTAGATATATTGGGCCATTCAAAGTTCGACAAGTTGTAAATGAGCAGTCTGTTTCATTAGATCTCCCACCTGAACTTGCTGGTATACATGACACGTTTAATGTGTGTTATCTTAGAAGATGCAATGTTGAAGACCAGTCGCAAATTCTTCCTTTGCAGGAGTTAAAAGTTGATCAAACTCAGAAATTGGTTGAAGAACCTGTTGAAGTCCTAGATAGGAAGATTACTAAACTTAGGAAGAAACAAATTCCTATGGTACTAGTAAAGTGGCGACATAGTTTAGGTCCTAATTTGACCTGGGAGACCGAGGAGTTGATGAAATCCAGATATCCTGGATTGTTTGTTGATATTGAGATTTCGGGGACGAAATCTCTTTAAGGAGGGGAGATTTGTAACATCCTCTCCAGTGGCCTGGTATTTTCTTATTTAATTGAGTATTTAATTGCTTTAGAAATTTATTTGATATAATTGTTTAATTGTGAAAGTGGTAAAATAGGTCTCAGGACTTATTGTGGTTAGTGAGATGTTGCTTGTTTTAAACTATTAAAGTTGACGGTATAATAAAATAAATTTCTCGTAGTTGATTTTTAGGTTCCAGGCAATAGATTTAGAACGGGTATAGAATACCCACAATGTTGAGTCGGTTAAAATAGAGGCCGACCTTTATTTTTATCACTTTACCCATTTCTTTCTTATCTCTTTTCATTTCAAGAAACACATAAACCCTAAGTAAAATCAAGATAAATTCATCAAGAATCAAAAACAAGAATTGTGAATTGAAGTTGTGATTTGAGCTAGTAGTTGTCATCCTTTCTATTCATCATCTTTTTTCATTTTGAAAGGTAAATGGGGTTTATTTCAAATGTTAGATTTAATGAATAATTGGTTAATTGAATTTGTTCTTGAGTTTATAGGATAACTATTTGTGATATATGATGCCATGTGATGATTATTGATTGATTATATGGATTAAATTCAAGTTCTTGAGCTATGATTGAAGTTAATCAAAAAGTTAATTGGGTTTCATGATTTTGGTGTGAATTTAGTGTAATTGAATGTTATTGTTGTTGGTTATTGTTATATAGGTGTAGTATGATTGTATTTGATGTTAAAAACATGCCTAAATCGAATTGTAACTGAAACTTGGTGATTTGGTTAAGTTGGTTCGAGCTGAAATGTAATTGCAGGTCTGTACCTGAGCTGAAACGCAGCTCAACGCGATCCCAGCATCGAGTCCGGATCGCGTTCACTAGTTATAAAACGTCCCAGTCAGGATTTGGCCTTGGAAACGCGATCCTGGCCAAATATACGGATCGCGTTTGCTAGTGTTTTTCGGTTACAGAACTTTTTCTACTAAAGAACGCGATCCCACCATGCCTAGTCCGGATCGCGTTTGTCTATTAAATTTTGATGATTATGATAGTTTGTGAACCTGAGTTATATAATACAAATAGTTATTATTGTTACTTATTGTAACTTGAATTGTGAAGTTAACTATTATTAGTTAGGAACAAGTTACTAACTTGTTTGTTGTGTGATGTTTCAGATACACCAAAGACTCAGTGATTAGAAGCTGAGTGTAGCGAATTCTGAGGTATCGGTGAGTGGATTCAAACTCACCATTTGATTTAGTAGTGATTATTTGATTACAACGAGTAATTTTAGATATGATTATAGAGTTGTTTAATCATTAATGTTGATTTTATCACTATGTGCTATGTGTGATCTTTGGATATCGGCTGCCAATGAGGTCGACAAGTTGATGAACTGTTGGTTGGGTTAGTTGGTTATCGTGTGAATGATACCGGGATATGCTTCATATGTTGTGTGTATTGAACTGTATCTGAGTAGGATAACCACTAGCTATCGGTCTCGTCCGTATGGCCATACGGATATGGTTGGATAAGAGTTCTTGGGGAGCCGCCCGGGTATTATGGTTATCCCCAGAACCACCGATCCTCATTAATAAGTTGTTGTTGATTGTTGTAGTTAATGATTATGCTAAGTTGAATGTTGGGTGTTGAACTCTCTCACTTAGCTATGTGCTAATCCCTCATCTTTCTTTCCTGCAGATTTGTAGTTTAATGAGTAGCAGGATTGAGATGCTTTTGGTGCAAGAACAGTTTGACTGCAAGCTACTCTGATCTTTTGTACTAAATCAGTTTGTTTTATATAATACCCCGACATATGTTGTGTTTTGAACAGTTTCACTTTGATGTAACTTAAAGTTGTAAACTTTTGATGTAAGTTAATAGTATGTGTAAATATAAATATGGTTAAAATTCCTACGCTTCCGTGTGTCTAACATTATATTGATATTGTAAATGAGGGGTGTTATACTTGTGAGCTCACCAGCGTTTCGCTGACCCATTTTAGCATGTATCACAGATACTTAGCAGTAGGTTGTACTGCCCAATCAGAATTTATTAGCTCGAGTCAGCATGTAAACTATCAGAGATTTAGTTGCATTATTATATTTTGTATAAATTAATTATGTATTTAAATCTCTCAATTTCAAACGAGATAATGTAAACTATCCTGTTGATGTAAACTTTGGCTTTATCAATACAAGTTGTAAAACGACGCATATAGTGGTCGTTCATTATATATTTGTGCTGTGATTACCGTATTAGTCGCGCCCCGACCCGAACCGCTTCCGCATCATAATTTAGAGGTGCGACAGTATTAAATATCATTAAACTCTCTGTTTGCTTATATTTAACACTCCCAATTAGTTATTTCATAAATAAATTCAATCAAACTTAACTTGAATATAAGGACAAAACAAATATTTTTCTTGACCTATATTATATTAAACAAAAATTATTGAGGTACAATTTTTTTTTGATTCGGAGGAAATATTCATATTACACACATAATGATTTTCTTACTACAAACCAAAAACTCCCCTTAATAATTATCGTAGAAGAGGCTAATCGACGATAAAATAATCCATATATTCGTTAGCTGGAACTGATAATCACCTCTCAAATGTACAGTTATGAATAATGTGACTAGGTTCATTATTTATATTGGAGAAAACTGTTGCTATCACTTTGGAAAAAGGTAATAAACTAAACTCATCTATTAAAAGTAACTCAAAACTGTCCACTATGAGTAATTAGGAGTGGACTTATGTTGTACTTGACGGTAACTCCGTGGTATAATTAATTAAGTTAACTTAGTGTGAAATAAGTAGATAAACATTACTCGTATTGTTTTTTAGAGTCGCATTTCGCTCTTTCTAAAAAACTTAATAAACTACGAATTATGTAGGCTTCGATTTTTTGTTGTTGCTATTAGTGACTAAATGTTCTAAGTCACCACTAGCTGTGAGTAATACATGACTTGCACAAATTTTTCTTTTTTCATTTTCTTCGTTAGTGAAATTAACATGCGTCTCATATCACTTGTTCATTAAGTACATATTTAGACATTTGTATTTAGCCATTTAGGTACATTAATCATATTAACATAATTATAACCCATTTAATTTCAAGATAGTAGTATAAATTAACATAGTTATATCGATATTTATTTTCGCAGTATATAAACTATACTTAACTTAGAGTGTGTTTGACAATAAACTAGCTGGAGTTGAAACTTGTGGTTGAAGATAGAGACTGTGGCTAGAGAATCTAGTGGCTGGGGATTCAGGAGCTACTTAAATTCGCTTCTATTTCAACAATCTCATATCTTTTATGTTACCAAAAGTGACTTCTAATATATAAGGGTCGGAGATTATTAAAACTAAAATCTCAATCCCTGATAATTATCTAGAATCCCGTCAGCCAAACACACCCTTACAAGTTATATAAAAAAAAAAGTATATAATAATAATAAAAATAATTATTATTAGTATCATAAATTATGCGAAGTGAATGATGAAGAGGTGGGGATGTTGAAATAAAGATGGGTGGAGTTTGGTTGTGTCCTTGTGTGTGTAATAAAGCAATGGTAACATGAGAGTATGACACGTGGGATGTAACACAGCGGATATTTGCCGCCTCTCAACTATCCACGTATCTACGCTTAAATATCCAACATACGATCTACCTCTATTTACCCCCATTTACTTTTTTTACTTGCTAGTTCTTTATTTATTTATTATTACTCTCTCCGTCCCAATTTTATTGTCCCCAGACAAAAAACACGCAGTTTAAGAAAAATATCACCATCTCTCTTACTTTTTGGTAACAAGACAATTTTACCCTTTACTTTTTACATACATTTTTGTCTTACATATATAAATTAGGGGCATAAATGAAATTTCTCTCATTATTCTTTTCCATTTATGGAAGTGGACAATTAAATTGGGACATCCCAAAAAGGAATAGTGAACAATAGATATGGGACGGAGGGAGTATTATTTATTTTTTTAAAGCTAAACCTACTTTATAAACATTTAAACGTACGTTCTTTAGATGATTCAAATTAAAAAGGGATTCCATATATCAAGAGAGTTCGACGTGTTTGCTCTAATCGATAATAATGCAACTTGTTTGGGTTATTCACCATCATTTATCTATTTATTTATATATATATGATTATTATATATATTATTACTTTTTTAGTAACAATTGAGTTATGTACGTGAAGATGACGTGCATCATGTTACATGAAATTAAACTTCGAACTATGAAATATTCTCTTAGTGATGCGTCGTACGTATATTTGCAACTTTAACTTTAATTATGATATCTTAAACATTCAATGTTTTTATCATTAATCATGACGATGATTTCAAGTTTTATAAAGTAATCCCTCACTGACGATTGAGATTGTGGTGGAAGAAATAAGAATGATAGTTTCTTGAAGAAGCAGCAGAATGCGACCGTTTTTGTTGAGAACATGGGAGTCATTTTGATATGAGTAATACTACACTCACACAAATTTTACAAAGAAACTTTTACAAAATGAGGTGGCACATGAATTCCACCAATCACATAATTTTCTTTTTTATCTCTCATATTTATCTCTCTTAATTTGATTGGTCCATCTCATTTTGTGAACATATTTTTGTAAACATTTTTTGATCCAAGCATTTCTCTTTTGATATTGTGTGTGTGAAGTTAATAACTTGTTTATCCTGGGTTAGACTTTTTCTTATTTATAAACGGTAACGGGTCAGACCCAACATCAGGGGCGGAGCTAGAAGGGGGGCAGTCGCCCCCTAGAAATCAATAATTATCGAAAAAAATAATTTTTTTAAAGGTAATTAGTGACAGTTTAAAATTTTGACCCCTCTAATGTGACAGAAAAAGGAAAAAAAAAATTCCCCACCCCCAAAAAATTTTTTATAGCTCCACTCCTGCCCAACATAAAAATCAATAAGCGATGTGCTGTCTATGTTGGGATCTCAAAATACATAGTACACCATCACGGATTAATATGGTATTAAATTTAAAGACACATATTCAGGGCCGGAGTCAGGAAATTCAACAAGAGGGGCCGGAAAAAAAATATTTTTCTTTCTTTTATAGTTTTGTGGGGGGCGAAAATCCTAAAATGTCATTAATACCTTAAAAAAATTATTTTTTACGTAATTTATAAATTCTTGTGAGGGCGGCTGCCTATGCTGCCCTTGTACATATTTGGTATCGAAAAATATAAAGTTATAATTCAAATATAAAACATCAATCATTTTCTATGGGTTTTTCTAAAGATACCCCTCCAGGTGTCTGGGTATACCCCCGGGCTCAGTCCAGTCCCGGTCCAGTCCTTTTTCAGTTCAGTTTTTATCTAAGATCGGTCCCAATTCAGTACATAATCAGTTTCAGTTTTAGACTAACCAGGGGTAGGAATTAGAAAAAAAAGGAGGTATACCCAGAATGTAAAAAAAAAAAAAAAAACATGATGTGATTGATTAGATAGGTGAGAGGGGGTATGAGATGGGAAAAAAGGGTACCTTTACATGTATCCTTCTCTATCTCAATATTCAGATTTTCTTATCTTGTCCCTTGTGTCTTCTCTGTTCTAAACGTACTATTCGATGTTCAGTAATCTTGTTTATGATACAATCCTTCTATATTTTTATTTTTATTTTTTCAAAAAAGTTAAAAATAAATGACTGTCGGAAAAGAATGCTATTTTATATTCGAATATGTAATAGAGATCCTTTTATAGAACAGAATATTATTTGGTAGATACCTTCTATTAATCGTTCGTTCTATGAAGTTCCAACACATGCGCATCCAACCTCAATCAACAGAGTACAATCTATTGTTTATTTTCAACAAGTAATATATATATATATATATATAATTACCATAAAAAGCAATATATTACTACGGAGTATTAATTTGCTACAAGTGATTAACATAAAATAATTTTTAAAAGACACTTTACGTCATATATGATACCACGTAATATAAGAAAGAAATATATATATGTTTTGGATTTTTCGTTATCTATTATACTTTACATTTTTTTAGTATTGAACTTGTAAATATGTATATACACTTTCCTTTTGTGCCATTAACAAAAACGGAAACTTTTCAATTTTAGTCTTATCCAAAAAGGAAAGTATACATATATTTACAAGTTCAATACATACAATAAAAGTTTTCAAAGTTCAAATCATACAATAGTAAATAGTGTAAAATTTAATACATAACGAAACAAATAACTCATATATTATTTCTAAACACATGCAACATTGCAACGTAGTGTACGTCAAATTAAACTGTTCATTGGACAATCAAATTTGACGGAAAAGTTACGCCCGATAGATCGATCTCATTGTTTTGAATTGAAGTTGCGAAATGTTTCAAGGCAAACAAAGATTATGAGGGAGCAATATATACATCTCGATCTTTATTAAAACTAGAACACGACTGACTTTTAAATCAACACGACTGACCCATTATTAAATAATGAATAATTTCATAACTAATCACGGGCTATGACTTACATAACTGGACTATACTTATTTTTTTAGTTTACGTTTTCCAGAGGATACGTAGCTAGTATATTATTTCACAAAGGGAATGTGTGCTAACAAAGTGCCGTATGATCAGACGAACTTTAGCTAAGTGATTGGAGGTTCAAGCTAGTCTCACTTGAAGTAGTAAGTTATAAATATTCGTGGTCGTTATACATAACATGTGTAGTAAGTTATAGGTTTGTTGTTTTAAAAAAAAATTCTAACAAAAAAAGTTGTATGTTAAAACGAGCGGAGTTACAATATTTGAGTTAATAAAAAAGAAAAAATTAAAACTAAATTGCTTCAACTTTCCCATAACGTTAGAAGAATTAAAGAAATTCTATATTAAGGGGGTGTTTGGGTTTGCTTTTTTATAAACACTTATATGCTTAAAAAATAAGTATGTGACCTCTTACTTAATTATTTTTAAGTGCTTATTTCTTAGTAAATAAACGGATAAGCTCATAAGCAAACTTGTTATATCATGTGGTGGCAAGTTTGGAGCTTTCGAAATAATACTCTATTTGGATCGAGCATCCCTTCAAAAGCGGTTTTGTATGATGACATTGTGTCTTTTTTCTTTTTAACTGGTGTAGATCTAGATGCAAAGCAAACTTTAGTTGGGTAGATTGGTTAAAAAATCCTATGCTTGTAATTTTGTAATGTTTTCATGTCTAGCTCCTTGCTAGGGTTTTTTGTTTTTTAATAAAATCCGTCGTTAAAAAAAAGAAGCGGATAAGCAGTTTTTATCAATGTGTTTGGATCTGCTTATCTGCTGTCAAAATAAGCAAATAAACATATAAGCATTAATTTAAGCAATCTCAAACACCCCTAAAATCACAACTACACCATGACTTGGAGGTTGTAGTCACTACACTATGCGGTGAGAGGACAATGTAAGCGAGTACAAAGTGTTCTAATTTTTCTTTGAACATTTTAAGCGTTTGGTACTTTCACGAAATGAATAAGCGCTAATGTTTTGTACGGAGTACTTGTTTACCCAACATATCGTTAATGATCATGTAGTTGTTACACATATCCTTTCAAAAAAAAAAGTTGTTACACATGGTAATTTCAAAGATTTTATGACTTTGAATTGTTGAGCCGGTAGTCCGTCACCAATATGATTATTTGATGCATTTTTAATTATTAGGGTTAATAATGGTTTAATACCCAAACTTTCAACTTTTTTTCGTTTTAACATCTCAACTTTTTTTTAACGTTTTAACACTCCAACTTAGTTTGACCAAAACTTAATACCCAAACTTTCAAAAATTTTTCGTTTTAACACCTCAACCTCTTTTTTAACGTTTTAACACTCCAACTTATAGTTTGACCACAATTTAATCCCTTTAGTTTGTTTGTCCGTTTAAAATTACACTTCTGGATTTTTTTTATTAACTCTTTAGTTTGAAATAATCAAGATTCGATTTGAATACAGTAGAAATTCTTCTTATGTGTTGTCTATTTAATATGTATTCTATTAATCCTTCAAAGAATACTAAGATTAGCTAACCTCGGGATCTCGAATGTTTAGCTAACCTCGTGTTCTCGAATGTTATTATCCTGTTAATCTTAGTTTATTATTGTTATAATTCTAACTTATTACATGGTCATATTTTAATCAGTGTATTTATAACCGGTAACCTGCTGAATAGGTAATGTTGAAATAATCGACTAGAAATACCCATTTATCGTTTAATACCCATTTATCATTTTTAGCAACATACATTCATTATAAATAGCTTTTCATATAACTAGAAATATTATACAGGAAAACATTATAAAAATATATCGCTATCAAAATAAAACATTATAAAATTAATTGTGATGACACGCTACAATTAATTTATAAGCATTTAAATCATATATATGTACGTATCAAAAAAATCCAGAAGTTTAATTTTAAACGGCCAAACAAACTAAAGAGATTAAACTGTGGTCAAACTATAAGTTGGAGTGTTAAAATATTAAAAAAGAAGTTTAGGTGTTAAAACGAAAAAAAGTTGAAAGTTTGGGTATTAAGTATTGGTCAAACTGTAAGTTGGAGTGTTAAAACGTTAAAAAAAAAGTTGATGTGTTAAAACGAAAAAAAGTTTAAAGTTTGGGTATTAAATCATTATTAACCCTTATTAATAACGTATTTTTTTAGAAAGACAAGTATCATATCACTACTATCACGCAAATATATACAATAATTCACAAATGTTTACATTTTGTCCTGCCCTAAGGACTTAAACTCTCAACCCGATATTAAAAGGCCACCTCGATACGACGATACCATACTCTTAATCGATTAATATTTATTAAATTATTTAATAAACTTTTGAGTTTGAAAGGAGAATTTAAAGTTGGATGTAGAGTGACTTTATTTAAGGCCGTCTCTGAGTTTTCAGAGGTCATGAGCGAAAACTTTTAAATTGTCGAAAGTACATTTGGCTTAAGATGTTCTTTTTTTATTCATTTTGTTACAGATCAATCAACTTTGAAACAACAATAACTTATTATTTTCTGTTTTTGCAATTAACGATCATATTTTATGTATATACGTACACACATATATACAAGCATACAAATTTTGAGGCCCTTATAATTTGGAGGCCCTGAGCAGTCGATCACCTCGCCCACCCTCAACGACGGCACTGACTTTATTTACAACTATACAATGTGGACAAAATAGCGAAATAATTCTAGAGTTTATATATATAAATTTTAAAATGTTTGTTGATCAAGTAAGGGTGGTACACGATTATTTGTTATCATCGTTCATATCATAACAACCGTTCTTATTTTACCCATTCCTAAAAATAAAGGAATAACTACTAAATATATTTGTCGTCGTACGAACCCTTAAATAATTTATTCATGTCATTATCATGAATACAAGTAGAGTGAAAAATAACATAGGGTAGGGTTCAAATTAGACTAAAAATTTTTGTGAGACTAAGGGAACCAATGATATCATGTCACATGTACAAAGAGAATGTTCCATACTACAAAACTCATTTACCACTTAAGTTAAATATCTCACAAACGACAAATCGAAAAATTATGAAAATTGCACCATTAGACAAATCGAAACCCCAAACTCCCAACCCTAAACCCTAAACCCTAACCCCTAAACCCCAAACCCTACCACCAATGAAGCGCATGGCCCATAACGTTAATGCTTAGTCGGTGCGAGTTTCGGCTCGGACGTTGTGGTATATGTGATGGAGGTGATTTACCTGGCGATGTTGGACCTTGTGGGGGGTTCGGTCGTGCTCCATTGAAATATAAACCCCAAACCCTAAACCCTAAACGCTTTATAAAACTCTAAACCCTAAATCATACTAAACCCTAAACCCTAAACCCTGCTAAACCCTAACACTAAACCCTGTTAAACCCTAACACTAAACCCTGCTAAACCCTAACTCTACACCCTAACCCTAAACCCTAAATCAACTGTATAATCAATCACTAACACATGTGTTACTAATATGTAAAACCCACCAAAAAATGAAAAAAAAAAGTTCGTTGGAAATATGCCTTGATGGACGGCAAATCGAAGAGGATAAAACGCTGAAAAATATGGTGCAATTTTCATGATTTTTCGACTTGTCGTTTGTGAGATATTTAATTTTTAAAAACGTAGATGAGAGAGAAAAAAGTGACACATGACATATTGTGGTTGGTTCCCCTAGTCTCACACAAAATAAATGGTCTCAATTGAACTCTTCTCAAATAACATAATATATAAAATGAGACCACATAAATAAAAATTATCGTTGCTATAAAAAGGGAAGGTCCAAATAATTCTAGCAACAACTCAAGGAGTACCACAAAATCTGTTTACACTCCCTTTGACGATTTTCCTTAAAACCCACACATTAGGGTAATCTCGTCAATTCACACAACAATCCCCTCCTCCCAAGGCTCACTTCTGCAACTACTATCATCTATCTTATACATACATAGATTTCCACTTCCATATACATAAAAATAAATAAATATTATAAACACTATTTTATATGCACGTACACAAACTCCAATACCACATTCTGCTTCCGGATCCTGGTCAAAACTCGTCGTAAAAATGAAGTTGTTGTTCTTGAATAATAACAGCGTAACTAACTCAGTATCATACTGTGTTCAACAAAATAAACCATGTGTTGGGTGGGTTGATAAATATTTTAAGGATTGTTTGTGTAATCTGAGAGATGAATTTTCATTCGGTTTAGGAATCGTAAGTCTTGTTTGTTGGGGTGTTGCTGAAATCCCTCAAATCATTACCAACTTTCGTACTAAATCCAGCCATGGTGTTTCTCTTCTGTTTCTTCTCACTTGGATTGCAGGGTAAGTGTTTGTGTTTATGCCTCAATGAAGTTTATTTGTAAATTAAATCTGTAAGTTTGTAATTGATTTTTCTAATTGTGCAGGGATATCTTTAATTTGGTGGGTTGTCTTCTTGAACCTGCTACGGTAAATCCTTCTCACCTGATTAAGAAAAGCTGCACAATTATTAGATCTGTAATCTGTATCAAACTGTTAACTTTTGTTGTTATAGTTCTTATATATGCTTTTATTTTTTTGGTTGTGGATGCAGTTGCCAACCCAGTACTACACAGCTGCGGTAATATAGATTTTATTAATGCCTTTTTGGGATTAGTTTCAGTCTGTTGAATATATGTTTATGGTTAGTTTAATTATGCTGTTAATTGGCTATGCAGCTTTACACAATAAGTACTATAATCTTGGTGTTGCAAAGTTTATACTATGATCATATCTATTCATGGTTGAAGTCCAGGAAAACCAATGCTAATGCTAATGTTAATACAGAGGTAATTAAACTTTCTGTTAGTTTTACATTAAATAGAGCTCTAATAGGTAAATTATAAAATTTTGCTTGAATTAATTTTGAAGTTTATGATCTTTTTAGGTGGAAGAAGCTAAGAGACCACTAAGACCACCAAGTGGTGAGGAACCTCGAGTTATAAACTCGAAAAGCCGTGCGATCAAAACATCATCGCCATCTCCACGGCAGGATTTTTTCTTTACGTATGTAGTTCGTTTTAATTTAGTCCACTTGTATGTATAGCTCATTGGGTATTGTAAATTTTATATGATTAAAGAATTGGATACATATGAAATTTGTTCGCAGGTCAGCAAGATCAATGGCTGGAAGTGCAACCCCACCAAATCGATCTTATCTATGGACAACTAGGAGTGGTCCAGCATCTGCGATGGGTGGAGACGATGATTCCTCATCAGACGATGAGTCATCTGTTCGGATACCTAAACCTCCTACCCAACCCAAACCCATCCCACGTTCTGTAAGTCCATATTTTTATAAACTTGTGGTGTCTTTTAGTTTGTTTCTTTGCATGTTCTTGGCTTATTAGTTGTTTGTATCCTTGTAAACAAAACAATAATCTTAAAATAACATGTTTTATACAGTTAAAAATCAAGAATGGATATAATTAATATTGTACACAAGATTCCATATTTGAACCTATGCAAGTTAATGTTTATATCTTGATAACATGGTACATGACAGGCGGGTTATGGAGCATTCTTGGCTACCTCGTTGAATTTGCCTTCACACGCTAAGGGTTTAATGCAAGTTTATGTTGGCAGAAAGTTGTTACAAGTATGATGTTTATTATTTTATTTTTTAAGTGGTAATTAGTGAGACAATCAGGGTGTTTTGTTTTGGTTAGTTGCTCAATTACATTGCTTCTGCAGGAAGGTGGTGGAAGTGGTACCGTTGTTGGCCAATGGTTAGGTTGGATGATGGCAGCTATCTACATGGGTGGTCGTATTCCTCAAATTGTATTGAATGTAAGCCTTGATTCCTTGAAAACCTGATTGTCATATGATCAATCGTAAGCTTTCTGAAAATATTTTTTTGTTTTGGTTGTTGACAGATTAAAAGAGGCAGTGTTGAGGTGAGGCTCTTGCATTTAGACTATAAGCTTGTTAAGTGTAGAGGTGGCAATTTTAACCAATTTAATTATGAATGGGTCGAATAAATTTTTTAACTAATGGGGACACCAGTCATACAAGTTAAAAGTCTATTAAAGTCTAGTGGTAATGCATACAACCTCCTAAAACGTTTTCATTTCAAAATTTAGTATTACAGTTAGAATATTTGCTATTAAAGTCATATTTTGCACATTAATTATGTATATAAGATGTACAAGAAAGTGTTGAAGACCTTCAGGGTTGACAATGCCTGTTTAGACCAGTGCTAAAATTAACCCGATTGAGCCAAGCCTGCTTTGACCTGACATGACGTGCCCATGTTGCCACCTCTAGTTATTTGTTATCTGATCCAAATTTCCAACTTTTTTTGTAATCTTGTCTATAGGGTTTGAATCCTCTCATGTTCATCTTCGCTCTTATCGCGAATGCCACCTATGTTGGAAGGTCATCTCTCTCTCTCTCTCTCTCTCTCTCTCTCTCAAACACACTTGTATCTGTTATCTCTCCCATGTCACTTACTGACAGTGTTATAACTTCTATGTGCAGCATACTTGTAAGAAGTACAGAATGGTCGAAAATCAAAGCCAACTTGCCTTGGCTACTTGATGCTGCAGCATGTGTTGCACTTGACACATTTGTATCCTTTTTTGTGACACAGACAGTAATCTTAAAGCTAATTTATATGTGTTTGCCCTTAACTAGAGTAATTATTACAGATCATAATGCAGTATGTGTACTACAAATATCTGCGAAGGAGAAATGATGATGTGGAATATTATGGTGATTATACAGAAGCCAACAAAAGCTAGGTATCCTAATTCTGTATGATAAGCATCCTTAAGAAGAAGAAGAGCTAGTGGGCGGTTAGTGAGCTCTTTGTTGTACCATAAGTTGATTTTTAATGTTAAGTAACCAATTCGGGTACTGCAATCTACACTCACTTGTAAGTTGTAACAAAACGATTTGGGCACTCTCACTCCTTTGGCATTTAGATTAGCTTTTGGGCTGTTTTTATAAGTATGAATCTCTTTAGCCCTTTAAACTAACTTACTTTTTCATACCAAGTCTAGAATATATAATAATTAATATTGTGTTCATTAGTTTGATTATTGACTTCAGTTTGTTGAGAGCTGTAATTACTTTTAACTTTCAGAATTACCTCTAATTCCAGTATTTATGCTTAAATGAGTGTACTCTTGCATCATCTGTATATGATAGACTTGCATTTGTATCTAGGGAAAGGGAGATGAGATTGTTTGCCATGACTTTTACTATGGATGTTACTTGCCCAACCCTCCTTTCTTTCTTTGCTTATTCAGGTGTGACAGCTCAGCGTCATGTCAGCACATCCAAAACTGATAAAAGACTGACAAAGCACTGTCAACCCTCATTTTTTCAATATCATTTCTGGGACCCACTAACTATTAATTTAATTAGTTAAACACAAACTAAATAAAAACTATTTTATTAAAAATTAAAAACATTACATTAATAAATAAAAACATTACAATACTTGAAATAAAACATTACGATAATAAATTTAATTCATTACAATAATTCTAAAATACGAATCTAGTCACTTTTGAAGAACCCGTGTTGTCGCGCATCCTTCCCGAACATCGTTTTGAAATCTTCTTGATCACATTTCCCTTAATTTCTTCAAACATTGCAACTTCTTGTTGTCCCCAGTGCGACGGTATTTCTTTTTGGACAAATTTCCACTGTTTAAGCACCATTTTTTGTCGATCAAACTCAATTTTTTGTTGCGCCGCCTCTTGAATAGTTTCAAAGTTTGTTGTGCGGCTCTTGCGGATTCCAAAATGGCCTCACGGGTCGCGTCACTCAAATTTCTTGAAGATGTTGCTTCTGATGACCCCGAACTTCGTTGACTTTTCCGACTTGTGTCACGACCGGGTAGACGCCGAATGTGGTCGTTTGGAATAACCGTTGCATATTGTTTGTATGCTCGGTGGGGTTCGGGTTATTCGATGGTATCGTCCACGGATAAATTAATTGGTACGTGCTCTTCTTGGAACGGACGTTTGTTATACGTTCTACCATGATCGACATAGAACTTCGGGATATCTTTGACTATGTGGAACGCAACTTCATAAATAAAGTTCCTTTCCACTTGTAGTTTGAACTGTGTTTTTGCCACGTTAATAACGTCTTGGTCTTTGAGCCCGCTTGCCCGAGGCTCGTTGTACTTTTTGTAGATGCCGATAAATTTCTTGATGTCGGTTCTAATTTTATTCCTTTTACCTGTTAGTTGACTTTTGTGCGTTTCACATCAACTAAACCAATTGTAGTCTTGGACAATTTTGTTCCAAAATTGTGAATCGGCTTGCGAATTTCTGTCGATATGATTTTGGGAATTGTCGACCCACCGCTTGGCCAATGTTTTGACTTCAAAGTCCGTCCACCTCACTTGTGTTCTTTTCTGTTTAGCCCTTCCCTTGACTACATCCTCCTCGCCTTCGGATGCTACTTTATCTTGGCTTTCGGGATGTGTTTGGAAAGGAGTTTCGGGTTGTGTTTGTGAGTGTTGGCCGGATTGTGGTTGAGAGTATGGTTGAAAGCCGTATTGTGGTGATAGTTGGTAGCCGTATTGTGGTTGTTGGTATGGTTGGTAGCCTTGTTGTGGTTGTTGGGGATACCATGGTTGGGGTTGGGATTGATATGGTTGAAAACCGGTTGGTGAATTGTTAGAGGTAGTGCCTGAAGATGAGCTAGCCGGTGAATTGGGGTAAATGGGAGTATTAAGTACATTTTGTAAAAATCGTTGTTGTTGTTAGACCTTTTTGGTGTTTAAAAGTGAAAAGATGTTGATTTGTTTAGGTGTTTGGAAGTAAAGAATGGTGTTGATTTTTTTAAGTGTTTGGAGTAAGAAATATGGTTAATTTGTAGTGTGTTAAAAGGTTGGGTGAAGTACGTATTGATATAAGAAAAAATGTAAAATATATATATATATATATATATATATATATATATATATATTTACAAACGGTCATATAGCCGTTTTTTATATTTATTTTTATTATATATTTTTTTCCAACGGATACTTTTCAAAAAAAAAAAACAAATTAAGCTTGTGGGCCCCACCTTGGACCCTTCCCTTTCGTCGGCCAGCCGAAGAAGCCCAACAGACGAAGCCACCGACGAGACCGTGCCAGTGGCGTCGATTTTTCGGGGCCGTTGGCTCCCAACCAATGAAACGCATTGGCAACGATCTGAGTAAGAAAACGAAAAAGATGGGCGGGGAATAACTACGACCAGTCTCTTAGATTTTTCGATAATTAAAATGCCTTTAATATCCCAAACACATCCCTTTGAATTTCATAATAGTGTATTTATAATTTCAAAATACTTACAAATTACAGTAGATAATGGATGGATATATGCATAAGTGGTAACTATCGATTCCTTCAAAACATGATCGATGGTGATAGCCCCTTAAACAACAAGTAAGTCTATTGATCAAGTTTCAACAAGGAGTTTATACACATAATATTCTTCAAATGGTTAATGTGTTAGTTGGTTTATAGTGCTTTAACACTTGGTTGTTGAGATTCATATGATCCACATTGGTGGTTCTTTCTTGTTAAGAATGAAGCTTCTTTATCCAAATGGTTTATGATGTTTTCTTCAAGGTTCAACTTTCCATTCAATGGAGCCGGTTTTTATGTGCCACTTTCATTAGGATAAAATGAACAAATTTAAAGTAGCTATTCAAGTTTCAAGGTTCAAGAAGTTGACATTCCATGATCCAATAGGTTTAGAAGGTTCACGTTTTGAGGGTTCAAGCTTTTTAAAATTCAAAGTACTGGAAGCAAGAGTCTCAAGGTTTAAAAAGTTTAGTAGGTGCAAGAGTCTTGTATCAATAGATTGGAAACCTTTCTCAATTGTATCTCAATCTTAGAATTTAATATATATTATTATTTCGGGAAGAAAAAAAGTAAGCAAATAGGACAAAACAATGGTAAATGGGGTACACTTGGTATTCATTCTCACTCTCAAAATATAACCAATGACTTTACAGCACTTGCAATGCGGTGTGGTCATTATTTGTGGAGTCACCGCGGGTGCAGTGGTGGGTGTGGTGGCGGGGCGTCATGGAGATGGTAACGCAAAGAGAACGTCAAAAAGTAGGCTCCAATATTATTTTTTCTTTTCGATTTTTCACTTTCTTTTCTTATTTTTTGCCTAAACAAAATTAATTAGTGGGTTTACCTCCCACAACATGGTGTGGTGGTGCTTAATATTGCATGTGTTGTAGAATAGCACTATGTTATGCTGACGTGACACCTACAACATACCATACCACGGTGTTACCATTGCAAATGATCTTAGAGCAATGGTTAAGATTCCAATAATGACATTCAAAGCAATTAATAAAATTAAAATCTTTCATGTTTATAATGAGTATATTGTCACTTTTTAAATATAACTAACTGATTCCCTCTTATTATGACAAAGTTGATATTTATTTAACGTGGAATTTATTTATGGTTAGTTTAATATTCCTTAATGGCAATGTTATCAAAACTCTTATTTATATTAAAAAAAAATTAAGGGAGACGGTAACAATTGCAAATAATCAAGCTTACTATAAATACAACTAAAATACTACTAGTATCTAGTGATAAATATAAAATTTGGGAATAAGAGTTCACAGATGGAATTTGGGAACGAAGGGTGGTTGGTGTGTGGATGTTTCGGTTAAAAGGTTCAATATATACTAAAGTTAAGGGTATAACTGTCTATTTACATTCTTCTCCTGTGTATTTATAAAATTTGCGTGTGACAAAACCTTAACCATGGGACATTGATAAATACAACAAATTAATTGATGCCTACACCAAATTTATGCATTACAGTTTTGTACGGTACACATTGTAATGCATAGAAGTTGGTGTATGTATAAAAAATATTTGTTGTATATATCAACTCCCTAACCATGTCCCGTGACCGGTTGTCATCAAAATTGCTACTATTACTAATTGTTATAAACTTCCTCATAACAATAAGGGCTAAGTCCCTCGAAATGCTACGAACTTTGCCCAAAAGTCTATTGTATGTGACCAACTTACGGGGAGGCATAAGAATGCAACCTACTTGAAAAAGTGGGGTTTTTTATGTAACTTGCTGATGTGTCGATGAGTTGTCAAACTCTCCGTAAGCCACGCGACACATCCGTACGCCACGTGTCACCTTCAACGAACGACACATCAGCAAGTTACATCAAAAACCCCACTTTTTCAAGTAGGTTGCATTCTTATGCCTCCCCGTAAGTTGGTCTCATACAATAGACTTTTGGGCAAAGTTCGTAGCATTTCGAGGGACTAAGCCCTAACAATAAACAAAGTGGGCTACCCAAATAACAAAAACTAGTTATTGTAAAATTTTGAAAGCCCGAACAATATCAATTTCTTAGCTGTCCAGTTTAACCATCGTATGTTGCCCAGCCTAATATAAATAGCAAACCAAGCCCAACGGCCCGACCCAAAACACTGTCTTGTTTATCTTTGTTTAGTTTTAGTCAAATGGGGAGCATAAATCCAGCTCGATAAAACGCCCCTTATTTATAAAGTACTATATACAAATATACAATATACTTGCTAGTTGCTACTAAGGGTTAATTGTTTGGTTATTTATCTAACTTTGCTCGTTTTACTATTGTATGTAACAAACTTTCAAAATATATATTGTATGCAATAAACTTGTAAAAATCCCTATTGTATGTCACAACCTTTAAAAACATCTATTGTATGCAATGAACTTGTAAAAAATCTCTATTGTATGTTGCGGGTTACCATGTGTACATGCCAAACTGAAAATGGCTCTTTAACATTGGTTTGTGGCGGCACGAGCAAACTCTAGCAGATCATTGACTACCGCAACATACGATATCGATTTTTTACAAGTTTATTGCATACAATAGATGTTTTGAAAGTTTGTTACATACAATAGTATTTTTTACAAATTTATTACATACAATAGATGTTTTGAAAGTTTGTTACATACAATAGTAAAAAGGGCAAAGTTAGATACATAACCAAACAATTAACCCTTGCTACAAATTAACCATCTAGTTGAGCCATTACTCAAATTATGAAATTAACTAAATAGAGTCATAATAAGTTATACGATTCAGTCCTAAATTGTGGAGAACACCGAAAATACATGATTAGAACACCGGTGGAGAACACTAATACCCAACGTTCTTGTTGAAAAACGCTGATGCCACATAGACCCACTCGATATGCTATAAGAGCACACGGAGTGCAAGTGTTCCCAACAAAATCTTGGGTTGAGAACGTCGTCGGACGGCGTTCTAGACAAAATCTTTGAGCAGCGTCCGAATTGGAACGGCGAGGGAGGGGTTTGGTTTGATTTTTTTTCCTTTTTGGCCCCCAACGGTCAACATCTAAAAAATTTAAAAAACTAGCTGTTTTTTTGCTTTTTTTTAAACCTTATACATTTATCTATTTAAATAACACTTCTCCTACAAATGAAAACACATTTCAAACACTTAACTCAAAAAACTCTCAAAAAATCAAAAACTCTATATAATTCAACATATTCATCATGGCGAACAACCAAAACAATCCAAACAACCCGTACCACCTACAATCCAATTGGAACCCGTTCACGGGCCTTTCAAACCCGCAACAAATACCCCCATCTTCCAACCCACAAATGCAAGGTTTCGCATCATACACTTATTACCAACAACCACAATATAATCCCGTATACAATCAACCACTACCTATGCAACCACTGCAAATGTCGCCCGATGAATTTTCCCAATTTCAAATGTGACGTTAAAGTCAAAAACAACCCGACGTGCAATCCGGTGAAGAAACCATCGCGACGCCAACTACATCCAAAAAATCCAAAGGAAAAAAAATCCAAAAAAGATTCACCCAAATAAAAAAAAATCCGTTCCAAACCGTAACATTTGGCTACCGGAGGACGAGCTTCGTTTGGCTCAAAGTTGGATTTCGGTATCCAAAAATTTCAACCGAGGAATTGACCAATACGGGCCTTAGCTTTGGTATCTTGTTATGGATTCCTACAACGCCCGCAATCTGCCGTTCCAACGTGGAAAAGACGCGTTGTCATCAAAGTGGAACAAACTCAACACTGATCGCAACAAGTGGCAAGGTATATGGAAGCGCCTACAAGATCAACTTCGGAGTGGTGAAGGTGCGGAAGATTTCATGATCCCTTGTGAAAATCAATATATGGTGGAAAATAACCAAAAAAGTTTCCAACACTTGATGGCGTGGAACATGTTGAAAGATAAACAAAAGTGGCTACATCCCGAGCCGTTTATCGTCGGTAGACGAAATGTTCCAAAATGCCGCGAGTCGGTGAATTTGGACGACTTGAACTTTGATGAAGAACCGGAGGAAGATACGCAAAACCCGAATGCGGGTTTATTTGGTGCCGATCCGCATCCACGTCTGGTGGGAAAATCAAGAAAATCAAAGTCCCAAAAACACGACGTCTTCTGGTTCGGCCGCTTCATCTCGTGCTTCGTTTGATGAATCACTCGCAACAATTTTCGAAGGCATCCGAAGCGACAAACAAGGTTACTATAAGACGAATGATCTTGAGGCCAAACTCAGTATCTTGTTCATGCCGACTGAGCATTTGCCAGAGCAAGCGAGATTCATCATGGAAATGGAGAATATGAAGATTTGCGAGAGTATGGGTTGGCCATACGGAACGGGATCGGGAGGTGGTGCTTCGGGATTGGGATCAAGGGCCGGAGATGTTTGATTTACTTTGTATTGCATTTTTAAATTTTAGGACTTTTAAATTCTGTCTTTAAACTATGTATTTTAATTTTTAGGACTTGTAATTTTTTTAAATGAATTATGTTGTTTTATTTAATTTATTTGTTTTTTAAAAAATTAATTTATCTAATTAATTGTTTTAAAAAAATTAATAAAAATAAAAAACTCTAGAACATTGTCTACCACATTACAAAATTCTCAGCAACAATATTATCACTAGGACATTGTGAAAACAGCAACAACATTATTCTTTTATTGAATATAGAACATGTTTACAATACCACGAGAAGGCGGTTTTAAATTCATGACATAACGGAGATATAGAGAAGCAACCAAACGAGGAGCTTTTAATTAAATTTCGAAATCCATTTGATGATAACACTATAATCATGGCTAAATGAGCCGATCAAAAAGTTCACATAAACAAAGAGCTAACCATATTTGACCTACTAAAGCCTCGTGGAGAAAAGGATACGAAAGAAAGCCAAGTTAGAATTAAATTAGCCAACAAAAACAACCTATAGTCTAGTGAAACGTAAATGATAATAATCAAGATCCCAAATATTCCATGAAGCGATACTAATCATTCGAGAACTTGTTAATTCTGGCAGCCTCCTCGTCAACTACCTGATCGAGAGTGTGTTATGTCCATGCATGTTATCACTGGTTGTGTCATCCATCTTCGTTAACCGGCCAATTTCATCCTCATCAGACCCTAACTTTACTGAATTGGCTCATCAATCATTTGAACATTTAGAGAGCCATCTTGTTTCAACTCATCACTTTCATCCACTTGACCCAAAATATCAAACTGATTAACCGATATATTTTTAGTCAAATTTGTCTTGATTATAAGGGCAAACCGACATTTGTCCAGTATATCTTAATCCCTAAAAAAAATGTTAGGGGACATTTTTTATGAGACGGATGAAGTATTAATTAACGATGAAATAATTCCACCTCCCAAAATAAATAATAAGTATACTACACGTTTGCTTGATATCTAATACACCTTCATTTATGAGTGCCACACATATGCGTATTTCATGCCACATCTACTGCCCCTTTTCACCATATATAATTACTTCAATTCAATTCAATTCAATAATAATCAATTAATTAACTCACCATCATTAAATCATTATACGTCTTCTTTGAAAATAACTCACCATATATAATTACTTCATTTATGTAGGTAATTTTATTTTATATATTACTAGATAAAAGACCCGCGAAAACGCGGGTTTATCTAATTTTTTTTTATATATTTTTTATAATATAATTGAGTGAAATAATTAAGATTGGGAAATATGTATGCCGAAATCATATTGTATTATTTATAATTTTTTATTGGTGTATGAAATGAGTATTGTTATTAGGTATTTTCAATTGTTTTAGTTTTTATTATTATATTGTATTTTGGATAGCATGTATTTATTTTTTTTAACAAATGGACTAAATAATGGTAAGGTCATGTGTGAATTGCTTATTCATATGACTAAGTGTTTTTTATAGCATTTTACTTGTTTTTAATTTGAAGAGTAATATCTATAAGTGTTGAATTATTTTGTAAGTTAATATTTTTAGTTTATTGTTTTTTAAAATGGTTTTATTTAATATTTTAATAGTTAGTACATGTATCTATTTTCCCAAATGTTTTTGAAAGATAATTATTTTTCATTTTATTAGGCAAATAAAAGTACCATTCATTGTTTCAGATAAAAAAGCTAACCCTATCTTTGGTCATTTAGATATCCAACCGAACCCCAACTTTAGTCATTTTGATCTTCATATTACGCCACAAAATGAATCTTAAATTTTTAAAATTGATTTTATGTATACAATATTTTTAAGTATAGATTTTTTGTTGGGTTTTTAATTAAAGAGTGTAAGTATTTACAAAGTCATTCGGGTTGCATTTTAAAATTCATTTTGACTAATTATGTTATTCACATGTAGTAGATTTCAATTATTTATTGTAATAAGTCTAGTGTATGTAAGTTACAAAACGTACCATTATTTAAGTTATATTACAATTGACATAAAAATATAAAAAATAAATATATATTACAATTGACATAAACAAAAGTTTAACATACATGATACTTCCATTAAATCTTAATCTCATCTTATTCATACAATCATCACCACATTAAATTGTTTTGATACACAAATTGTATCTTGAATCTTATGTCACTTAACATAATAATGAAAAGCATGTCACAATAACCCCAACATTCAGACCTTAATACAATTCTACTTTTTAACATAAACAACCAAATTACAATTGCACAGAGTATTAATAGCAAAAGTTAAGTTTCCCAAGTTTACCTTTTTTTATTCTGCATATGGTTATCAATAACTAAAAATCAAAAAATACAAACGAAATCTGTATATCAGTTGCCAAAACCTTATCAAACAAAAATTTATTGTTACTGTTGACCATAGTTATCAAAATTTCCCAATAATTTGGTCAACGATTAATGCTCTCACCATGTGTTTTTTTTTTCCTTTTTGAGTTTCGAATTGTATTTGACAATTAACACCAACATCAAACCAACATAACAATTAACCAAAAAACAAAATTAAATAACACAGTAGTAAATTAAGGGAAAACTTACATGCTCATCCGCAATTATATTTTCGATGGAAGCTACGACAGCAGTGTTATTCCTAAAATACTGCTTCCAGATATTGAGAATTTGTACTTTAATGCTTGAATTTTCGGAATCAACATTGATATCTCTAACACAAATATCGTTTGAAGCCATTGAATTTGAGGGTTTTTTTTCCTTCCGAAAGATCGTATGCGAGAAAAGGGTTTTTGAGGTTTTTTTCCTTTGCGTAAAAACGTATACGATGGGTTAAAGCTTCTGTAGGCATACCGTCAAAGAATAAGATTATATAGGGGTGAACTTCGAAGGTTTTTTGGTTGCCGATGGTGTTTCGAATTGTAATAGGAATAGGATGGGATTTGGTTTCCTAAAAATATATATATATTATTAAATGGTGTGGCCTTTTTTTTTTGTTTTTGACCGATTTTTTTGTATCAAATGTTATCTAAAAATTTATTACTTAAATATTAAATAACAATTATATTAAAGGATTTGTTTTTTCCGAATTTTTTAGAATTTAAAATATTATTAATTAATTAATTATAATATATGGATATAATCGTGTGGCCTTTTTTTTTGGTTTTGTCCGGATTTTTTGTAATCGGTATGTAAAAATTAATTACTTAAATATTAAATATTAAATAACTATTATATTAATATATTAAATTGATATATTTTAATTTAAATACAAAAGGGTGCTAATTGTAACAATCATTAAATTAATCTAGATCGTTGGATTAGGCTGGAAAAAACCAATTAAGGGTCGGGATTTCACCATGGTATTCTGGTTTAAGTATATTTTATAGATAGATAGATAGGTAATAATATAAAGTTAAACTTAATGTCAACCTCAAAAGCGTAAAAGTCTAACATCGTCCAAAATATATTATTAATTTTTATTTTTATATTTTATTTTATTTATATATATGAATTAAATACGACACATGGACGTATCAATTAATTGTCGGCATGCACAAATTTCCCTTATAAAAGTTGCTTTCCATAAAAAAGGAGAGACACCTAATTCTACCTTTATTAACTTGACTACTAATAGAGCAATCAACATAATTCACCCTTGCATAATCAATAACTATATATCTAGATCATAGTTGCAAAATTAGCCTCAACTATCATACGGAAGCCTGATCAAGAACGAAAGGAACCGCGTTTAAGATGAAGTAATCGATCCAATTAATTAATGAAAAAGACTTATTATTGATGGCGAAAACGAAGATGATTTTGCATTTTGAATTTTAGTGTTCGTTGCATATGTGACTACTCAATAATTATGTATTCATTATTTTATGATGATTATGTATTCTTGAGTTTATCAATTTTGATTTGTATTAAATCCATCAAGAATAAGACAGATTGAATAGACTAATTAAGAAGGTGTTAATATACATGAATGTACAAAATGTATCTCTATCGATCTCTTAATATGGTTCTTTGAGTTGCAATTTTAGAAAAACGCGAATTAATTAGAGATTAAATTTACACATTAAAATAGCGCAAAAACGAAATTCGAATATACTCGATTATATATATATCAATCAATATTATCGTTTGTATTTAAACGCTTTAGTAAGTAAATAAAAGTTTCTATAAGTTTATTCGAAGTACAATGCAAGAATTTTGGTACTTGTTACATCATAAAGTATAATGTGTAAATTAATCTAATGGGTTTTGTTGCTAAATTTGATTGATCAAAATAGATGGTTTGAAACTATTAATTAAATGATGTCCCGTTGCATTTATTTCTTCTTCTTGCATGTGCAATCAGCTTCATCTTTACGAAAAAGAATCAGTGATATACGTATAGGGTATACTACGTATTGACGTGTACAATGAGGCTTTATCTTGCACCAATAGTTGGATCAACGGAGGCAGTGTTGCTATCAAGGTCGATGTTACCTTTTCTTGCATCTCGCTTTCGCTCTATTTATAGTGATCGTTACATTAATTTTTTATTTTTTATTTATCTTTATATTCTTTTTTTGTTTTGAAAAGCAATTAGCACCGACACTATTGTTAAAACATTAATTTCTAGTATCTTAATTAGTTTCCATTTGAGTGATCTAATATTCAACCATTGCTAGGCTTTTATCATAGGAGAAAACCGCCATTTTTCGGGAAATTCATGCGATTGTAGTTTGGCGGTGGAGAACAAAAATATAGAGTTTATGGTTTCAATTTCTATCCTCAAGTTCCAATTAAGGGCGCGTTATGCGATTTACCTCTCTTATGTTGTCCGCGAGTAGGGGTGTTCAAATGGATGGATCGGTTCAAAACCGATCCGTATACATTAATCCAAATGGATTATGGTTTCGAAAGTATGAATCTGATCCATCCAAACAAATTTAAAAACCAAACCAATCCATCCGAACTATTATTTAAATGGATCGGTTTGGTTTTTGGATATCCAAACACATACATAAATATATTTAATATCTACTAAAAATATGTTAAATATTATAATAAAATTATACAAAATAGATGGTTTTCATTTCTACCTTCCAGTACATATACATGTGTGTAATCTAATAGTATAATGCAAAATGAAACTATAAATTACCTACATATATAAGTAAACAATTTTGTAAACTATAAACTACCTATTATATTTGGATAATTATTATAATATTAATAATTTACGGAGTAGTAAACTATTTTGTATTTTCATCGATATATATAATGTTTGAAAATATATATATTTATTTGTTATTTTGTTTTTTTGGATAATCCGG
Organism: Helichrysum umbraculigerum; assembly: GCA_949592205.1. NCBI lineage: Eukaryota > Viridiplantae > Streptophyta > Magnoliopsida > Asterales > Asteraceae > Helichrysum > Helichrysum umbraculigerum. Next base: position 27,386,782 of record CATIUR010000006.1, on the reverse strand, counting down.
TTTGTAATTTATAAACCAAAACCAATCGGTGATCCAAAATAATAAGTTTTGTTTTGATCTGAGCCGATCCAAAAATCCAATTTTCCAAACCATATGGTCCGATCCGAGTTATCCAATTGGATAATCCGGTTTTGTCCGAACTGTAAACATCCATATCCGCGAGACCAGTCAACAATGATACGCCAGAAATTCGATTATTTACGTTTTTCAGAAGGTTTTTTTAAATAAGGAAATTCACTAACATTAAAATAAATAAAACAATAAATTTGCTGACATATTGAGATCTTTTATTTTTTCCGAGACATGATAAATTGATAACAGGAAGAGTGGACCTTTGGTGGGGGATACGCAAACGCGGTATTTCACATGAACATGGTCCCATTAATTTATCTTCTTAAATTAATAATTTAATAATTAATAATAAAATATACAATCGAAGCTTTATTTCTTCCAATAAATAATTATTTTGTTTATGAAAAAAGAATCCGATAAATAGTTCTTTAGATAGTCGATTTTGTCCGTTTCACACTATATATGCAAGGGAGGTGATTCGTACACCACCAAAATTTAGCCATATACCACTAATATGCATCAGCATGTTATACTGTACAACATCTTAAAACAGGATTAGTGATGTATGGCAAAATTTTGGTGGTGTACAAATCAACTCCCTATATGCAAACGTACGTAAGAACTCAACTAGTACTGATTTACTGATTATCAAGTTAAGAATGTTCAATTTGGAACACGTACTTACCGTAATTTTCCACCTTATTATCATTATGCTTATCGGTCAAAAGTTATTACTTCATAATAATGATGATGATTCCTACTACAAGCTTTTAAGAAACACGAATAAAAATCATTATGTTTTCGCACCCAATTTGTATATGAAAAACGTAAATAATGATAATCAAAATAAACAGGCTTATAAATCGACCTAATCAAATACTCTATTCTTCTAGCGTTTACCTTTCCAACTAAGGGGTTGGGGTTTGAGTAATGGGGATGAGACAATTGTATATATTCGTGGATTAATGTAGATATTCGTGATATTTGTGTGTGTGGGTACTTTTCTAAAGAAAAATAAAATAAGTGTTCACAATTTTTTTTCACAAACTTGAAAAAAAAGTACGTTGTCTGGTAGTGAGGATGACACTTTTGCCCTTACTTTTTGCGAAGGCTCTCATGTATCAGTTTGAGAGAAAAATATATCGAGAGTAAAGTGATAAAGTTAATATACTATTTTTGAAAGTGAAAACTTATTTTGAGATACACTATAATAGAAAGGTGAACACTTATTTTGAGATGGATAAAGTAATTGGTTACATATTGAATGATAGATGTATAAGATGATGAGAGAAAAAAACACTTAAATAAATGGTTAGATTAATTTGATTTTTTGACCTCTTTGTTTAGCTCTAAGTATGAATGATGTAAGGTCTCATTTTTTTTTTTGCAAAATTTAACGGAACTCGATTGAATTGAAATCTTAATTTTATGCAATAAAGTACGTATGATTCACTTGATTTTGTAAGTTACTTAGAAATTTCAATTCCTTTTATCCAATTTCACCGAAAACATTACGCGAATCAAATGCAACGTAAAATCGTAAATAGTAACTTCAAAGTAGTCTTATTCCAAGAAGATATTTAACATTAATATTCGAGTTGCCTTGCTTCCTTTTTCATAGCATTTATAGGCTCAACAATTCTTCTGACAATATAGTAGTACGTTCGATTTCAATTCGCTTATTTCTTCCTTGTCAATAACTACCATGTTTTTTGTACGTTTTTTAGTTATCATTTGATATTTGAATATATCATCACATATAAAAAAAAAAGTAAGACAGAAAAAGACGGATACACACATATTTATTCATAAAAACTTAATAAGGGAACAGATTAAAGTTATTTTAATTCATTTATCATAAGATAACATATATAGTGTTGGACAAAAGTTATATATCTTACATTTGATTTGATAATTTCATCTATACAATACTACACTATATCAAAAAAAGATCGAAAGCGATCTAGTAATTAAACTTATATCTAACTGTCGATCATATCGTATAGTAATATAATTTACATACAACATCATATCCTTAATTTCCCCAAAAAATACACATTATCTTAACGATCTCAGAGACTCATTTTTCATCATCAATGGATCGAATTTAACATACGTAAAAGTATATTAATTGTATATATATATCATAAAAATTTGGGGTAAAAAGTGTTCTTGTACCTCGCTCAAGATTCAAGAACATTTGAAGTTTGCAAGAGATCATAAGGCGCCCAAAGTGCATCTAATGGACAAGCTTTATTGCTATCTAGTCTAACCCATGGCTTCCCTTTTCCACTCCAATGCAACAAACTAACCGGGCCCGGATGCAAATCGCGACATAATCCTTCAAAGTTATCGCCACCTAGCCCGTGTTGGTTCCATCGGTGATCCACTTGAGCTATATTTCCGGCGAACACTAATAAAAAGGGCGGTAATGATCCCAATTCATATATCCTCATTCTTTTTTGTAACTCCATCCATTCAATTATTATTCGAGTGTAATCACCTTCTCTCCACCTGACTAAATCGATGACCATGACACCCGTGTTGAAATAACACGCTTTACGTTCAGAAAACGTTATAGATAAGGATGGGTTAGACCAAAAAGTGGGTGTGAAATAAGAGGTGAAGTTCGCGGTACAATATTCGGGTGCTGCTAGTACTTTTTTGTCGTTTTCGTTACCAAAAGGTGTTTGGGATAATTTTACAATGTCGTCTACTAGTATTAAGTCAGAGTCGAGGTACACGACTTTTTGGACACATGTAGGGAGGAGGTCCGCGAGGTAGTTGCGCGCGTAGTTTAGTGGGCAATCGAGCGCGGAACGAATGGAAGTTGAGATGAGGCCTAAAACTGCGGGATCATCGAATGTGTAGACGTGGAACCGGAGATATGGGAAGGAAGTGGATATGATTTGTTGAATGTTGTTGGCGTGTGCTGATGAGGATTCGACGAAATGGAAACGGATGTTTTCGGGGCAGGAGGAGTGTTGGAGGACGGATAGGATTGCGGCCATTGATCCGCGGAGGTAGTCGGAGTCGAGGGTCATTGCGACGTGGATTGCATTGGGTGAGCAAGTGTCTTGTGCTGATGGGCAGTTTGGTGAGTTGTAGAATTTGGGGGCTTCTTTAAAGCGAAGAGGGGCGGTGGCGGCGGTGATGGTGGTTGCGGTGGTGGTGGTGGTGATGAGGAGTAAAAGGGTGGTTGTTAATATGAGAGGGAGATTGGAAGAAGGCATTGGGTTATTGATGAAAGCATAAGATCTGTGATTGGCTTCCCTTTCCAGTGATAAGTGGAAGATGATATGGTGTTGGGATAGTTTGATGTTTTATGCTCAAAAAGTGTTGGGAAATAGTACTATAGTAACTACACAATCATTATATTATATACTTTATTTTATTTAAATATAATAAATAATAGTAGCAATGTATGAAATAGTTATAAAAATATAAATTTTAGGTAACTAATGATGCACTTACAATTATGCTTAGAGTAATGAGGAGTTGTCCGAACCTAGAGTAGTTAAAATTTGACTCTAATTACGTTTAACTAGAGATTTGATTTTTGTGGAATTGGATCGGTGTTGAACTTGACGGGAACAAAATGTTTTCACATGAAAGAAAAAAAAAAGCTTTAACTTTGAAAAACCAGTCGACCTCCTTAACTTCAGACAACAACATCGACAGGGAGTGATTAACGTCAAGTTCCGGCTTTAAAAGCAAAAAACATCGTAATGTAAATCATAGCTAAAGTTAATGAAACCTACACAAGATAATATATCGAATTATTTCCGCATTTGCAATCCGTTTGAACTGCAAAACAAATCGGACAGAAAATATTTTGAGAATAATTTGAATGATTTTGAGCGGTCCCGCTTCGTTTTTTTTTTCTCGTCTCACTAATTTATTTTATGGATCAGAATTTTATCGATAAATATATAAGTTAAATTAAATTCACTATAAATTACTCCGTAGTAGATTGTATTGATGATTAAAGAATTAAATTGTAGTATATATTCCGTTAAATATGGTGTAATTTAGTAGGGTACGAGTGAATCTAAAAGTTAATGTTGGCTGGAAAATAGGATCGAAGGCAAATAACCAAAAAAGTCGTCGTTAATGGTGGGTGTGTGCTGTCAATTTGACTCTAAAATATGTAGCATCATTCATTACACTCTCCACAAAATAAATAAATAAATAAAAATATAAAAATTCACTTTACTTCATTTAATTTACTTATTTATTTATTTATTCTTAACTTTTCTAAATAATAATACTCATTATATTTGTTTTCTGTCATTCTCTGTTTCTACTTCTTGTCAGACACTTTTAAATTTTAACCCATTTTCGTCGACTTACAAAAAGCCAAATTCATACGGTGTACGTCTGAACATTATAATATTACGTCTTTTAAACTTTTCAATTTCAAATCTAATTCACTGATCATTTGTGTTTCTACTTTTTGCCATACTTTTTTAACCCATTTGCGTCGACTTATTAAACAAACTTGAATAATGATGATGAAGCAACTTTAGCTTTAATTAATTATATAAAACTATATTTATTTAATCTTATAATTATAATTATATCATGAACATGAATTCATGAAATAGATAGAATAGATAGAGGAAGTGAAAAGGGCCAAAAGGGCACGTAGTAGACATAGTGGTGTAGCCCTGGCTACGGTTTAAATGTGAGGTATCCACGTTACAAATGCTATATATTTCATAACTTCAAACGCTATAAATTCACTCACCTACCACCTTTTTTTTCTTACAAATATATACATGATGACTAGTATATATTTCTATTTCTGTTTTTATTTTTACTCCCTCCGTACTAATTTATTTGTCCATCTATCGATTTTGGTATGTCCCCAAATAATTGTCTTCTCTTAAAATTAACCAATCAAAATGTTTGAAAATGGTAAAGATTAAATTATATTGGTAGTCAACAGTAATAAATGCACTTTTCTTAAATGTGTGTTTCTTATCTGGCGACAATAATTTTGGGACGGAGAGAGTATATAATCAACAATAACAATGGATTGTGAACCAACTTCAGCATATTTGAGGTTGGACCAAATAAAACAGTTAGATGCTACTAAGATATCACTCATTTGACTCATTGAATAATACAGTACTACAAAAAATAACTTGAACGTACACGAATACCGATTACTACCAAAGGTGTAAATACTTAATATATATGCAATCAAACGCAAGTACGTTTTCAATCAAACTTAAATCTGTTAATTGTTGAGACAATATCATCAAAAGAAACATGCAAAACTCGCAGAGTTCTTTCACCGGCTCCATATGCCGATATGCGGGGTAGTCTTTACACCATTCTCTGATGAAAAGATCGAGCAAAACTGATATAGAGTTAAATGAGGTAAACAAAAGCCAAACTGAAATCGAGTGAAAATTCGAGTTTTTGTTATTGTGTTACCAACATAGTAGCAAATAAACACCGTAGCCCACCTTTTTTTTTCTTTCTTATGATCAACACATGTATTAGTGAGTAGTACGTACTATTTTGATTTATACTAACAAAAGGATTGGTTATAAGCAAAAGGTGAAGATGACGACTTACTTGATATAGACCAAACAGTGATACAAATATAGAATAAGCTCTCCAGCCAAGTTTCCATACGCAAAAAGCTAACAATACCCCACAAACTTGAATTATAAACCCCTCCATTCAAAATAAATATCTAGCTACATGATATAACTAGTACATATATCTATGATTAAAGAATCCAATAACGAAGATTTCGAGTTCATTTCAACCAATGGCACTTAATCTAGGAAATTACTGATTTTTGGATAGGTAGTACTCAAGATTATCAGTCGTAAGAATACTCTTCTTAACGAGTCGTTAAGTAATTAATCTTGAATGACGCTCAAACACTCTATACTACTACACTCCACATATTGTCATTGATCATAAATGTCTGGTGATATTGGCCTTCTGTGGTTTGTAATGGTCTTTTCTTTTGGTTTGGTCTTAGAATGCTTTCTGTCTTGTAGTGGATGGTAGGTGTAACATCCTCAAATTGGGCCTAAGAGTAATAGGTATTCCTGTAAATTTAAATGCGATTTAATTTGTTATATGTATTGTGATAATTGAAAATAATAGGTCAAACAGTTATATGACTTTTTGTGAATAGTAAATCATTAACTGTTTTAAATTTATTTAGTTGACGGTAAAATAAAATTGTATTTCCCCGCAAATGGTTTTTAAGTTCCAAACAATAATAAATACGGGGAATGAAAATTAGCATTATATGGTATATTATATGGGAGGGTCGGTTTTACCTCCCACATATGCATACTTACATACGATTTACATATACACACACACACATCTAAACCTTAATCAAAAACATGAAGAAATCATCAATTGGAGCTTCCAAGCATGAATTCAAGCTTCTATAATCATCAAGATCAAGGTATAATCTTGTGTTCTTCATTTTCTAAAACCTAGAAATTAGGGGTTTTAGTGTTCTTGAGCAAAATCCGAATTTAGGGTTTCCAAAGTGTAAATTGATGTTAGTTAAGCTTCAATAACAAGTACTAATCATTCTAGCATCATCTTAATCATGTTATATGTGTTAATTTCGTGTTTGAGATAACCCTAGAAATTTGGGGTTTTGAGTAATTGCTTAATTGGTAGGATGTTCATGAAATAGAAGCTTGGAATGATGATAAAATTGTTAGTTGATGTTTAAATGATGATTAAAATCTAAGCCTAACCTTGAAATGAAGAAAATGATATATGATCACTAATAAAGGTTATGTGTTTAGTTGATAATTCAAGAATTGGAGCTTCTATGTTTAGAATAATGATGTATGATTGATAAGTGTTGATTAAAGATGATGATTTACATTGATTATGCTAAGGGTTGTGAAATTGGTTAAGTGTTCATGAGAATTTTGATGATCATGATGAGTTTGATGGTCTATATGAAGAAAGTAGTATGATTACTAATTAGAACACTTAATTGGTTATTAAAGAGGATGGTGTGAAATTAGTTGGTTAAGTATTCATAGGATCAAATATTGATGTTTTGATGGATAATTGATGTTGAAGGGTATTAATCTTGTTAATGATTTTATTATATTGGTTAACAATGATTATGATGGATGACGGTGATTAGGTGAACATAATAGTCGTAAAGTTGATTTATGATAATTAAAGTAGCTTAACATGATGATGTGATCTTAATGATTACGGAATTTTGATGTTAATAAGATTATTCATAACCTTGAAATGATGAACGTTGAATTAATACAAGTTAGTGATAAGTTGTTGATGTAATTACAATAGTATGATATTATATAAATATTGAGGCAAGTGCCAAATGACTAACTTGTGTTGTGTTATTGTATTCTCAGATGTGGAGAAGACTCAGTGACATTAGACTACTGAGTGGACGACTATGATTGTCGTTGAGTGGATCTTGGACTTTCAGTCTAAGTTAGTTGTAACAACATGGTTACAACGGGTAAACTTGGTTTATTGCAATGATTGCTTTAATATTATATTGGCATGTTGGCTAAATCTTAATTGATTATTGGCTTCCATTGTGCTATGATAGTTGTGGACTATTTGATTTGGTGAGGGTCAACTAATGTGTTGGGTTTGGATACTATTACTAGGACTTCGCAAGTGCCTTGTACATGTGTTGGACACTGAAATTGCGTCGTGTGTAGTAATAGTACCAAACTATCGGTTTGACCTCTGATTTGGCCGTCAGTTGATTTTAAGTGTTACTTGGGGAACCATCCGCGACATGAGGGTACCTCAAGGACCACCGATCCTTCTATGTTGCTTGTGCATTGCTTGGTTATAGGCATGTGTTAAGCTGAGTTAGATTGATAGCTTGGGATCTATTCACTTAGCTTCGTGCTAACCCCTCATTACTTCTTGCAGGTTTACTTCTGTATGTGGGTGGACAAGAAGTACATATGGAATGGAATGTTTGACAAGCTCACTCTGAAATGGATAATACTTTAATGATTTAACAATATGTTTGGATTTCTATAACACCTAAACTTAATGTGTGTAATGATTAGGATAATCTAGTTTTAAAGGTTTGTATGTAAGTAGATTGCTATTTGAAATGTATGTATGCAATCTACTGATTTTTATTAATCATGCGCTTCCGATATGTTTAAAAAAAAAAAATGTCCTTGTATTTCGAGACGGGTGTTATAGTAGGTGTTTTTGTTGTTGTTGGTAATATGTCTGGTGTTTAAGAGTAGGTGGTTTTTTGATGTTTTAGTGTTCGGGTTCCCCTGTTCCAAATTACTCCTTGTAACTTGGAGAGGGGTGTGTGTGTGTTTGGTTGGGTTGCTTTGTAAGACTTTTGTTTCCTTGGTAATATTTTGCCTTTCTCTTCAAAAAAAAAAATTCAACGTGCAAGATATAGTGTGGACTGTAAACGTTTAATCATTTCAGAAGACGACAACAAATTATATACATACATACAATTACTAAGTAACACAAACACAACAAATTCAAAACCAGAGTTTTATACACATAGTAGAAGAAGATATGTTTGATTACGCTGACCGTGGACTGTAAACGTTTTAATCATTTTAAAAGAAACCAATTTAGCAATAGCATGTACAACGAGATTGAACTCCCCGACGACTGATGAAAGCTACATTTATAAACTGTTTTATTCGTAAATTTGATCAACACATATAGTAGTATGTACTGTACTAATTTTGCTTTATATAGTAACAAAAGAAAGAATTGGTTATAAGCAAAAGGTGAAGATGACGACGACATACTTGAAATAGACCAAACGGTGATAGGAATATAGAATAAGCTCTCCAGGCACAGTTTCCATTCGCATAAAGCTAGCTAACAACCCCACAAACTTTAATTTTAAACCCCTCCTTGTAAAATAAATATCTAGCTACATGATTATATATATACTAGAAAAATATACGTCCAATGCAGCAGAAAACAAATTATATTAAAATTGGTGAATTATGTCAATTTTATTCTTTTCTAATGTACGTTATCGCTATTTGGTAATATGCATCTTTGATTTTTAAAAAATTTAAATAAATGAGATTTAATGATGGAGAAAGTAAATTTAGAATGTATTGAATTATTACAAATACACAATTTCTAAAATTAAATGTTGAGTCTTAAACCTTTTGTTGTTAAAAATTTCTTACAATAAAAGCATGAAATGCTTTATATAAGACCACTCCCATCCCTAACAAAAACTGACGGAGCCACGTCAGCGCCACATCAGCTTTTTTTAAAAACTGACTGAAACTGACTGACCACTCCCATCCCTGCTCTGTCAATTTAATATTTAGGTTCCGCATTTACCAATTTACCTTTAATTTTATACACACAAATTAAACAAAAAAAAATTTAACGAGCGTCGGAATTCTGACGAGGAAAACCGACGGCCACAACCGACCCATCCGTGCCATCACCGTCGGTTAAGAGACGAACGTCGGTTGGAAAGCAGGGGCGGAGACAGGGCGGGGACAGCGTAGGCAGTCGCCCCCACAAGACATCTCAAATTACAAAACATTTTAAATTTTTTAAGCTATTAATGACATTTTAAAAATTTTGCCCTCACAAAACTATATAAGAAATAAAAAATAAATTTTTTCGCCCCCTCTATTACAATTTCCTGGCTCCACCCCTATTGGAAAGTGACGGGAACCGAAGCTTTGCGATGGGAAGGGTGTAATAGTACTATAGATAATAACAAAGTACATTTATGATGAAAGAATTCAATAACGAAGATTCGAGTTCATTTCAACCAATTGCACTTAATTTAGGCATGTTTCGGGTTTGTACTATAAAAATATCTGAATATCCGATTACATGGGACTCATGACTTGCACTCTGTTTTTGCCTATTTTGTACTCTTAGATGTTAGGATGAAAATTACAGATTTTCAGTATGTAAGAATACTCCACATATTGTCATTTATCCTGGATGTGTGAAACAATATAATCAACGTGCAAGATATTTTTGATAACGCTGACCGTGAACTGTAAACGTTTTAATAATTTCAAAAGGAACCAATTTAGCAATAGCATGTACGACGACATTGAACTCCCCGGCCGACAACCGATGAAAGGTACATTTATAAACTGTTTTATTTGGAAATTTGATCTTGTGTACGTAGTTGATGAGGACACGAAAGATAGCCTTAATTAGAGGCAATAAAGTTTGGTTCTTTTTACGTAACCTTCCAATGAAAATGACTGGGACCCGTTTTACCTATCGATACTTAAATTTTGTGGCCCCAAATCCCATGTATTTATTAACGTAACGATGCTTCCACGCCAATTCTTTTAAATCTGAAACAGAGTTCAACCCCACTGCTATGAAAAAACAATATTTTATCTCTAGTTTTTTTCAATCATGTTTGACTAGAGATATAATATAAAGGATTACCAAATATGTAAGAATGAGAACCAAACATAAGTTGAAAACTCGTGAAAACTACTAAATTACGTATTTGTTCATATGTGATTAACTTCTTTTGTATGTGAACATTTATATAAACTCGATTGAGAAGTAAAAAGAAGCTAAAAACTTATATATTACATCTTAAAAAACATTATAACTAATTTGTTCACATGTGAACATATTTCGTTTTTTGTGTTTTTAGATATAATTATCAGTTTTTTTAACATTTGTTTTTCTTTTTCAATTAAATCTAAATAATTGTTCACATATTATCACTTCTTATAAATTCTTAACTTTTATGCCTTCTCATTTGAACTTTCCCCACAAAATACATATTTATATATATATATATATTTGTATAATTAAATTACTTACTTATTACATGTATACAATTACATACATATATATATATATTGATCCTATGAAGATCGACTAGCTTATGATGATTTTGATTATAGAAAGACACACTTCTGTTATATCAATTACTTTCTCATTTTGGATTTAATGTATTGAAGTTAGACATTTTTTGGAGACAAGTTTTACAAAGTTACATCCAATCAACATAAATCTCGATTTTTCCCTCTTTAGTACCTTTAATACGTAGTACTACGTAACTTTAAATCCACATTGGAGGTCTTAAATCGACAATGGTGTGTTCTATATCGTATCCAATAACTTGTTTGGGATTTTTATAACCCTTATCCTTTAGGAATGCAAGCATTAAGATATTCAATGCTAATTTCAATTTGCAAAAGATATATATGATTCATTTTAACAAACAACAACTAAAATTATCCTATGGCATGGGTAAAGTAAGATCGACATATAAAGCACAAAAGGGCAAAGGAAATGACATCATGCACACCCTCCTGAATCAACGAGAGGTTGATTGAACTTTGAAGCTCTTTTTTAGTTTTTTACCACTCAACGTACACCTCATCATTTTACTTTTTTGACCCTTATGAAATGGCCGATGAAATAATGCTTGCGTCTGTCTTGCCACACAATTTATGACTATAATTAAACAAATTTAAAAGATCCTTTTATGTATAGAGTAAGGTTCAAATGTGTACACCAATTTTGAGTGAAAATGAAGGAACTAACAGATTTCTGTCATGTGTCACTTTATTCTCTCTCCTTTACACTTTATTCTCTCTCCTCCACATTTTTAAAAATTAAATATCTCACAAACGGTAAGTCGAAAAATCATGAAAATTGCACCATAAAATTCAGCGTTTTCTCCTCTTCGATTTGCCGTCCCTCAAGGCATACTTTTGACAACTTTTTTTTTCTCATTTTTTGGTGGGTTTCACAAATTAGTAACACATGTGTTACTAATTAGTTGTACATTTAATTTGTGGTTAATGTTAGGGTTTAGGGTTAGGTTTAGGGTTTAGTAGGGTTTATGGTTTAGGGTTTATAAGGGTTTAGGGTTTAGAAGGGGTTCAAGGTTTAGGGTTTAGAAAGATTTAGGGTTTAGCGTTTTGTAAAGCGTTTAGGGTTTAGGGGTTAGGGTTTGAGGTTTGGGGTTTCGGGGAGAAACCCCAAACCTCAAACCCTAAACCCTAAACCACAAACCCTAAACCCTAAACGCAACACTTTAACACATGTGTTAGTAAATGTGAAACCCACCAAAAAAATGAAAAAAAAAAAAAACTTTTCGAAAGTATGTCTTGAGGGACGGCAAATCGAAGAGGAGAAAACGACGAATTTAATGTTGCAATTTTCATAATTTTTCGATTTGTCGTTTGTGAGATAATTGATGTTGGAGGTAAATGAGTTTTGTACATGTGGAACATTCTCTTTGTACACATGGCTTGATATCATTGGTTCCCTCATTCTCACACAAATTCCTATTCTCATTTGAACCCTACCCTTTATGTATATACTTTACTAGATTATTACCCGTATCTCAAAATATTATTTAAATGTTTGTAAAATATAAAAAAATAATAATGTCATCAAAAATAATTTTTATTAAAAAGAAGCAAATTTATTACGAGTTTTTATTATAATTATTTTTTTTACTTGTATGAATATATGTAGTATCAAAGGAAAACATAAACCTATTTACATGACAACGTTGAATAACATAGTCTATTTCTCTTCTATATTTTAATTTTGATGAATGAATAAAGGTCGACATAAACATTAAGTTATGGCCACACATTTAAATAGAACGACATTAGTTATTTGAATACAACTTAATTCATCAACATGCAAAACAAAATTGTAATATGATCTTTTATTATAATCGGGCATGGCATATCAAAATGCCTCTAGATAATCACATGGACAAGAAAGAAAGAACACTAATCGTTAAATTACTGAACAATAATTAATATATCAATATACTATTATTATAAAGTAGGTTTGATGAAACTACTATATAGAATATGTAACGTTTCGTATTAATCAGATAATCAAATAAGTCAAGAGTATAGTATAACAAATTTCATATCAACAAAGTGGATCATGAAGTCGATGATATCATACCAGTTGTTGTTTCCCGAATGTCTTGTTCAAAGCGTCAATCACAAAATTGTAATAGAAGATCAATTCCCGAATGTCATGTTCAAAGCGTGAATCACAAAATTGTAATAGAAGATCAACCTCACGTTTTCCTACCGTATCAATCAATAATGGATCAATAATGCAAACAAAAACATATGTATTAGAAAGGGAAAAATAGTTGTACATGAAGATATAAGACGATACACAAACCATATCAAATTATCACCACATAGAAGAAATTTAAGAAAAATTTGTTAAGGATGAGAATTCATGCATATTCATTCTTCTTTGAGAAATAATAGGAAAAGATGTCGAAGAATTGGGTTAAAATAAAGTAAATGTTGGCGGTTAATACTTAATAGGATACCCACATACTTGTATTAATATGTGTTTTTTTTTTTTTTTTTTTTTTTTTTTTGTAATTGTTGTAACCGATATGACCTTTGAACTTTGGGAGAATAACTGTTCACATCCGGGCTTATATTTTTGGCGGGAAAAGGAATTGTAAAAGTGACGTGGTACAGTAATCTTTTGACACATAAGAGGCTAAATATCCTTTTTTATTGTTGGGATAGATATAATTTAACTAAAAGTACATGTCCTTGTAGACATAAGCTTGTATCCTAAGTGAATTCATGCATGTATGATATTATAAACCAGTGTCACTAGGACATTAGATATTACTACGTATAAGCTAAGATCACCCCGTTTCATAGAACGAGTTACACATTTTGTTTATCACGTATATATACAACGTGTCGTCATTGTAATGGTAATCGAGTTAAAAGAAAACGACATTAAGTGATTTAGTAGCAAGCAAGAACATATGGTGGATAAGATGATGACCAAAATCATTGAATGGCATGTGACAATGGGGGACTATATGTCTATATGTGGGTTGTAGACAAAAATAAAATGATTTAAGCTTCAATTCATGTGTATATATATACGACCCATTTCAAATCTAAATATTGAAGGCCGGAATTGATCAAATCCCATGTTACGCACATGGAATAACTATAAAAACCAATCTTTTTTGTTTCCTAACATCCTGAAATGACACCACGTACTTCACTTGCGGATCTTTCATTAACACACAATTTTGTTAAAAATATGGATATACATTTTTAATTCTTTTTAACCAACCATGTGGGTTCACACTTCACACCGACACATTGGGTTGGGTGAGTTAAGAACTTAATTGGACCCAAAAGTCAACGACTTCATCATTTTGTCTATTGACTTTTTAACTAATTACTTAGGGTGATGTGCAAATAGCCAAATAGATCTTGGAGGAATTTAATACCGTTTAAAAAAGATATTTCGGAAAAGGTACTCCATTTGAAGATAGACTCCTGTTACTCATTTAGACTTAAAAAAGCCAAATTGCAAGGGGTGATCAAGAAAGTTACTTGAGAAATCACTAATATGAAAGCATCTAAATTTGGGTTGTTGATAATGAGTAAAAAAAATACTTATGGATTATAAAAATGGTCAAATTGGTCGCTAAGTAAAACTAAAATAGTTGGGACACGTGGAACGAGTTGTATCTAATCACCATAGCTAAACTGGTAAAAGCTTGGGCTTTTTTAACACTAAATAGTAAGAGGTCTCAAGTTCGAATTTAGTGGCCACGTCAACCTGATGAAATTAGAGGGCTTTATCTCATTTGAGTATGTATAAATGAACGTGTGTTTAAATTTCATGGATTAGTCGTACTAAAGTCGGAACCACGGGAAAAAAAGTTGCATGTATTTAGAGCAAACGGAGTGCCCCAAGTTTGAGCGCCGTTTTCACGACGAGAACGCCGGAGCTCGGCGTTCGGCGCTCCGGGCCGGCGTTCTGGCTCGGCGTTCTCGGTCAATGTTCCACCCAAAACGCTGACCAACGGCTCCTTTTCCCTTTTTTTATTATTTTTTTTTATTTTTTTCGTAATAAAATAATTACGAAAACACTGACGAGAACACTGAAACTCAATGTTAACCACTACCACACTTTTCTGTTTCAGTGTTCTCGTTCAGTGTTTTCGATAACACTGACGAAAACACTGAAACTCAATCGAGCGCTCCTTGTGCTCTTAGCTTATTGTTTGATTAAACTGCTTGTTCTTAATCTAAAAAATCGATCGAAGGTATAACTATAGTCACTATAACTATAGTCACTATACCTGGATTTATGAAAAGGCCTTACGTCTTGGATCATATTCACATTATTATTATCTAGACAATCAATAAATTTTAAAACTAAGAAATAATCAAAAATGTCTTTGGCCAGATCGAAGTAGAACATCGTGTACGTTATTATCAAATCCATTTTGACATCTATTCATTTTTGTCATTTCTATATTTTTGTTCCCCTTTTTTTGAACAAAAAAATCACACCCGACGGAACTTAACCATCGACCACATGAAGAGGGATACCTTAATTTACGTACCGGACAAGATGCATACCCTCTAGTTACTATCAAGTATGATAACCGATCAAATTATAAAAGAGTTTATAATTTTAAAGTGTATTATACTATGTTTTACTATTGTAAGCATATGCTTTCATTTAGTCTATTATATGTATTGAATTTGTAAATCTCGTGTATTGTATGTAAACTTTCCTTTTTGGTATTGTTTCAAATTGCATGGTTATTAATTGTCAACATGGAGTGTTTAAACTACTATTATTACTCATAACTAGTTTATAACCCGCGATTTCGCAGGATTATGCAAGACATTATGTAGTAAATGACGTATTTCATTTACAAATTGATATTAAATTTTTATATATATACGCGCGTATATATGGAAAGAAAGTGAACAAAAAAATTCTAAATATAATAGGTATATAAATATTTAGGAATTGAATGAGATTTATTTACTTTTCTTTAATTAGTAATGAAACAAAATAATAGTAGTAGTATTTGGCGATTTTTCGGTTGAATAAGTCAAAGGCTTGATTTGGTAATTAAATAGATAATTATGAGGTTTTGAATTAAATTTAATTAGGGGTAATCAGATAAATTAAGTAAGCTTGATGTTACTTATTGCATGGACAATTAAGGGGAATCAGATCAATGGTAAATAGGTTAGGATGTTAATTTATTGAATGAGTGGGATTAAATGGAGTGTTTAAACTACTATTATTACTCATAATTATGTTTTCAAATGCCTAACTATACATTCCAAAAGAGTCGACGTTGAATTTGGTTTCTGAATAGAAAAGGGGTTCACATTTCACTAGCGTTCTAAAGGGTGCGTTTGAAGGTCTATTTTTAGATGTGGTCAAACCGGCCACATCATGTGTTATTGCATTCAACTTTCCATAGCATGTGCCCAATGACTAAAAAGTTAACAACATGCTTCATTTGCAAATAAATATTGACATTATATAAATAAACTACTACTCAAATATGATTATTTGTTAATAACCCAACACACTTCATGCTATGCTTGATAGATCTATTTGAATATGTTTGGAAAAATTAATTCCAAATTTATCCTTAAATATATATACACACACTAAGATATACTCTTTTCCTCTGAGAATTAGAAGAAATTTGTCAATACTTGATGTTTACTGGATCGATTTGTCATGTTCTAATATGTGTACGTTTCGATGCTTGGAATGCTAAGATTGTACTACAATGCACTTCTAAAGCTTGTTACAATACATTGTTAATAAGCTTGTTATCGATAGCGATCCTGAACTGATTAAGGGGAGTAAATTATGTTGTACATTCTGATGTTTGAATAGAAGTTTAGATATAATTTCAAATTTAATATGTAGTGTTAAATCATATCCATGTTAAAAAAAAATAGTAATTATATTTATTGGCAAAATAACATAAAAGCCTTTGGGTAATCATTGTTTCAATTTTCATATATAAGTGTGGTTAAATGTACATTGCCATAAATGCATGATGGTGAACTGATGAGGATAGGAAAGTAGATAGATACAAAATCCAGATTCGATTATACGGGCTTGATGCATATTTAGTAGTTTCAAAGCTGAATGGGCTTGGTCTAAAATCTGTTCAAGCGTAAAAACACTTAAGTACAATAACGATGATGATGTATGAGGAATCAAGCTTGTCACACTCCGATTAACTTGCAAACCCAGAGTCGAGACTTAGTCAATCGAGGGTGGTTAAAGCTTAATTCTGGAAGAATAATGCTTGTGGATTACTCTGTGAATTTATGAGGTGTTGGTTTGAAATGGAAGCCAAACACTAGTATTTATACCCAAACCCTAAGCCGACGTGGAGGGTTTGGTCGTGGGCGAGGCCAACATTCTCTGTGTCTACCTGTTGAGTCACTGGTCGCTGACCATAATAAGTCACTGGTCGCTGACCAACTCAATAATATACAACTCGATGAAGAAATGATTTGTATCAAAGATGCTGTTGCTGAAAACTGGTACTCACTGGTCGCCACTCGTTCTACTTCTAGATTTAACATGCTGAGGAAGGTTAAAACTCAACTTTGTGTGTCGCTGATACAAGCAGCGAGAGAATAGTATCTTCATATTGAATAAGGCAAAAGTCACTGCCCGAATAACAGCTAGTCACTGAAGAACAATATTTCAAGTCATTCTACAAGAGCATGTTAGCTCGCAGTGAGTGAGGAGAGTTACTGCATCTTCAGTGACTATTCAATAAAGCCTCTTAAACTACAAGTACAAAAGTACTGTACTTATATACATCAGCAAGAGTCTCTCGTACTTGAAGAATGTATGAAGGATTACGTGGTAGCGAGTGATTGGTTTTAAGAAAAATAGATATTTGCAGTAACATAATTGGGACCCGCAGAATGTCGGTTCATCAGAGATCAAGCCAATCAAGCAGCGACACGTGTCATTCCAAGATCCTATTTTATAGGAGATATTTTAGGAACTCTTGTAGTATATATAGTTCAGCATATTGTACTTTAGAGGCTAGTTATCCATACGTATTATTCACTTGTGTGTCAGTGAATATAGTTTGTCTAATGACGTATTGTCACTCAGCGAGAAAAACAGTTAGCGTGTTTGTCCACTACTGTTTATCTCTTTTGTAGTAGTTTAGCTAGAGTATTTGATTTGAATTAGTCTTGGCTAATTCATTCCGCAATCAATACTTTGTGAGTTCTATGATTAATAAAATTCACATCTCAGCTACTATTGCGTATTTACTTTGATATTGTCATATCTATCTTTTACATACTCTGTTTGTGTTAAGACAATTAAAAACTGATTAAGTAACTTGAATAAAATCAGAAATAGTTTTTAATTGTATTCAACCCCCTTCTACAATTAAACTTTATTTATTGCAATTCCAAATCACTAAGCAATAGTGATTTCGGGACTCTCACTACTACTGACGTGGATGCCCGGTCGTGGGCAAAGATGACAATTAGTGTGCACAAGCTGACGTGGACCAATTGGGTGAGCCGACCAGGTTAATGGCCAGGCCATGTTGATAGTACCTGAATATAACGGTCGCAGATTGTACTCTTGTCAGAGAATGTCGGTTTTGCATGAGGAGCATGGTCTGGTTCGCCGCTTAGCCGCCGTACTGGCATTAGCTGGCTATCATTCGTAAAACTGCATAGGAACGCCCTATAGCCAGTGATGAGGTCCGCGGTGCGGGCACGGAACGGGTCCGACCTCGTGCTTTAGTCGGATGTCGATTCCCGGGCCACGGAGTACAAAGCCTGACCACTGATGCTATCCGTGGTCCGGTACCAGGACGGATCCAGAACCAGGTCGTTTGGGGCGCTTAGCAATCAGAGGTGATGGGATATACATCATTAAGTCCCCCCAGTCCGTTATTATATTCCGTTCCGAGGATATGATGGCGGACTTAATTAAATAGTGACGTGGCAACGTGGTGATAAGGTATTCCAAACGGCGCCATGCAATAAATGCTACTGACTCGTATTAAATGCGCCTAGTTTCGAGTTCGGCGATGGGACAGGAGGCAACCGCGTGGGGACGTAACGTCACTGTACAGGCTGTCACGCAACGGATCACTCACCAGATCGTGAGATCTAGCGACACGTGTAAGGGTAAAAACATGGCCAGCGTGTGGTAATGTGACACCCCTCAAAAATTTAATACGCGTAATAGTACTTGATTCGTAATTAGTTGTAATTACGTACAAAACATTCGAACGAACTCGACAAAAATACGGACGTTGGTGAACAAACATTAAATAATATAAAATTATTTAACCAACTCGAAAACTTATAAATATTAACTTGATGATATTTAACACGTTAATTATATCGTATAAAGTAAGGCAAACGCAACAAAAATGCGCGAACCAAAATCGGCAACCAAATGAAACTCGATAAATATTTTGATAACTCAAAATAAAGTATTTTAAGAATATTTCAATGAAAAATTATCCAAAACATATCGTTAATTTAAACGACTCAAAATAACGTTACGCGATTTAATTTGTAAAACTGAATAACGGGTAAACGACCTAAATGCGTAACACATTCTAAAAATCGAAATTTAAACACTCTACCCACTCAAATGGGCCCCATTTGACCAGCCCCTCCCCACCATGTGCATCCACATGGTCACCACCTCTTGCACTATACACATCTCATGCAAGACATGAATTCCTCATTTTCCCATCATTCACTCTAACTCATTCACTCCTCCTTCTTTCTACACCACTTTCTCACACTAAAAATCTGAGATTCTCTCAGCCCCAACAACCACCTAAGACCACCAACAAACCACCATTCAACCACCATAGCACCACCATCAAGAACTTCAAGGTTGCAAGCATTTTTGGCCATCATCATCATCTTCATCTTCATCCTCATCATTTCCTTTGTAAGAATACACTCTCTTTCTAAAAACTTACTTGCATGTTACTGATTTTAATGTTTTATAGCTCATCTAACTAGATTATGTCCAAAATTATGGTTAAAACTCGTTTTTGAAGCTAATACATGAACACACATAATCTGCCCAGAAAAACACAGCTCACTAATTCGACCATAACTTGAGTTCTAGGAGGAGTTAGACAACGAATCTTACATCAAAAGTTGCGTATTGAAAAGATCTACAAAAAGTTCTTCTATAGCTCCTTCCAGAAACGCGCTCATTTTTAGCTACGAATTAATTTTTGGGTCTGGTCCAATGAAAGTCGAAAACTGTGTTCGGTACTTACGCGGAATTATTTACCCATCTAGATGAACTCTATAATTGCCGTAAAAATTACGTAATAAACTAGAAACATAGATGATCAGCTAAGAATTTTTGTGAGAATTTATATGGACCAGAAATTGTAGAAAATTTGTGGCGAAACAAACCGACAAAACCGAAAACTCACTTTAGGGACTGATTTTGCAACAACATAAAAACCGAGACTTCGGGTCGACCATAAAACGTACCGATAATTTTCTAAGGCTTAGTTAACATGTTTAAGACTATCCGAAAAGTTTCGGGTCAAACCGAACACGTTTGACCAAGTCAACCAAAAACGAGCCTCGGTACGAAAAACGTGAAACGAAATGTAAAACTTTAGATTTTGGCTCGAAACAAATGTTTTAGTTGTTATACTATAAAACTTGAACAAAAATGATGTTATGATATTTACGGATAACGATACACGCGTTGAAACACTTAAATAGAAACGTATACTTTTACAAGTAAATAAACAAAACAAACATAATAACAACACTTTGGGAATTATTAATTACAAAACCATCACCAACGAGCCTTACATGTTTTCAAAACTACAAACCTAAATGACAAACGAATACTTTGAACATATCTAGTTGAATGAACGTTAACATGGATGGTCAATTACGACATCCACATACTTACACTTATAATCTCATACGTTTAGGACGTTAGGAGATTATCGACTCGAAACATATTTGCATTAAGCACGCAAGCACCCACAGGTGAGTTCACATCCCCTACTTTTACGGTTTTCAATGCTTTTTATCAGGGGTGAAGGACATAGCTACTACTTTACTGTTCTAATACAAACGTACAACGATTATTATAAATGCTTTCATGCTTTATACGAAATGTTTACGATTTACTCATACTATTACAAACTGTTTACTTAGGGAATGAGGTTTCATACTATTACTTGAACTGTTTACGAAATGACTTTTCACACTATTTTGGGAACATGACAACGAATCTTGGTACGGACTTAGGTTTACGAGAGGTAGTTGCGTGCACAAAAGTCCCAGTATACGCAGCCTATAACCATTAGCTAGGTGACTCTAGCCACTAGATATACGGATAGTACTATCGAGTTGACAGCCCTCCCACTATTATAACTTGTTGGTCGCGCCAACCGCACGACGACAGTCGTAACAAAGAGCGTATATTTAAAATGTTAATGTGACAAAAACGTTAAACGTCGTGGATTGGTTATAGCACTTTGGGTCGTTACTATAACTCATAAGGTCTAGCTAACCTTTGAGGGATCACCGTTTATGTCTCCCTACTATTATAAACATTTTTGTAAATAACATTTTCCTACGCTTGATTACATAGGAATGCGTTCCTACTATTATATAACTGGATTGGTTTTCCAAACGTATACCATTGGATGTGTTGACATCACTAAAACGAAACGATATTTTCTGGTAACATCCCAACAAAACGATACTTTGGATAACGTCCAACTAAAACGAAACATTATTTGACTTTTGAGTCAACAAGCTTACAAACAAACCGGTTTAAACGAACTATACTTGTAAACATAAAACCTGTGAATTCACTCAACATCTTTGTTGACTTTTTGCTATGTCTTTCAGGAAACTAGTAGCACCAGTAAGACTGCATACATTCTGGATTAGACGACCCACGAAGAATTAGGATGCCACATTTTGGGACACTAAGGATTTCCTTTGTATAACTGATTATCATTAGTCATATTTATGAAATCCTCTTTTGAAATATGTAACTATTAACTATTTGTATTTTACAAATACTATTCCTACGGCTCTGGCAAGTCGTAGCTTTTTGTAACAAATTTTACTTAAACGGCATCTTAGTTTACTGTTCAGCAATAATCATATGCTCTGATATGCGTGACTGTCCAGCGTTAACGTCGGCACCCCCGACAACACTAATGCTTCCGCTAACCACGATTACCGAATTTGGGGGTGCGACAGGTAACTTCTCAAAGCGTGAGATCCGCTGACACGTGTAGGGCTGTGGATGAGGCCCACGAGGCCCGGCCCATTCAGATTTTACTATAAATAGGCACATTTCACCCTCATTTGTTTTTACGCGAAGTTAAAAACCTGAGAGCATTCTGGCTACATTCAACCATTCCGACCACTGTTTCGGCTTCTCAACCCAGTTTCCGACCAATCTTAAACAAACCCAGGTCCGTTGTTCGTACCTTCATCCTTTATTTTGTTCTTCGATATATGTCATGGCTGCTGTTGAGGATGTGGTGGAGGTACAGGAAGCTGTGGCCGGCGGTGGGGGCGCCGGTCAGAGCAAGGGGTCTGAACGTGGCGCATGAGGCCAGTTCGGTGATGCCGGATATGATTCCGGCCATATTGAGGCGTTTTAAGTGCCTGGAAGGGTATAACCCTGTGGCGCCTACCGCTGAGCAGCGTGCCGACGCACCGCTGGAGGGTAAGGTGGCCGTATACTGGAAAAGCATGGAGAAGGGCAATCTCCGCATGCCGCCGACCCCCTTTTTCTTGAACGTGTGCAAACACTTTAAAGTTGGATTTAGCCAACTGCACCCTTTCACCGTCGAGAAGTTTACCATTTTTGAGATGTGGTTTAGGTCGCTCGGCCTAACGCCGTTGGTGAAGGTATTTCAGGCCTCCTTCAAGCTGACTCCCAGTGGCACGGGGTGGTATACCTTTGCCAAAAAGAATGACTTTGTTGGGAGTCAGGAGTCGTCCTTGCTCGACTGGCGTGACACCTTCTTTTACATCGATCAAGCCGTCGTCCCCAATGATTCTGTGGAGACGTTAGTGTGGCAGTACGAGAGGCCTAAGAACGTCAGCTATACACCAAAGCTGACGACAACAGAGGAGGGGTTGCTGGCTGCTTGTAAAGATGCCCAGCTAGAGATGCGAGAGTACCATTCGTACGTGCTCGTCATCGGCTGCATAAGTTCTTTCTGGCCGTTCGAGGGGCAGGTACCTGTCATCAGGGGCAGCGGCCATGGTATGGGCTGGGGTGGTTTACTTGCATTAATGATTCAATAAATATGCTCCATTAACTAACGCCTTGTGTTTTCGTTGTTCCAGACATGGGTTTGAATTCCTGTTTAAAGGCGCCTAGCTTGTCCGGCCTCAAGTATATAAGGAGGGTGATTGAGGATTGCCCGACAGGTGACGTCGAGGTTACCGGGGCAACGGTTACCGTGGTAAAGCCTGGCGTCTCTGTCGCCATTCCTCTAGTGGCCGGTTCCGGTTTGGAAGCGTCAGGCAGTTAGACGCTCCCGAAGCGCAAGGGAGCCGCCGCGGGGAAGAAAGGTCCGGCCCCAAAGAAGAAGAAGGTGGCGAAGGAGGTCGCCGAGGTTAACTTGGCGAATTTCATGTCCGTGCCCAGCACAGGTGGGCGCTACATTATACCCGAGGATGGTTCGTGACTCTGCTTTTTTCACGCAGACGATTATTAAATTTGCACTAATTCTTTTACTTGTGTTCAGCTGAGGCGGACCCGTACGCTGCCGTCGTGCAGCAGATCAGCAGTGAACTTGTTCTCCGGGACGAGGAGGTGGAGAAGGATGAAGTGTTGATCCACCGTAAACGGCTAGACGGGCATCCTTCCGCTTCTTCCGAGGCAGTCAAGCTTGGTGGGGGCGCGGACTCACAGGTAGATGAGCCACTGACGCTTGAGGATAGCCCGCGTCTCCCATCGCCGGCCAAGACTGTGCCGCCGAGTTCCCCCAGGGCAGCTACACAGTCGCACTCGGACAGAATGAGATAACTATTCAAACTTTATTGGCGTATATGTTGGTGTGTATACTTTTTAACTTGGTGTTTAAACCAGGGCTGATAGAATGGCTATTCTCAGGTCGATGCTGCCGGAGCCGTTCCTTCCGGAGCGATTTTTGAAGGTGCCAGCCATCGGACCGTCCGGCTCCGGAGCTGATGTGTATCTCCCGCCCTGGGACTTCAAGGTGGATAATCTGGCGGTGGATGCGCAGTCATTGCGCGATTTTGCTGGGCATACGATCCCGCCGGACGTTTCAGAAAAATTGGCACGGCTGTCCACCGTTGACGCCAAAAGGGCGCGCCTGCTCATGTCTTTTTGGGATTTTGCACTTCAATGCGATGAGCAGACGCGTACCGAGGCGTTGACGGAGCAGCTGCGATTGAGCGCCTGCATGGTTAGACGCCAGAAGGAGGAGGTTACCGCCCTCAAGAGCCGGGAGCGAGAGCTGGAAGAGGGGCTTAGGTTGGCCAATGAAGCAAAGATGAAAGCTGAGGCCGACCTGCAAGGAGAAAGGCTTCAGAGGGTGGAGGCTGTTGCAGCCCTTGCTCCGCTGCAGGAGCGTGTGAGGGTAGTGGAGGCGGAGAATGCTGCGCTTGTGGACAAGGATAAGCAGCTCCAGAGCAAGTATGATGACGACTGCTCGTTAATTATCATTCATCTTAACTTGGCCACTAAACTTGTGTTTGCGTGCTTGTTCGATGACCTTACCACGGATTTGAAAGCCGCAAGGAAGGAGGTTACCGAGCTGGAGACGGCCTGCAGTCTGCATATCAAAGATTTCAACGATTCTGAGAGCAGAAATTTTGAGCTGGCAGATGAGTTGGAGCGGCTCCAGAGAGGTGTCCCCGGCTTGGTTAAGCTGGTTCTGGCATCGGACAGCGTTACGGCTCCGTTCAAGGAGTTTGTGACCGCTGTCCAGGAGGTGGAGGTTTTGCAAACGATAAACCTCATTGCGGAGCATGTCCCAGACCTCCCAACTCCACTTCTGGATGCCATTATATCCAAGGTCAACCCGGACTGTTTTGAGCGGGCGCAGCGGGCTAGTGAAGCCATGAAGACGATTACCGTCCCATTCAAAGAGAGGATAGATAGGATAATGGAATTGTCTGCGGATGAGATTTTGGAGATGCGGGCCTAGGTTGATAGATTTATTTGTGAGGCCGGCATCTCCTATCCTTGTAAATATTTTATCATTAATGCAACGTTCATTTTGTAATTGCACGTGTGCGGATTAGTTGTTTGTGTACGTCTTATATTTGTTGTCATGACTTAGTAGATTTCTAGACTACTTTATGAGTTGGTGTGTGGCGGAGGCTCACCTCAGCTCGACCAATTTTATTCCGGTCACACCCCGGCGATAAATGGACAGCTCGGGGGGACCTCTGCATTCGGGAAGCTAGAAGGCTTTCCCTTATGGGGGCAGGCTCGCGATGCTTCCTGGCTTAGCTGACTTTCATAGTCATAGGCCGGAGGCGTGGCGACGACGCCTGTTAGTGGCATTTTTTTTGTTTTTTTTTGTTTTTTTGTTTTTTGTTTTTTTGCAATGTTTAACTATATAATGTATAGAAGCAATAAATTTGCAAGACAGAAGAATAATACAGAATCAAAACTTTTATTTCATAAGGATAGGTGCTACGAAGGCGGGGGATCAGTCCGGCCTAAGCCATTACAAAGTTTGTTTACATATAACATTTCTTTAAATTGGTCACGTGCCAAGTACGAGGCACGGACTTACCATCCAGGGTGGAGAGAACATAAGAGCCATTTGTGCTTGCCTCTGTCACCCGGTACGGGCCCTCCCAGCGCTGCCCAAGTTTTCCTTTGTTTTCGGACTTGCAGGCTTCGTTGTTGCGCCATACCAGGTCCCCGACTTGGAAGGACAGTGGGCGCATGCGCTTGTTATAGTAGCGGGCCATTTTTTATTTGTTTGCGGCTTGGTGGATGGCTGCCATTTCTCTGCGCTCTTGTAACATGTGAGCGTTCTGCTGCTGAGCTTTCAAACTTCCGTCTTCGATGAAGTTGATGATTATTTCACTGGGAACACTGACCTCTGCCGGGATGACCGCCTCACAACCGTAGACAAGGCTGAAAGGGATCTCGCCGGTGCTTTCCTTCGGTGTGGTATGGTGGGCCCATAGCACGTTGGGGAGCTCACCTACCTAGCCGGTGCGGCTGTCACCGAGCCTGGCTTTGATGCCAGCAACCAAATCCCTGTTTGTGACCTCAACTTGACCGTTAGCCTGAGGGTGATAAACCGAGGTCAATGTTTGCTTGACATTGAGCCCTTCACACCAAGCTTTAAACGGGTTCTGTGCAAAATGCTTCCCGTTGTCAGTAATGATTTCGTGTGGGATGCCGAACCGACACACAATGTTGTCCCAAAGGAAGTTACGAACTTGTTTGCCGCTGATGGTAACCAATGGTTTGGCCTCAACCCATTTTGTGAAGTAATCGATGGCAACAATCAGAAATGTGATATTCCCGGGGCCCGGTGGGAAAGGTCCCACAATGTCAATGCCCACTTGAAGAAAGGCCACGCTGATGAGATCGGAATCAGATCGTGCCTGGGAGATCTGGCTACGGGAGCATGGATTTGGCAAGAGGTGCAGTGTTTGGTTACTTCCGCAGCGTTCCTGTACATGGATGGCCAAAAATAGCCCATGCGCATGATTTTTGCTACCACGGTCTTGTGGCCGGAGTGCAGGGCACATGACCCTTCGTGCACTTCGCGAATAACATTCTCAGATTGCTTGGGTAGGTAAGATATTTTCATGAGTACGCCTTTTTCAATGAAGTATATTGGGGTTTTCATTCGAATTTTCCTCGCCTCAATTGGATCCTGTGGAAGGACGTCAGATTGAATGTATTGGGGTCATCCAGTTGTCTCACACTTCTTCAACTTGAGCAACGGTATCAACAGGGTCAATAGACTTTTGCCCCAGGACCTCGACCAAAACTTTATTGGTGAGATGGGCAAATGTGTGGGATGCCAGCTTGCTCAATGCGTCAGCTTTCTTGTTCTTGTTCCTTGGGACCTGCTCGATTTCGAATGACTTAAATTGCTTTGCCATGTTCTGAGTGAGCATTAAGTACTGCTTCATTGCTGGGTCCTTTGCCTCAAAGGAACCGTTGAACTGGTTAGCAACCAATTGTGAGTCAACGTATGCTCGAAGGTCTTTGATCCTC
This sequence comes from Helichrysum umbraculigerum, assembly GCA_949592205.1. NCBI lineage: Eukaryota > Viridiplantae > Streptophyta > Magnoliopsida > Asterales > Asteraceae > Helichrysum > Helichrysum umbraculigerum. Next base: position 27,359,623 of record CATIUR010000006.1, on the reverse strand, counting down.
ATTTCCGCTGCTATCCGAATACCGGATAGCAGTGCCTCGTACTCAGATTCGTTATTGGAAGCAGGAAAACCAAAACAGAGAGCGTAAGTGTGCTCTTCCCCCTCGGGGCATATGAGTATGAGTCCGGCACCAGCGCCCTCAGAACTAGAGGCCCCGTCAGTGAATAGTTCCCACACGGCCGGCTTTTCATAGGTAGGAGTATCCGAGGTGCACCTAACCTCTACTCCCCCTGGAAGTTCGGCGAGGAAGTCGGCCAGAATCTGACCCTTGATCGCACTCCGCGGACAGAATGTGATTTCGTGCTTGCCAAGCTCGATGGCCCATTTCGCTTGCCGGCCCAAGATTTCAGGCTTCGAAAGTAATTTCTTGATAGGGTTGGTCCGTGAGGACCGTGATGGGATGACCCTGAAAATACCGGCGGAGTCACCGTGCCGAGTGCACGAGTGCGAGGACTAACTTCTCAATTGGTGAATCATTCAGCTCTCCAGGCTGCAAAGCGCGGCTAACAAAGTATACCGGCATCTGCATCTTGTCCCGCATTACGATAAGTACCGAGCTGACGGCGTTCTGCGACGCCGCCAGGTACAGAGTAAGTGTTTCTCCAGGAATGGGCGCTGTGAGAGTCGGCAATTCTGTCAGGAATGTTTTCATCGCTTGCTCTACCTCCGACGTCCAGGAGAATTCATTTTTGTTTATGCAGCCTTTGAGTGTGTTAAAAAATGGTAATGATCGCTCAGCGGCCTTGGACAGGAAACGGGCCAGAGCCGCTAGCTTTCCGTTTAGACTCTACACATCTTTTTTGTTCTACGGGGATACCATGTCAGCGATTGCCTGTATTTTCTTCGGGTTGGCTTTTATACCTCTCGGAGTCACCATGTGACCGAGGAATTTTCCTTCTTCAATGTCGAACGAACATTTGGCGGGATTGAGCTTCATATTGATTTTTCGCATAGAGGCAAAAGTTTCAAGAATGTCCATGAGTAGTTGAGACTCAATGTTGCTCTTGATGACGATATCGTCAACGTATGCCTCTAGATTGCGGCCGATTTGTGAGTTAAAAGCGCTGTCAACGACACGCTGATATGTTGCCCCGACATTCTTGAGACCGAATGGCATTTTAGTGTAGCAGAAGATGCCCTGGTCTGTGTGGAATACGGTTTTCTCCTCGTCATCCTTTGCCATTAATATCTGATGGTATCCCTTATAGGCGTCCAGAAAATACATAAACCTGAACCCGGACAGAGACTCGACTTTCCAGTCGATCTCGGGTAGCGGGTAGTTGTCCTTTGGACATGCCTTGTTAATGTCTTTGAAGTCCACACACATCCGCCATTAGCCATCGGATTTTTTTTTACCAAAACGGGGTTGGCGACCCATGTCTGGTACTGGACCTCCCGCATGATGCCTGCGTGTACAAGCTTGTGGACTTCTTCACAAATAAATCGGTTTCGGTCAGGGGTCATGCCATGCTTTTTATGTCTGATCGGTGTTATATTGGTATTAACGTCCAACCTATGCTCGGCGATTGACCGCGGTACGCCGGTCATTTCAGAGTCCTGCCAAGCAAAGACGTCCGTGTTACATGCGAGGATCACGCATAGTTTCAATCTGGTCGGCGGGCTCAGGGCGAGGCCGACTCGGACTTTCTGCTCTGGGAATCTAGGGTTAATAGCCACTAGCTCGTCATTGGTCATGGCGAATGGTACTGGAGCAGTTTTGGAGACTTGGGCGCATATGGGTATGGCCGTGCCCGTACTCTGCAGTGTGGCAATGCCAGCAGGGGTTGGGAATTTCATTAACCCATGTACTGTGGATGTGATGGCCCCGAACTTGTGGAGAGCGGTACGGCCCAGAAGCACACTAAATCGCGATGGGGCGCGTACAATAACAAATTCTAGTTCGGCGGTCCTGTAGCACGGGTGGTCACCCAGAGTGACATCCAGAATGAGCCTGCCGATAGGCCATTTGGTGTCATTAGCATAGCTGGACAGCGGGGACAAAGGCTCTTGTAGCTTCTCCTGTATGTGTGGTGGCAACTGCAGGAAACAGTGCTCATACATGACCTCAACGGCACTGCCCGTGTCGGTGTACACCCTGGAAACCTGACAGTTTCCGATGCGTGCTGAGATGATAACAGGCTCCGGGAGGGCGGGGCTTCGCAGAGGTGGGAACGATATCGGGACCAACTGCCAGTCTTGTAGTGATTCAGCTTTTCTTTTTGAGCCCGCGCCGACCGAACGTATCATATGAATGACAGCGTCCGGGGGATCCCTAGGGTCGTCTTTTTTCTGATAACCATAGGTTTTCGTGCCATCTACCTTTTTATTGTTCTTTCCAGGAAGCAAATGATTGAGCTTGCCGGCCTGGATGGCTGCCTTGATTTCTTTCTTCAGCTGTCTACAGTTGTCACTGTCGTGACCGTATTCCTCATGAAAGTCACAATACTTGCTATTCTTGGGAACGTCACGGTGCTCCATTGGGGGCGGAGGGTTAAACGCACTCCGCGCTGCTGTTTCAGTAAGCAGTATTTCTTTTGGCGACTTGGTGAGGGAAGTCAGCAAAGAGTTCTTGTCATACGGCTGACGACGGGCTGCCTCGCGATGGTCACCGCGGCGGTTGTCATGTCGGGTGTCACGACGGAAGTCTCGTCGCTGATTGTCACGTCGGCCGGAGTCGGATCCGCCCTCGTGCTGGCATCCATGAGACCGGTCATGCTCGACCCGATGTGACTCTCGGGCCAGTGCCTTATGCAAATCGGTGTCTTCCCCGGATCGCAAGTAATCCCGAGCCATAGCGACGGCCTCAGAATATACAGTTGGAAACTTCCTCTTCAGCCGATAGTAAAGTGTGGGATAACGATCCTTGTCAATGCCGTAGATGAAATCGGCGATCTGTTGACTTGGGGGCAACTCACTGATTTTCTGGCACTCCGTTGTGAAGCGAGTGATGAACTCGTTAAGCGAGTCACGAATCCCTTGCTTGATCTCGAAAACATCGAGATGGGTGAGAGTGTGTTGCTTCAGGTTATGGTACTGTTGCAAGAATTTGAACCTGAGGTCGGCGTAGCTGACAAGGCTACCCACCGGTAATTTTTCGAATCATCCGCGAGTGTTGCCTTGCAGCACCTGAGGGAACATGTGACAAGCCACAGCATCCTCCCAATGTTCAGTTTTGATGGCGCCCTCAGACTGTTGTAAGAAGTCCTCCGGGTCTGAGTCGCCAGAGTAAATGCCAATGGTCAACGGAATGGTGACCTTTGCGGGCAACGGATGATTCGCTATCTTAGCATTGAATCTAGCAGTGGTTGTGGAAACACGCACTGACTTTTTCACCTTGTATGGTGGAATAAAAGTTTGCTATTAAGTTATCCGTTGCAGACTCATCTGAATATGCTGAGACCGACCCCGGCGGTGCTGCGTTGAGAATCAAATCGGACAGCATTTTGCGACTCGCGGCCCTGTCCATTGTCCCTTTAACAGGTGGCGGAGGTGCATTCTGCCGTGGCGGAGACGGCGGTGGAGCGTGCTTCTCGGTTGCCACTACATAGCCCATTTGTGCCAACAACTACCGGGCCTCGGCACTAGAGATGGACTTTGGCGGTGGAGTGTTCTCCGGCGGCGGAAGGTTTCTCGCCGGGTTTTCAGTAGCCGAGCCAGAGTCATTCTGGTTGAAGGTTAATTGCCGTGGATCAATCCTACATACCACCGGTGGAGTTTGCTGGTCGACGGTGGTTTGAGGGCGGTATGTGGCGGTAGTGGTAGATTAGCGTTAGTACCATCGCCACCACCATCACCTGATGAACCAGTAACCATTGCTATGAATGGTTTTCCGATGTACGAACTGTGGTAGAGTAGCCGTTTGCTGGTAAATCAACCGTGGATGGCGCCAATTGTTAAAGCGTAAAAACACTTAAGTACAATAACGATGATGATGTATGAGGAATCAAGCTTGTCACACTCCGATTAACGTGCAAACCCAGAGTCGAGACTTAGTCAATCGAGGATGGTGAGAGCTTAATTCTTGAAGAATAATGCTTGTGGATTACTCTGTGAATTTATGAGGTGTTGGTTTGAAATGGAAGCCAAACACTAGTATTTATACCCAAACCCTAAGCCGACGTGGAGGGTTTGGTCGTGGGCGAGGCCAACATTCTCTGTGTCTACTGCTGACGTGGATGCCCGGTCGTGGGCGAAGATGACAATTACTGTGCACAAGCTGACGTGGACCAATTGGGTGAGCCGACCAGCTTAATGGCCAGGCCATGTTAATAGTACCTGAATATAACGGTCGCAGATTGTACTCTTGTCAGAGAATGTCGGTTTTGCATGAGGAGCGTGGTCTGGTTCGCCGCTTTGCCGCCGTACTGGCATTAGCTGGCTATCATTCGTAAAACTGCATAGGAACGCCCTATAGCCAGTGATGAGGTCCGCGGTCCGGGCACGAAACGGGTCCGGCCTCGTGATTTAGTCGGATGTCGATTCCCGGGCCACGGACTACAAAGCCTGACCACGGATGCTATCCGTGGTCCGATACCGGGACGGATCCAGGACCAGATCGTTTGGGGCGCTTAGCGATCAGAGGTGATGGGATATACATCATTAAAATCAGTTTCTACTCTGCTACATTTCACATCACATAAATGTAACAATCTATCCCAACGATTAAAAAAGAAAATTTACCTCTAATTAATACCACTATTACGTTGCCACATCATCCCTTAAATTCATTTTTCCCGCAAAAAGAATGTGGAATTGCAACGGTTGTTATTCAGATATTTTTACACATGCATATATAAAAAAGAAAGTAATATGTCGGTTTATACATGATTATAATCGATTGTTATTTATATAAGTGGCAAAAGGAATGGGTCGGGTCGGGTCACGGGTCTAGATGAATTTGGGTCTAGATTGGATCAGGTCTAGATGAGTCATTTAGAAGGATGAGTTTAAACGGGTCCGGGTTAAATGGGTCTCGGGTCGGGTCGACCTATCGGGTTTTCACCAAACTTTTTTTTATTTGAGTGAACAATGAAATGAGGTGATTTTTTTTTTCCCGTTAGACCCGTCTAGACCCGTTGGTTAATTATTACACAATTGGAGGTTATATTGAAAAACCCATTTAGACCCATCCAAAAAATGGGGAGGAGACCCAACAAACCCACCCCTCCTAAATATGAACCAAATTCACCCATAATTAACCAATGGGTCTAAAATTGCCACCTCAAGTTATTTACCCATTTATTCACATGTTTTATCTACATGGAGTTTGCAATAAGTCAATAACATGTCCCATTGCAATGACACACCTGAAAACCACCGTCTTTGAAACTTCGATATAATTTCTTCTAGTTGGTAAATTCTTAAAATCATAAATGATATTACCAAGTTATTTATTGGATTTGTCGTGAATTTACGCTCACTGAAATAATGTTGTAAGCGTATGACCATAATTTATATGAACGCACATTCATGCCTTTCAAGTTTCAACTTTGTCATAGATACTAAGAGTCAATATACTAATATAAATTTTGGTGACAATATGCGTGACATGTATTTTTATAATTCGTACACTTAATTTAAACTACATAACTCTTTAATAAAACCGTGCAGGTAATAAGCTAGTTTTTAAACATAAATCGATTGCTTTCATCACCGAAGTTTTCAACTTTTTGTTCCATTGATTAAATTATCTATTCGTAGTAAAAATCGAATCGTTCTTGTAACGAGATATAACACATCATTTTCATTCAAGGATGGAGTCTGACGAAACAACAACGAGGCCATAAGCCCATGAACACCAATAATATTATATCCTGTTCTACACATTTGACATTTGAAAAATAAAATTTATTAATATATAGTATAATACCAATCTATTATTTTGTCAAGAATACATATCGTGTAAATGCAGCACTTAGTAAAAAAAAAAGTAGTTGGGGACTTGGGGTTATTTCATGATCTGTTGAAAGAAAACATTTCTTATTTAACCGTGATTTTTACATCAATTTTTGGAGGGCCACTATTTTACATGGATCAATTCACACCTATACAGACTTTGTAAAAGTAATTAGGTTAAAACGGTAGATCGGCAATGGATTTTCACTTTCATACCGAGTTAGGTAAAGAATCCATTTTATTACTGATGTAAGTAGCGAACTTTCATATTTTATGTCGAGTTACGTAATATGTATTATGTGGCTATTACCGTAATGTCACGTAAAATAACTTTAATAATGCCATGTAATACATAAAACATTACTCGATATTAAATTTGAAAGTTCGCTACCAACATTAGTAATAAAATGAATTTGTTACCTAACTCGGTACAAAAGTAGAAGTTCGTTGCCTATATGTAATTTTAACCCAAACTAAAACTCTGTATAAGAAAAATGGCGTGAAAGAAGCCTATTATTATCATCTATATTTAAGAAGAGAATTGGTATTTTGGGATGAAGTTTAGATGGTGGCTCCTCTTTAAAAGATGATTAAACCTTATGCAAGGGCAACGGCCCAATAAAAATTACGTATTGAATTTTAATTGAATTTTTTCAAATGTTTTAAGAAAGGCCCAATAAAAATTACGTATTGATAACTACTCGTCACATCTCACATGTTACATTTTTTTTTTTTTCTCACAAGCCGATGTGGGATTCTAATTTCTAAGTCCCTATATGAGATGCACCATTTGTAGACACTGTTTTAATTTTTGTTTTCACTTCTTTCTTTGTTTTACTTTTACATATTGATACGGTTCGGGTCGATCCAAGAACAAGTCCACACCTAGCCCAACCGAGTCAATAGACGTTCCACTTGTTTTGCTGAGTGAAGACCGAGTCAAAAGATTATGTCACAAGCACGTTTATATTATTGTTGCATGCATTTAGGAAATGGAGTAGACCACGTAGTCATATACCACTCTCTGCATATGTCCCATGTTTATTTTTAATCAATAGTCTTGTTCCACAATTTTAGGAAGTCATGCATTGTAATTTTAGTATTTAAGAGTCGTTTGCATCAGGGAATAAACAAGAAGAAAATTGCTCCAAGTATTGTGTTCTTAATTAGTTAGTAGTTTTAATTTCTTTAGTAGTTTCTAAAAGGAGATTAACCATCTCTAATCGGTCTCTATCACATATCAACATAAATTTATAATTTGTTAAAAGAACTTTATCATTATGCACTCTAAAATTCTCTTTTGTAAACAAAACCTATATTAATTTGATTTTCTACTCTTATAGTTATACATATTTATATATCACAATACATTTTCAACCTATAATATTTGGTTGATTAAAGTCTTGCATTTTGATTTTTCAGTATGGTGAAATTAGAAGAGTACTTATTCTCTAAATCTTATGTCTTGATATTTCTATGATTTAAATGTTAAGATGCTATGTGTAACTCAAATATTGTTGCTATGCGTTAACTTATACTTCAGATATTTTTTATTTTGAAATTATAGGTCAGTAGGTTTTTATCTTTTTAAGAACTGTTTAATTTTGTTATCCTTTTGTAGTATTTTACACATTTGCTTTTTATTGATGTTTGGCTATTAAAAAAAAATGATTCTTTAGTTATTTAATAAAATGTTTTATGTTGTTTATTGTAGTTTTGTGGCCAATAAACACTTTTAAGATGCAAAACAACAATTATCGAGATATCTAACTATTTTAAAGAACCGCTTTAACGATCTATCATTTTCTCTAAAGATTTTTTCTTACCCCGTGATTTAATTTCTTGAAACCGTCACTCATTACAATGCACTCTAATAAAAATTACAGGCATCTCCAAAAGTCGCTCTAAGGCCACTCCCATCAGTGACTGAAACTGACTGAAACTGACAGAGCCACGTCAGCGTCACGTCAGTTTTTTCCCCAAACTGACTGAAACTAACTGACCACTCCCATCAGTGGTCCGTCACTTCATTTTCTGGGACCCACTGACTAATTAATTAATCAATTGAAACACAATAATTTAAATAAACACATTTCATTAAATAAAAACATTACAATAATTAAATTTTTCTAAACATAGCCCTTTGGGCTATCGTTAACACGCATAAAGGTGTTGTACAATAGAATAACTGTCACCTTAAAATAAATAAATAACCGCAATGTACAACACTTTTATGCGTGTTAACGATAGCCCTAAGGGCTGTGTTTAGAAAAATCCTTAAAAAAATAGAATAATTTAAAAAAAAGCTAGTGGACCCCACTCTGATTGGAATTTTTTTTTTTTTAAATATTGCAACGGTGAAATGAAAAAAATATATAAAATATAACCAAGTGGGCCCCACTCTCACTCCCCCACATCACTTCTTCTTCCCCACTTTTCTTCCCCTGTACTGCAACTCCATTTTTTTTTCAAACAGCTGAAAACAAAAAAAAAGAAAACGAAAAAAACTCAAACGGCCCCACTCGCACCCACAAAGCTTCGTCGCCAAACCGAAGGGAGCAAACCGACGAGGCAACCGACGAGTCAGTGCCATCGCCGTCACTCTCGTCGGTTGGAACCGACGACAACCGAAGGCTCCCGATGGGAGTGGTCTAAGTGATGAAAGAAATCAACAAAAAGCTACACACAAGAATATTCGGCCTAGGTGGGCCTGGAAAGAAATTCAAGAAGTGGGCTTGAAGAGGCCCATTTAAAGGAATTAGAACTTCTCTTTTCATATGGGCTTGATGAATATGTAACTATGTAACTAATGTAAGTACCATTGATCCTCGTAGATGCTATAATCTCGTACCAACAAATGCATACCATATTTCATATTTGCTAACTCGCATCTATGTAGACAACAAATCTGATGGATGAATTCCGAATCATGACAAAGCACTTTTAAAATAATTTCCTAAAATTGAATATATGATTACGTAATTTTGACATGTGCTACGTAGATTTATCATAATTGCACTTAATGGACGATTTGTATCCAACAAACGAGACATAATTTGGTTAGTGAAAAGTTGGCTTGAAACTATAAATCTATGAGTTTGTGTATGATTTATTATACTTTTGAATGTCCTACCTATAATAATATTTAATCAAGGCACACCTTGTTTCCATACAAAAATTCTAAATTTATTACTACATCTTTTTATAATGTTTGAAAATAGGGTTTATTGTTTTACATTGAATTATACTTTACCTCTTTTACTATTGTATATATTGAACCTATCAATTCCATTTATTGTACTCGTGGTCTTGCCTAAAAATAAAAGCTTACATACAATAGATGAAATTGACAAGTTCAATACATATAATAAAAGTTTTTAAAATACACTCTATACAATAGTAAAATAGGTAAAACACATTACACATTCGAACAATTAACGCATAAAAGTAAATCGCTTGGTGTATTTGTAACAATTCAAATTAAAAGTACATAAAATTGCTCATGTTGATTGTTGCCCACTTGCCCATTTAATTTAATAAAATAAATATCATTAGTCTTGTCAATAGGTCCATTAATTATTAATATTCGTAGTATGAAAGGTACTCGTATTTCATTTGTGAGGGTTGCATAGGAAAACAACAATGCCCGCTTTGCGCTTTTTCGTGAGAAGTAAAACTCATTGATGTTAACCAATTTTTGTAGTTTTTCGTTGTAAGCCTTTTTACGTCTCCACTTGTAAATAATAAAAGGGTTAATCAACAAAATCGACTATGAACTGCTTCCTTTTGTTGCAGCTAAGCAACCAACCCAAAGTATTGTTTATGTACGCAACAAACTGGTTGGTTTCGTACTGCGATCCTGCAAAGTGAGATTTTACCTTTTCATGTACGCAACAAACTGGTTGGTAGCCACATCATTTTTAATTGAACGTGTACACACAATCTGAATCTCCTTTTCAATTTCCGACCACCAACATATTCCGGCGGTGGCAGATACGGGACCAATCTCTTTGTCTCTCTCTCCGTTACCAAATTTGTCTTGGTTGATCAACGTAACAGACATCTCTTCGTCTCTCTCTCCGCTTTGGTTTCTCATTCTATTTTGAAAAATTGAACCAGCAACCGCCGTAAATTCCGGTGTCACAGGATCCGATCTAGGGTTTCTGATTCATAGTTTTTCTTTCATATTCCAGATCCGCATTTTCGTTTTCATTTACATACTCTGAATCTACGCTTTCATTTTCGTTTTTGTTTTCATTTTCGTTTCTCCCTCCCCATCCGTCGTATGTTGATGGTTGGTCTTCGTCGGATTTTTCGCCGGAGCACACCGGAGAAGATGATCGGAACAAACCATGTATATTTTTTTTTGCTTAATCAACAAAATCAGCATTGAACTGCTACCTTTCGTTGCAGATACGCAACCAAAACCCCAAGTATTGTTCATGTACGCAACAAACTGGTTAATATATTAACCATGTCACATTTAAAAGAAAAACTAAAAATACGTTAATATATAAGTTTACCGGCTGAGCTGGTAACAGGTTACCATGTTGCTTACATAAATACAAAACCAACCAGTTCGTTGCGTACATAAACAATACTTTGGGTTGATTGCGTATCTGCAACGAAAGGTGGCAGTTCATAGCCGATTTTGTTGATTAACCCATAATAAAAAGAGTAAATTATTTAAATCGTCCATGTGGTTTTCAATTTATTCCATAGGTCGTCCCTTACTTTCAAAAATTATTTAAAACGTCCCTGTGGTTTTCAATTTTTGTTTAACGATAGTCCAAAATGGACTATTTAAGTGATTTATTTTCGGAAAGTTTTGTTCACCAGTAGTCCATTTTGGACTATCGTTGAACAAAATTGAAAACCACAGGGACGATTTAAATAATTTTTGGAAGTGAGGGACGACCTATGGAACAAATTGAAAACCACAGGGACGAATTAAATAATTTACTCTGATAAAAATTATTTTATTCATCCGGCCAAAACTAGTAAATCTCAATTTATAAATGTAACAAAGTTTGCCGAGATTTAATTTTTTAGTTTTTGTGTAACTTTGTTAGTCCATAAACCTCAACATGAATATTATGAAGAGGTTGTCGGTGGTGATTGGGTAGGTGGGAGTTTTATGAATGTTTGTATAACAACAATGTTGTTTAGTTAATTTATATCCAATAGAGAAACTATGCTGTTGTTGGCTAATCAACATTTAAAGAGAATTACACATTTTACATTTTTAATCCTCAAACCCTTTTATATTTATACAAACGGCCCATCTATTAACATTAAGAGCACGTTTTACTTTGTGCAGTTTAACAGCACGGATTATTTCCTCTATCGTTCAATTTTTTTGAATTGGAGATATTTTTACCCTTTGAATACTAGACTATTAGCTAGAAAAAAGCTATGGGAAATGCTATTGACAGCTCTAAGGGCTGTCAATAAGTGCATTTATTGAAGTTAAAGTTTTCTTATATAATCAAAATTATAATTAATACACTGAAGTTTTGTATTTAATTCATTGAAACTTTCCTTTTATATGTGATGTATTAATTATGATTTTTGATAATAAAGAAAAGTTTGAGTTTAATAAATAAGTTTAAGGGTTCTTATTGACAGCCCTAAGGGCTGTCAATAGCATTTCCCAAAAGGTATTGATCAAAACACGAATTTGTTATACGTGAAAGCTACCTTATCGACATGACGATTGAACCTAAAATCCACCCCCGATCTCTCTTCCTAGTGGGCGGGCATTTTTAATGCCATTTTATCCTTCAAATAATTCATAGGGTGTGTTTGTATTGAGGTTTAAAAGGACGGAAATGGATATGAAATTGTCACATTTAATTGTTTGGTTGTTAGTTTAGGAATTGGAAAATGAAAATTAAACCTTCACAATGATACAGGATTCCTTCTGCTTAAAAGACAGGTGGATTTGATACTTCATTCTCAATCCCAAACCGACTTTATATCAATCACAAATTCACAATATCACATACACATTGCGATTGTGATTACTATTTAAAAACCAAAAGCAATGAAGTATTATTCAAAAGCAATTCACATTTTAGTTATAATTAGACTTTCATAAAAAAATCAGTTCAGAAAATTGTTCGTTGTCAAATAATTGTGAGTTTGATTGTTACGAATATTCCGAAGTTTTCACATTACTCCGTATTTGATTTCACGTTATCGAATATATACTGTAGATAGCAACTTAGTACGTATACAAAATCCAGAAATGAACTATGATCCTTTTCGTTAAGAAATCACTAGAATAATTACCGGGTTATATCGCTTTTACCTGCAAATAACTAGAATGAAATAGAAGTTGCATATAAGATGCTATTTCGTATACAAATAAAATGTAAAATCGCACAGTTATTAACTGTAAAAGATAAAAGATGCTAAACGGAAAATGCAATGCAACTTCTGCAACAAGAATATGCCAATATATGTGTTTGACTGTTTGAGCATAAATCATGGATTCACTATAGAAAGCGAATAATCAACAGTAGAAATGCATGTTAAACACAACAAATATAGCTTACCTTATTATCTGACAAACGTGTCAAATGCGTTACGCATGTAAATCATTATTTTAATTTTATGCTTACTATTAATAACAAATAATTCCCCACTTAATATCTTTCTTTGAATTTTCTATTTGTTATATATATCTTTCAAAATCATAACAAATAAATAACAACCAGTCAAAGAGTCGCATTTTCTTCCGCACCCATAACCCATCATCTACAAACCCACAAAGCACCTTTAACTCCTTACTTTATTGACCCTTTAACCTTCTCACTACATCTTTCTTCATACACCACAAACGACAACCCAACCGCCTTTCATCGGTGCTCCTACAACGGAACAACGATCATTAGGACGATGACACAAAACACACTAATTTATTACTTAACTGAACACCAGAATATAGTAAATTTCAGGTGGAGCCATACCCAATCATGGGGCTCCACCTGGTCCTTTCTTCTTACCTCGATTCTCACATACATAATTTTCTCTCTCTTACTCAACCTTCTCCTCCACAACCGTCGTCGGCCCATCCCACTTGGCCCAATCCCCGCCCTCCACTCCCTATTCATGGCCCTAATATCGCTCACAATTTTCACCGGAATTCTATTCTCCGCGGCTGCTGAAATTCGCGACACTCGTTGGTTTTGGGGTCGAACCAAAACCACACCTTTTCAATGGTTCCTATGTTTCCCTTTAGGAACGCGTCCAACGGGACGGGTCTTTTTTTGGTCATACATATTTTACTTGACCCGTTTCCTTCACACGTTCCGAACCTTTTTCGCAATTCTACGTCGTAAGAACTTATCGTTTTTCCGTCTCTTTAACCACTCGATTCTCATCACCATGTCGTTTTTATGGCTCGAATTCTCACAATCATTCCAAATCCTCGGAATCTTATTGACCACTTCAATCTACTCAATCGTCTACGGGTACCGCTTCTGGACAGCTATCGGTCTACGAAGCGCGTGTTTTCCGTTTGTTATAACTTGCCAGATGGTTTTACTCGGATGCAACGTCATCTGCCACGTTGGCGTTCTTCTTCTTCACTTAAAAAAAGGCGGGTGTAACGGAATTGGCGCTTGGGGGATTAATTCGGTGCTCAACGCTGCAATTTTGTTGCTTTTTTTGAATTTTTATGTAAACAGTCATCTCAAGCAACGACGGAAGACGACGGCGCTGTTACATAACCATCGTGATGATGTGGACAGAAAAGATGACCAAGTTCCTGTTACGGTGGAAAACAATGCTATTGGTTGTAGTGAGATTAAGGACAAAGAGATTTGATTGGTGTGTGGCTATCTTTATTTTTATTATAGTTGTAGGTTTTGGTTTAGATGGGCGGTGGTGGCGTAAGAAAATAAAATATTAAACCCCACGTTAGTTTAAAAAAAATGAAAATATATATTATTATATATGTATAATTAAGAAAGAATTGAAAAGATGTAATTAGTATATAGTGTTAGTGATAATTAATTGCTACAAAATTTGAGTACGTATATGTGTAAAGTTTGTTAATTTTTGATGTAAAGTAGTAAAGTCATGAGATAAATGGTATATAGAGGTAATATAATTAGTTTTCACAAGAAGAGAAAGAAAACGTTAGGTGTAACTTTTGTGTCAATAAAGTGAAACGTGAATACCGTGGAACTTAGTCATACGTAGGGGTGTTAGAAAACAAGAAAGAAGATATCTGAAATTTCGGAAGTGGAATATGCTATTTGATATACGAATTCGAATTTTCAGAGCTCGTAATCCAACTTTTCGGATATGCAAAAAAACCCTGATAACGAGAACTTTAAATCGAAATCGTTATTAGAAAACCAAACACAATTATCTTCTTCAAGTAATGACATATTTGAACCTATTATATATGCATTTTCAGATATTTTTCTTTTAAAGCGTTTGAAATTTGATAATTACAAAAAATAATAATATAAGCATAAAATTTTCGGATATCGGATATCCGAAATTTTAAATGTTGGCTATCCGAATCCGAAAATTCGGATATAGACCCACATTTTTTAATTACTTTTGGCTCGGGTTTTTGAATATTTGGGTAATGGATTCGAATATAAATCGTTATTTTTGAACACCCCTAATCATACGCTTGTATTTGAAGTAAAAAATAGGTTGATTGGTGTATGAATTTAATGGCCGGTTTCGGACTTTTGGTAATAATGACAAAGAAGGAGAAACTATCGAAGTAAGAAAAGAAGTGTAAAGTGTGATTGGTGTTGATATTTTGTTTGTGTGTCTATTTTTAGTGTTTTATTTGCGTATGGGTTAAGAAGTGGTTAGAAAACAAAAGGCTTGTACTAAACGCTACTTAAGATGCTCTCAAGGTGATCGACTTTAAATATGCGTCTTGAAGTCTGTATGGTCATTAATTTTACGTTTCAAAATCATGTAACACTTTGGTTAAATTTAATGAAAGTTAAAACTTATAGTTTACGACATTTTGTGGCATGTTGCTTTTCCCATCTAATATAATTAACTTGATGTAAATATTACCAACTAAAACACTAATAACACATAGAACAAAATATTAACCACAACTCAAACCTAGCTTATAGATCGAGTAAGATAGACTCCTAACAAGAAATCATATCATCGTTAGTATTAATTAGCTAAATATGAATTTAAAGAACAATAATAAATATATACAGTATGTGATTTACTTCATATTACTAGCAGACAAAAAAGAGCCATCCATGCAACATATAATAATTAACATTAAGAATTAAGAATGAATTTGTCATTTGAAAGAAAACGCTCTTTGTTTGTATAAGGTTCGATTTTTCCCCTTATCTCTAGACCGACGCTCCCCTTACAGGTATCAGTGCAAGGGCAATTAGTACGGGGCCGGGTTGCCATCGGAACGAATAACTATAGCTAGGATACTATTCGGTTACATTATTTGTATTGTTTGTTTGTTTGTTTATTTCCCATTTTTATTGGTAACATTTATATCGACCATGTACCCGAAAAAAGTTAACATATATGTTTGATATAATGAGGTTAGGTTTTTTTATTATCATTTTTTCTAGATCGTATTATTGAATTTTATTTAATAGAAATTACAGTGATGCATTTAAAAAAGCTAGGTTGTCAAAGCTAATACTTTTTGTATGTTGGTTAATTTGTTTACAACGACGTTTTGTCTTTATTTGGACCCACGAAAAAAATATCATAACTTTCAAAGTTAACCCATCGTAAGTGATCACATCATGTTGGGTTGATTTTCTTTTGATAAAGTATATCTAACAAATAATGCATTGTTTATGTTAAATATAAAACATTATCGCTGCTCAAATTAAAGGAAAAAAAATTATGTTAATTGGCATTAACAACATCACCCACCCCGTAAAACACATGGGGCTCTCGAGGAACTTGCTGGATAATGGTTCATTCCAACTCCAGACGCCCCCACTGTGCCAGGGGAGTTGCCCGGAGTCATCCTTGTAGGGTGGACAATGATTGGTGCCAAAGGCACACGGGACCAGGGTGTTTCCGCTAATTTACACCTTTTGCTAGAACATCTCTGATTCTCTTTAACATATTATGGTATTATCATTGAACATTTTGAACCAGCTACCAACAACACCCTTTATTCTAGTAGATGAAAATTTGTTAAACCAATATAGTCACGATACAATCATGATATATAGGTTCACTTTATTATTCATTGTCTATTTTCTATTTTTCTTCATTCTTTCCTGCGGTTACAATAGAAATAGATTTCATTTGTCTTTAGAATTTATAGATGCACCAAAGGACTCTTGGTCTAGCGGTATAAAAGAGGTTGATGTTCAAGCTTCGCTACACAATTGTGAATATTTTTGTTGGTTGTACATTGTTATATTTGTTAGACTGCATGTCTTCCATTTTTAAAAGAAAAAAGAAAACTTAGATGCTCATCCTAATCTTTTGATGTTAATTAGATCATATATCATGGATTCAATTAATCTGTAATTACACTTTAGATGCTTATTGTCAGTTTTTTTTTTAACGACCTCATAATTTTAAAAGCTCCGATCCAAAAAAGGATGAAAACAAAAACAAACACCAGAATAAAGAAACAATAGGTTCGTTCATTCTTTAAATAGTCATGTGGTTATTTGATCCATTTTCTATGTGAAAACAATTTGAACTTCTATTCAAAAGCTACTTCTAAAAAACTTCTTATATTAAGGCTTCTAAACTTATTTTTTCAAGAAGCTCCATTTCTATTGTGTTAACAAACAAGACTTACGGACTAGAACTTATTAAAAGTCGAAACTCATACTTTTAAAACCTCTCCAAAGGGCTACGCCAAAAACACCCCATAAGCAGGCTAACGAAGCTGGAGTCACACAGGTATGAGGTATACTTACAACCCAAGGCTCATTTCAAATGGTATTATGGCCCATCTGTTTCTTTTAGCTTGTTTGAATCACGGGCTTTGGGTCCAATCACTTTAGCCCAATAGAAGATAATTTCTCTGTTAACGGGTCCAATATAGGTAAACAAACGATGAATCGACCTAAACATTTTAACAAAGCATAGAGTATATATATATATATATATATATATATATATATATATATCGGGATATGTTAGCTACACCAAGGTGTAACCAACTTAGCTACACCAAAATGCCACTTTGAAGCATAAAACCATAATTTTTGATGCCATTTTGTATCCTAAACTTGTTAACATCTCTAATCAATCACCTCTAACATCTTCCCTTAATATTGTTGCAAGTATTTTTAGGTTTTTATTCTTTAATCTAATTCCCTTCACGAAAATGGTTGCAAATAGTTTACATATGCAACAGTAGTTAACTTAAATGTAAATGCCAATTATAGATGTTGTTGTTTATAGATTAGAAAGGGGAATTAGTTTACGATGTAAAATGGCATCATAATTTATGGTTTCATGCTTCAAAGTGGCATTTTGGTGTAGCTAAGTTGGCTACACCTTGATGTAGCTAACATATCCCGTATATATATTAACAAACTAACAACGTTATCCCTCATGAATCACGAATTTACCATATGAGTCACGCAAACAATAAGTCATAATTAGAACTCTTATAAAACAACATCATGTGATTCATGGGATAGCTTTTCAACAATGTTATTAATCATATATATTGATATTGATAACTAATTTATAATTAATAAACTAATAACTTATTAACAATTTATTAATGCATCTTTGTCAACCCAAATCGAACAAAGTATATCCTCTTTGAAATAACTCATACACAACATATTATTTTATACCTCCACATTGCATATAATATTAAATGGCTATAATACATATGCGTTTACATCTTAATTTAATCGTAATCCTTAATTGTACGATACATGAATTGATGAGGTAGGTAGGTTGCTAATTATACCATTAACTTAACGTAACAAAGAATTATCCAATTTTCCAACATGTTAATTAACCATATGATTTCTGGTCACAATTAGTACTCCTAATTAACTAAAGGAAACCAAACCCTACAACTTGCATTGTTATTAAGTGTAATGTTTTTAGGGTAAATGAAAGATAGATATACACTAAAGTAGACCTAAAAACGTGAGACTAACACGTGTCAAGTTCAACTAATAAGATTATGAAAAAGAAACTATATCAACAAATTAATGCGTTATGCCTACTTTTAGTTTCATCTAAGTATATCTATACATAATTACTCGCATTTTAGAGACTTGATATTTTAGCGGGTGTAATTCGTTAACAAATTGATTAAATAAGATTTGTGGGATGGTGCCTAAAGGCCATGAGTCACGGTGCGATCAATATCCAAGATGCAGTCATGCAGGATATGATCCTGAATTGACCAGCTTTTGGTGCTTCCAATGGCCAGATTGAGTGGCATCCCTATCATCAAATCCAGCTTTTATTTCATTTAATTTCTTTTGGTCGAACATTCCCAACTCATCATTTGGTACCATATTTTTAATTACTTATTAAACACCAACCGTGTTTTCGCATATAACTCATAATAGACATGTTTTTTAAGTGGGATTTGGATAGTTCCATATGCATAGGATGTGACAAGGATAAATAATTTATCTACTACGAAGACAAAACAACTCGTTTATTTGCAACGAATATGCTGATGAAAAGGTTTGCTTCATACTATAGTAATATTTGATTGATGAAAAGATGATAATATATCAATAATAACTGGAAGAATAATAATAAGAAGAAGAACAAGATAGGGTATAATATTCATTGAACAGATAAATTTGACTAGAAATAAAAATGGTTATCTTGAAGTTTAGTTTTGGAAAACATTGGTAAAGGGCGAGCTTTGAAAGTTGACTTCTTTTCAACCCATTAACGACGTTAAAGACTAAAATTACCAAACATTACCATATGATCCTTCCTTTTCATCTAATTTTACAATTATTATTAATTTTTTTACATCATCATCACCATTCAAAAGTACATTCTTATTATCTTAATTAATCATATTAACAAAGTTTTTGGTTAGCTTAATAACTCGATGAACAAACATGATGAAAAGTACGGCTTATGAACGCTTAATATTGCCTCTATTAAGGTTCTTTTTAGGCTTGTTCGTTTAATTATACGGCAAATTAAATTGAGCTAATTTATAGTAGTTATTACTTATTAGTAGCACGTACTAAGTTAATAACTTGCTTAATAAACATCAACTTTAGTTAAGTATTCAAGTCTATTATATTATCTACCACTCACTAGTCACTGTTCTGCATAGCAAACGGCTATGTGAAACCTTTACTGAAAGATTGTCTCAATGAAGCCGAAGAAACAAATTAAAAACGCATTTGGTCGTATGTACTCTTTTTAAAGTATATAATTGAAGTTAATGTTGGATTTCGTAAAAGCCACAACAACTCTAATTCTAAAATTTTATATTTTTTCATACTGAGTAGTATTTTTAATTTATTTATGGGAAAATATTCCGTAAAGCAAACTGCACGGATACCTTTGTGCTATTAGTTATATATGAGGGGTCATTTATGTATATTTATAAAAGTTGAGGGCAAAAATTGAAAAATATACAACTTTTTATGATCTCTAATTGGGTAATAGCACCATCCATATCCATATATGTTGTCAATTGCATGGATGTTAAGCCCGATTCACAATCACGATAAACATGTGTACAAATGTACAATGTACATTGAGAAATGGGATTCTTTTCATAACATTATGAGGTTCTTGATCATTTTTTGATACATACATACATAGTGAACCTACACTTGCTATTGTTTTACTACTAGCTATCAAAGGCAGGAAGATCCACGAGCTAGGTTTAAAGAAAGGGTGGTGATAAATCCACCATCAACATGCATTATTTACTTGTACAGTACAACTCTATAATACAACTCTCAAAATTAGTAGTGGAAATATCATCTCCCTTAAAGAAATGAGAATGAAATTAATCGATGGTACGTGTTTGTTTGATATCCATGGGTATCAAAATTGAGAATCAAACCTTCGAATTAAGAGTTATGTTAAACTATCATAGGGGTGCGTGATTGAGTTCGAAAAACCATTCACATTCTTATTTCACTTATATATGAAACTTATAACTATACCTATTGCATACAACAAGTGCAAACCAAACACCCTCCTTATATGATGGAACTGTTGGGATATGACCACGTAATAAATAAATGCATGTTCGGAAATATTTAAGCCTACGGGGTCACACGTATTGACACTTATGCTCAATATAATTAATTAATATAAATGTGAGTTATATTAATTAATACGTTCACAAAATAATTAATTAAATGTAATTAAAGTGTTAATTGTACATTTAATTAAAAAAGGAGGGACTGGAATGAAAATTAATCCCTTAGCTTATTTTCTAAGCTACCCGTACCATATAAATAGAGAGGTAATTAAACCCTGATCAATTAATTATTTTTCTCAATTCTCTCTCTTGTTATACGTACGAAAGGAAGAAAAAAACCCTTGTGGTTTTGTGGGTTTTCGTCCTTTGTGGTTTGACCATAAAAAGAACGGGTACTAGCATACCTATTGAGCTGCTGTCGTGTGTGCGATCGTAGAGGGGTTTTACTTTAAACCCTAAACTATTTAGTTATAGTTTTATTGGAGCTTTGCTAAAAGGTACAATTCTAATCTTAACTAGTTACATATACGTGTTTATTCGCTTCCGCAATTGTGTGACAATTTGAATATATTATATTGCTATACTCTAACAGGAACGCTATACGAAAAGTCTATTGAAAATTCGATTCGTATATCGGCGTAAAAAATTGTTAATATCGGAAGGTTTGCACATCCAAATCCGTACACTATTAGCTACCTACTATACACCACATACAAAAAATACCAAGTTGTAGTTGATCAACATGGGTCTGTTGTTGAACTGCATTCCAACGTTGAATTTACATCCAACCCTCCACTAGTATGTTCACATCACCCGTACATTTCGGAAGGCTATTTTCAACTATATATACTTTATTTAACAAGCCCAACAATATCCTGGTTATTTTATAAGTCGCATATATATACGAGTAGAGACGAACATAAGTACATAACCAAATTCACCGAAATTTGAATTAAATACACTAGATTAGTAAGGTTAACAAATTCGCTAAAATTGCCTAATACTCGCATATAGTTCAAAAAGTACAAGAGAGACATCTGCATTTTAAGGGACACACGATCTCAGCCGTTAATTTATG
This sequence comes from Helichrysum umbraculigerum, assembly GCA_949592205.1. Lineage (NCBI taxonomy): Eukaryota > Viridiplantae > Streptophyta > Magnoliopsida > Asterales > Asteraceae > Helichrysum > Helichrysum umbraculigerum. The sequence continues at coordinate 27,338,475 of CATIUR010000006.1, read as the reverse complement.
TGATCAGCAACTCTGATTCACAAGAATGTATGTTACGTACACACTGAATTTTATGTAAAATGCAGTGTTCTCAAGATGCAACGAATTTAGACCACTGATCACAAATTCACGGTTGAAATCATTCGGCCATTGTCCCTCAAAATAAAGTTAACCCTCACAACCTTGCCATTGTTTAAAACGTAGTAATATCATTGTATGAAATATATATACTCTCTCCGTCCCGTTAAAGTGTCTACTTTAAGTGCACATAATTTTTTTTTTTAATTATTCACTAATTACAGTATTTACTATTTATAAATCATATTACCCACACTTTCTTTTAGATCGGTTGAAATATGAAATTAACATTACGCTGAGACGATAAAATTAGAAACGTAGATATTTCTAATGGGATAGACCGAGTAGTAGAATTCCCATTAGTTACTATTTTTAGGTACTCAACTTTGAACGTCCATATCCATATCTTTATAAATAGAGATATGATTTTTTATGCCCTTGTAACATATAACTTTTTATAAATAATCACAATCCGAATCTCCGCATATACCAAAATATAATAATATTTTCCAACTTTTTGACTTTTTTGCTACTAGATTTGTGTAATTAAAGGTGATCCATACGATATTTTGCGTCAGCTTACCAATTTAGGCCAAATTATATTTAATGGTCATCCACGAAGGTAATTCACACTTTCTTCTCGTCTTCGTCCAACTCCAACCACGTGTTCTTAATATTAAATTTGTGATTTACATACATACATATATATATATATATATGTATATATGTATATATATATGTATATATATATATATATATATGTATATATATATATATGTATATATATATGTATATGTATATATATATATATATGTATATATATATATATATATATGTATATATATATATATATATATATATATGTATATATATTTATTTATTTATTTTTATTGTTGTTATTATTATTATTTTTATTAATGTTGCTCAGTTTACCTTAATTTTTAAATTATTTCAATCAAATTAAGGAGTTGAAGGAACAAAACAGATTAAAGACCAAATCTAGCTCTGATAATTTATTTACATCAAACCCGAATTCAAATAATTAACACGGGTTTGTCATTAAAAACAAAATTGTGTTTTAGAAACTTAGATATGATCGACTACGATCAACCTTGGATTCCCTCGGCCACGGTTGCTGCGACTCGCAAGTTTTCTTCAACTCGTTGTATTTTACGACGTCAAAACCTTCCATTTTCATCAACTTCATCTGCTTAACATGAAACCGGCTCTTGAAAACCGCTTCAAATGAAGGCTCTCTCGATGTTCTTATGAAATACGCGTATCCAATCATGAAATACATTGATGTCACGTAGAAACAAATCGGTTCCATAACGTCCCATGATAGTTCCCAAAATGTTAGCCTCATGAATGCGGCTGTTTGGACCACGAGGTAACCTAGCCCACCCCAAAGCTCACGTCGAACCATCTTCTCTGCCTTTTCGTCGATCATGGACTTCCATCGTTCCATTTCTTCTAACTCTTTCGTTGGTAAATCGTCGTTCACCATTAGCCCATTTATTGCTTTCACTACCTGCAATAAAAAGAGGATCTATATTTTCAATACTCGAGTAATTAAATAATACGAGTCATGCATAGTAAATTTAATAGACTAGTAGTATATCCACTTAATGCATGAGGTAAATTAAATTAGTACATTCTTATAATAGACGAACATGGAATATTGTAATTATATTATTTTTAGTAATATTCGAAATTAGAGAGCATTGCATGGTATGGTTTATAATATAGTAAAGATAAAGATAAAGATAAACGAACCTGTTCAGGTTTAAGGAAAACAATGTTTCCGAGAACGATAACAGAACCGGAATTATCTAAAACTTTCGCGAAATCTACACCTTGATCTCTATTAGAACATCCATCTACGCACATCTGAATAAACTCATCATAAGACACATGACTTTTTGGACTTGTTCGTAATTTCGATTTCAATGTCTCCATTTGCGAAACTCTGAGGATCTTCTTAGCGTCAGCCACTGTCAATTGGTTCTCCATTTCATGACGAACTTTGTTTCTGGCAATGTCCATTTCCCTGAGCCTCTCCAACAACCTCTCGCCACCCGGACGCAACATCTCCGGCAAGGCGGCCGCTGTCGATGACAAATACAACGGCCGTTTCTGGAGAAGCGTCCGGAACAGCGAATGGTCGCCTGGCTCAGGTGCTATTCGATCGGAATTATTCGATGGGATCATGGATTGAACAACCGGTGATGATGATGAAACCATGCAATTTCTTAATGTTTGATTTGAGAATTTGTGACTATAAATGTTGAACAAGCGTTGTACTAAATTTTGCTTGAACGCCATTGATGAAATTAATCTTCTCTGGTTTTCTTGTTTTGTTTAGCTGAGATTTTGAGTTTGGTGGAATGTATGTTTATTTATAGGTGTGACTAATATGTTATTTAATGCTGGAAATAAGATAAGGTGAATTGAACCCCCACCTTCCTAAAACTAATTAAAACTTTAAATATTATTACAGCTTTCGAATAAATACTCTGTTTCTATTTTTTTGGAGCGATTCTACTTATTTGGACTTTCTAACAATACAACCAATAACTACTATTTACAAAAAAAAATTATATTTTTTAGAAAAAACAATCGCACACCCCGCGGTACGAAAATATATATTAATCCACGAATATTCACAACTACATCAAGATTTGAACTCACAATCTCTAGGTTGATGGGTTAACTCCATATATACCGCTAGATCAATTGCATGAGATTATAAAATTTCGGCCAATAGTGTATAGCTCAGTTGATAATGGGTGGGGGCATCTTTGCCACAAATAGCACAATGTCACGGGTTCAAGCCGTGACACCCCGTAACAATGGCCCGTAACCACAACCGTTGAATGAGTCTGGTATGTCCCCACATTATGGATAGACAGTCGATTATGGGCCGGTATGGGTTGAGAGTGATCAACATTTTGCCAAATAAAAGATTATAAAATTTTAATATATTTCTGTAAACGCATCGAATAATAAATGGAATCATGAGTTTTGCTAACTTGAAAATTTTAAACAAATAAAAATGATAAGAACAAACATTCATACTTAACAACTAGCGTATAGAATATCTATTTTAAAAAGTTAGCTAATTTGCACACGTATAAAGTTGTGAACATTTAAGCAATCTGTTAACATTTATATTTATCGAGCAATTGTAGTTGTAAGGCTTGTGCCAACAGTTTTTGCGGTTTGGGAACCGACGAGCCCTTCCTTTCGTCACCCATTGACACGGCCCTTTCATTCCTTTCGTCACTTGGTAAACCGAAGAAAGGAGAGGTGTATTTCGGGGTCCCAACTTATATTTAATGTATGTAAATGTAGGTATATTGTTAAATGTGAGGCCCAAAAATTAAAGGAAGAAATGATTGTTGGTAGTGCTTTGTCAGTCTTTCGTCAGTTTTGGATGTGCTGACGTGGCGCTGAGCTGGCACAAGGGAAGAAGGAAGTGACGAAAACAATGTTGAGAGTGGTCTAAAAAGTAAAGAAATCTTGTTTTTTTTTTTCCTTTTTTTTTATTTATAAAAACTAATATGTTATTTCCTAAATAAATGCAAATATAGCGGTGTCGTGTTTTACAATATTTAGAAAATTGAATTGATATACTATTTTAAGAGAAATAAATAAATTGAAATAAAGTTATGTCTCGTGCTTATTACGTCAAAAGGCTGAATTAATTTGTTTTTGAAGCCAACAAAATGGCACAACGACCTTCACCAGAAAATGACTAGTGAGGCTTCACATGATAAACTTAATCACCATACACGTGTAATTTACCACCGTCTGATTAAACTCAATTGCTATACTTATACAGTTGATTGATGATTGCGTACGTGGCATGATTTATTGCATGGAATATATACCATACCAATTAAATGTTGTAACAAGATTTAATAAAAATAAAAATCATAATAATAAGTGGATCATATTAGGTTTGACTTTGATCTTTAATTTGGCTGAGTTTAAGACTAGGTTCACATTTTTAAAGCTACCAGAACTCATGTATTTATTCTATCCATATATAGCTTTTTGTCACATGTTTTTAGTTTCTATGCGACAAAATGTACCTGAAATTTTGTATAGCTAAAAATTTAAGAGTACAAGTTTACAGTTTGTTTCTGTTTTTGTTGCACATTCGGGCTAATGTCGTTTTGGGTTACTCGATTTGCCACGAACAACGGTTTAGTTGAATTCGGAGTATTTCGTACAGGATATCGAGACTATGATGCATCGATCGATATATAAATACTTAAATCTTTTTAATATAAGTAAGTCAGTTCATGCATAGTAAATTCATGGTTGAGTTTGTTATGTGTAATAAATAATTCCTTAAAATCAGGAAAATTTAGAAGGTAGGAGGTAGCAGAGGGGAGTATGAGTATGGACCAAAATATATAAGAAAACAAAAAGTAAATAAGGAACAAATAAATGTGTGTGCACTTGGCTTTGATACAAGATGAGACCTCCAAGCAAGTAAGATCTGCTCCAGATACAACCTCCCACATTTATTTTTATTTACTTATTATTATTAAATTAAATTAAAATAAATAAACTTCTAGTATTTAACGAACATATTTTTTATTTTTGTTCGTGTACGTGGTTCAAAACAAAGATTGGTAACACTTAACGTGGAACTCAAGAACATACCCCTCTGCTTTTAGGGACTCGGTGATTAATTATATGTAACGCTTATCAAACTTCATGGTTAATTTAAAGTCATGTAAATTAATTAAGCATGCTGGCTTAGTCATTAAATCAAGTAATGTAAAGTTGTACTTAGCCCCATTGTTTGAATGTTGAAGATAGAAATAAATTCTAGATTATCTTAAAAAACTATCGATTAATTAGATTCGTTACTTATAAACAACTCATTATTTATGCAATTTCACGTAAAACGCTTCCCGAACTTGATTACAAATACCTTACATTGAAAATTTTAAAATTGTGTACCTTGAATCGAAATAGGTGAAGTATAGTACATATATTTTAGAGGTGGCAAAATGAATGGGTCAGGTCGGGTCGGGTCACGGGTCTAGATGGGTTTGGGTCTAAATGGGTCCGGGTCTAGATGGGTCATTTAGAAGGATGGGTCTGAACGGGTCCGGGTCAAATGGGTCTCGGGTCGGGTCGGGTCATCGGGTTCACCAAATTTTTTTTTTTATTTGAGTGAAAAATGAAAAAAATGAAATGAGGTGAAAAAAAAAAAATTACCCGCTAGACCCGTCTAAACCCGTTGGTTAATTGTTACATAATTAGAGGTTATATTGAAAAACTCATTTAGACCCATCCAAAAAATGGGGAGGAGACCCAACAAACCCACCCCCTCCTAAAAATTAACCAAATTGACCCAAAATTAACCAATGGGTCTAAAATTGCCACCTCTAATATATTTGTTCTTTTCCATCTCATCAGATTTGATCAAACCAATTATTTATGGCTTCTTATCCGTAAAATCAATAATTCAAATTGAAACCTTAGAACAGTATTGTACTTATTTTAATGAAACATAAAGACATACTCTTGTAATAAAAACTCAAAAGTCAACCATTTCAAGGAATATGATATATCCAGAGTACCACATTTTGCTAAAATGAGATGAAATTCAATACTTAACACAATAGATATGCTAAATTAATCATGTTATGTATGTTTACAAATCAATCTGATAGAGGTAATTATACACTTTGCTTCAAACATCTATTAATTATGTCCCGATCTCAATAAGTTTCTTGGTGTATATCTTGGACCCAATGTGAATGTTGCATCAAGTGGGTCTTAGAACAAATCTTAATTTTGTAGGAGTATGGGATTAGACTAATTAATACTCGTATATACGAACGCTTGTTTGGAACATTCTAAAAATGACAAGGATTTTGGAAAATTAACGACGACTGTTATAGACACACCAAAATCATTAGGGGTTATATTACTTTTTAATTAAATAATAACTTATCTATATGTTCTTCAAGATAAAGTGATTGTTAGTCATATAACTAATTAATTACATGCATTATTTATGCATACATAGTTTTGATAGGGGGTAGTGTTTGTGGTAGAGGAAATGTTGCTTTACGTTGAATCCTCCCCTAAGTAATACTTCATAGTTCATGGCCAATTTACAGCTATTTATGTGACAAAATTGTTAAAAATTAGAAGTAAATTAACTCTGTTAATGATTATATTATCTGCCTTGGCCTCACATAGTTGATACTTCATTAGGGCTTCCACTTCACATTTATGATTTTTAATGTTGAGCTAGCCCAATGTTAGAAAAATATTTAGCCCATAAAGATAATGTTAATAAAAGCCCAATTGTAACACTGAAGTCTGAATGTAACGTTTGGATGGGTAAATAACTATATATGGTTTATTACTGCTGTTTCATAAATCTTCATTAAAAAGCATGTTGGCTTCTTAGTACGTAATATTCAAATATTGTGATACTTTAAATTATTATCATTTTTGTTGTTGTTGTTGGAATGTATATGGCATATGTTACGATTCTTTTAACTACGAAACTATATCTTAATGGAAATACGTATTATCATCTCAAAAGAGTGGAAACCACAAGGAATGATGATGGAAACTGTGTTTTATTACGATTGAAACCTGAGCGTCATTGAAGTCACATAGTCAGCTCACGATATATCTCCATCAAGGCATCAACTAGTTCTGTGATCCATAACATTTTTTATTTTATTACTATTATTTTCTTTTAGCTAGCACTTATGATGTCTTGTATTTAAAATGGTGTTTAAATGTCGAATATGTTTATATAGTTGGTTTACATCTTTTAATTTAACTTATTGTATATATGAGAAACCAAAAATGAGAGGTGGTAACAAACATTAACTTCGAAACATTCATGTGTCTTTTTGGTATCTACTAGTCAGACTTGCAATCTTGAAACTGACAAATTATTTCTGCTTTTGGAACCTCCTCGTAAAGGTTATGTTGATTAACTCTTTGAACTGCAAGATTGATTAATTATAAATTCATATATTTTTCTAAGCATTTCTATAATTGATTCATTTTACATCTAATTGTTATCGCATTCATTTATGATTTCACCGGGGGAGGGGGGTGAGATCAGAGAAGAGGAGAGGGAAAACCTCTCGGCATTTTTTTTTCTTCTTTTTTTTTTTTTTCCGTACTCAACTTTTAAGGGATTTTCAGTTTAGCCCTTATTGTTGTGGTAGGGGACGGATCTCTTAAATGTTTCTCCCGGCACCGTCCGAACTCTAGGATCGATAGTAGTTGTTGAAATTCCAGTCGCGTCTTCTACGAGGATGGCTAGATTGGGTATATTTTTCATGATATGTGCTATCGTTGGTGTGTGCGCACAACTATCTGCTATGGATGTATGTTGTTTACACTTTATTTGTACCGGTTTGGAGTCGTATATAATGCTCATATCAGTTTCATACACTATTAAGTTGGTCTTATGTTGGTCATGTTGAGGAGGATCTCAACGGAATTAAGAAAGTTGATGGTAGTTATCTTTTTTGCTTATTATTTGAGGATGTTTAATATTTGGATGATAGATTATTTCTAAAATATTAATACTTGTTTGATGGCACGTATTAGAGGTGTGGTGTATGTAGCTGAAAGGAAAAACCAACCTCTAACTCCACACGAGCAAGTAATAGACAAACTCCTAATCTGGCTGACTATGCCCCATTTTGAAAATAGAATCCTTTAGTTGGCCCGGACTACACTAGATTTGGGATACCGGGATTGATTCGAAATTTGGAGTTGCTTTCAAAATCCTACTCCTTCTAGATTAAAATAATGGCTGGTCTAGTTATAATAAGAAATAGATCAAGATATATTATAACACCCTCTATTTTCAAGACCATTTTTTTTAAACATATCGGAAGCGCATATTTAAATAATTATATCTTAGATTGCATATAATTATATTTCAAAAGTGCAATCCACATAACATGATCCATAGTCTAGTTTATCACAACTACTACAACCAACAAGTTTTAGGTGTTATACAATCTCAAAACATAATGTTAAATTATCAACATATTTATCTAAATCAGAGTGGGAGCCGTCAAAATTCCATCAAAACCCAAACTTCTTACTACCCACAAACAAAAGTATAACCTGCAAGAAGTAATGAGGGAGATTAGCTCAAAGCTAAGTGAATAGATCCTCAACTATCAACCTAACCCAGATTAACAATTGTTTACAGCTAAACATCATAAACAACTAGCTTCAAAGAGGATCGGTGGTCCTTGAGGAACCCTACTGCCACGGTGGCCCCCAAGTAACACTTACAACTAACTGAAGGCCAATTCAGTAGTCTAACCGATAGTTTGGTACTATTACTACTTACAACACTAATTCAATAAACAACACATGTACAAAGTGTTAATGTTGTCCAAGTAATAGTACACAAACCCAATCCCTGTTGACCTCTGAAATAATGCACATAACCCATAATCATCATGGCAATATGCGAACATAACAATGTATAATAGTAAAACTATGTTTACCCGTTGTAACCAAGTTGTTACAACCAATTTAGACTGAGAGTCATTGATCCACCCACCCTTGATGATTACAGCCTCCACTCAGAGATCTTATTTTACTGAGTCTTCGCTTTATCTGAGAACACAACCAAAACCCGAGTTAGATTCTCATGTTATGATTCGTTATATTTTACTCAAGTATATAATGTCAAATGAGTGCACATAATATGCATCTAATACCATTTAATTATCGCAAGTGTACAAGTCACAAGTTATCAAATTAATCAAATTAAAACTAGCAAACGCGATCCGGGCATGAGGTAGTGGGATCGCGTTCAACAGTTCAAAATCATCCTGTTACCGTTTTTCACTTGCAAACGCGATCCGGGTTAGGGAGCTGGATCGCGTTCCAAAGAACAAAATCAAATTGTGACCAAATTACACGTAGTAACGCTATCCGGGTCAAATAAGTTGGGATCACGTTTATGCGACTAAAACTAGACTGAGATCAATTTTAACTACGAAACGCGATCCGGGCATGAGAGCCGGATCGCGTTCACACGTTTAAAAGCAGAGTCTCAGACCTGCAATTGCACAGCACGAACTCACACTCGAATTTTACAAAATCAAACTCCACAAACTCAGTTTTTACCAAAACAAACACACTCAATGAACTCTATATTCATCATACAACATCAAGTATCATCAATACATTTACTTTATTTCAATCTATACACAATTTAATACACATGCAAGATTCTACCCAAAATCACATTTGGTTTCATGAACAATTAGGGCACTTAAATTCAAAGATAAGTAAGATGATGATGATGATTCAAGTAATTTCAGTTTCAACAATACATTAAAGCATAAATTCCATACATGCATCAATTATCCAACCTAATTCTATCAAGTTAGCTCAAAGAATCAAAGCTAGCAACTTACAATTAAAATGGAGAAATATATCTCCGCCTTTTATTAATGTATCTCTGCCGTTCAAAAAAAAAATGGAGAAATAAGATGAACAAGATGATGAAGAGGATGATGAACTCAGATGCTAACACAAACTCACAGCCTTGATGATGATAGATGTAACACCCCCAAATTTGTTTAGCGGAAGCATTTAATTTAAGTATTGGGGTGTCACAATAACAAAGCATGCATACGTATCAGAGCTTATGATTACAACAGAACAATATATATTAAGATGCCAAAGGAGTTAATTACAAAGTTTACGATTCATCGAATCGTATAAGTTAAAAGTAGTAAGTTTACAAAAGTAGATTTCTGAAATATGACTAAAACATTTCAGTTATACTAAAGAAATCCATATGTTTCCAAAAGTTGGCATCCTAAGCTTCAAGGGTCGCCTAATTCTCCATGTGTGTTGGCGATCTTACATGCGCAGCTAATTCCCTGAAAAACATAGTAAAAATCAACAACTAGGTTGAGTGAATTCACAGGTTTTATGTTTACAAGTTCAGTTGTGATAAACCACTGTTGTTTATATCGTATCGTTGGGAATGTCACCCAAAAGTATAGTTCGTGAAACCAAATATGTTTCCAAATAGTTGTTTGTAGGAATGTTCGTATCCTAGTAGTTGTAGGAAATCAGTATCCTGTTTTTAGATATGTTCTGTAGGATTATACGTATCCTAATCGTGTATATGTTTCGTTGGGATATTGCCCAAAATATAGTTCAAGTTATAGTAGGAATGTAAGTATCCTATTAGTTGTTCGTAGGTGTAACACTCCCCTAAGACCCGTATCTGGACCACGTACGGCAGTGTTACAATCCTAATCGTTTGGTGGGTCCATGTTAGTAGGATACCCATTGCTTTCAGTAGTGTTGCCCATGTCAAGTAGGGACTTTTAAATAGTGTTGCCCATGTCAAGTAGGGACTTTTCAGTAATGTTGCCCATGTCAAGTAGGGACTTTTAAATAGTGTTGCCCATGTCAAGTAGGGACTTTTCAGTAATGTTGCCCATGTCAAGTAGGGACTTTTCAGTAGTGTTGCCCATGTCAAGTAGGGACTTTTAGTTACCCAGTCCGTTATATAAAGTGTTGCTGGTTATCCTCCAGCGTTCTCAAAACATGTTCATGTGTTTACAGCATTGGTAGTATGAAAGTAATATGTAACACTTCCCCTAAGACCCGTATCTGGACCACGTGCGGGCAGTATTACATATTAAGTTGAAATCGTCGGTTTGTTTATCAGTTTACTAGTTCAAAGTACTCTACTTGTTTGAGTAAAAATGGTATACAATCATGTTTGTATATAAAAGAGTTTGACTATGTTTTCCACCCCTGTTCAAGCAGTTAAAACAGTAAAAGTAGGGGCTGTGAACTCACCTGTTGAGTTTAAGTAGTTGTGCGAGTGCTAGCAAACCTAAGCCCAAGTACAGTCTGGAATCTCCTAACGTCCTAAACGTACGAGATTTAATAAGTATGTGGATGTCTAGACTAATCATCCATGCTAGTGTTTGTACAACCAAGTTACGTCCAAATCGTTCGTTTAATGTTTACGTTTGTATTACTTTGTTTGTGAAAATGTATACGACTCGTTGGTGATAGTTTGAAATCAACATTTCGATAAAACAAGTATGTTTGTAATGTTTGTATAGTTTGTATATTGTATAATATATGAGTATTCGATGCCGGTTAAGTTCGATACTTAGTGAAAAATTAGTTTAGAACCTGCTGTTTTTAGCGACGCAAGGTGCGACGCTGGGTTGTTATGCGACGTAGGGTGCGACGTACGGGTCTACGTCGCATTCAGGTTTTTGCGACGTCAAGGGTTGCGTCGCATAGGCGACGTTCGCAATTTAATGCGACGTAGTGGGTTGCGTCGCTATCTGCGACGTGGAGATGATTATGCGACGTAAAGGCCTACGTCGCAGTACTGTTTTTGGGCAAAATGCGACGTAGTCGCCTGTTCGACGAACAGATCAAAAATAACGAGTTTTGGTTCGTTTTTGGACATAATCGGTTGTATAAAACACTAAAACATGTAAATCTAAGTATATTAAACACTAAATAGCAATTATAACTTCGAAATCTAAAGATTTGCGGGATTTGTCGGAAACCTACGAGTGTCGGATTTGAAATCCGAAAAGGTAGAAATGTAGATCGGGGTCTCGTGGTCGTTTTATTCCAAAGGGGCTATATGATTCTTCGAGTTTTGATGTTAGTTTTCTTTGATTTGGTGTGGTTTTGGTTGTTGGTGATGAAAAGAGAAAAGAGAGAGAGAGATAAGAGAAAAGATGAAAAGAAAGAAATGAAAGATTTAGGGGAGGTGGGAGGTGGTTTTGTTCCACTTTCTGCCTCCGTGTTTGCGTTCCGTGTTTGTTTACCCGATCGTTAAATGTTATTTTATTTTAACTATTATGTTTTTAATTACATTTTCATTATTTTTAATTAGGATCTTTTTATGAAACCAATTTAATAAATTTTATAAATCTCAAACCTTGTTTTATTTTAATTATCCAAGTTAACTCTTTGCGTTCAAAACTGATATGTAAATATTATCGACATAATATTAAATTGTTTTCTACGTTATTTAATAATTTCGTTTTATTAAATAACTTTGTTCACCAAGAGTCGCATATTTTTGTCGCGTCTGTTTTCAGATTGTTCAGTACGTAATTCCAACTAATTACGAATACGTAATACTACGCGTATTATCTAGTTGGGCTATGCTAGACTTACCTCTAAAATGTGTTGCGAATTCACTCAAGTAGGGAATTAGCCTAATAATGCAAGTGATTAACTTAATTAATCGTGTTTAAATTTGCGGGGTGTTACATTCTCCCATCGTTAGAGAAATCTCGTCCCGAGATTTAAAATCAAGTCGGATCGCCCGCGGCGTATGTTCTCCGATAAGTCATGTTGTTAACAATAGTTTGCGTGGCGTTCAATTGTTGCCATATAAGTTCAATCAGTTTAAGTATGCTCGCGGCATAGTTCAATATGTTGTGTGTTTCGTTTCGTGTTCAGGGTTTACCAAGTGTTGTGTTTAAATCGACATTCGAATAAAACGTATGTTAAATCGTAGCAATAGTCGCTAAAAACGTACCGTGCTAGTTGAGATCCGCGACCGTTTCTGGTGCACGGAGGATGTATGCGCGGCTACGCCCCGGTGGTATGGTTGCGATGCGGTTGTTGTTTTGATTGTTGTTCCCGGGGTTGTTCTGGTTGTGGTTATTTTGATTGTTGTTGAGTTGGGGGCACTGATTTCGGTAGTGTCCCGGGTCGCCACATCGGAAACATCCAGTGTTTCGTTGTTCGTTGTTCGTGGGGTGAGTTCTACAAGCTTCGGTTCTGTGTCCGAATCGGTTGCATTTATCACAAAAGAAACAATCCCCTTCGTGGTGTTTTTCACACTTTCCACATTTAGGCCTTTTGCCTTGGTATGTTTTTGGTTCGGGGTTGGTGATCGCAGCGAAGGCTCGGGTGTTTCCCGGGTTTCTGCTTTGTTGGACCTGACGGTCGTTACCCTCGCTGTTTCATTTGCGTTTGTGGGTTCCAGATTCGCCCGCATTAGTACGGGTAGGTTCAGTTTTCCCTGTGATAGCTTTCAGGGTTCCAATCTCGACCGCGTCGTCGGTTAAGCTGTGAGCCAGATCCACTGCGCTCCTAAAAGTGGCGGGTTTGGAAGACATAACCATGCCTCGGATTTGTGGGGCCAAACCCCTGTTGTAACGCTCAATGCGTTTGCTCTCGGGGGTTACCATGTGAGGCACAAGGCGTGCAAGTTCCTGGAATCTAGTTGTATAACCGGAAATATCAGCGCCGATCATTTGGATGTTCCAGAATTCGGTTTCAAGTTTCTGCATTTCGTTGGGAGGGCAAAATTCCTCCATCAGCATTCGTTTCAGTGTCTCCCATGAGATGGAGTAAGCAGCTGGGCGTCCCATGATTTGCACCTGAGCGTTCCACCATGTTAGCGCTTTGTCGGCTAGAGTGCAGGTGGCGTATTTCACAATTTTGTCGGTGGCGCAGTCGCTGATGTCGATGACTGAGTCCGTTTTCTCAATCCAGTGGACTAGGCCGATGGCCCCTTCGGTCCCGGTGAAGGTGCTGGGTTTGCAAGACTGGAAGGTTTTGTAGGAACACCCCTGTTGGGTAGTGGTTGGGGTTTCGCTGTTAACTGGAGTGGCTCCACTATTGTTGGTCAGGTTCTCACGATTGCGGTTGGCCTCGTATTGAGCGATGGCTTCAGCCACGCGGCGTTCGATTATTTCTTCGTTTGTTTCCGGAGGCGGAGGTGGAGTCCTTTGTCGACTGTTTCGAGTCTTTCTTTGTTTAGGAGGCATGCTGACGTTCTGCGATGAAAAGATGCAGAAGTCAATGCCAAGGAAAAATATGTGAGGAATGAAGTTTCACATATTTCAAGTTTTAGAGTATCAAGAGAAATGGTCGAATCCCCATCACGTATCTTACGACTATGAAACACCCATATGTACTTAGTATAATATAATCACGTTGGCCAGGCGTCATTATATGATGCCAAATACATACTTCTTTTCATCAACCGTTTAATCACGATCAGGTTCATATGAGATCAGAGTACAATGAACGAGTCGAATGTGGTGAACAGTTCACGCGTATCGAGGTATCGTAACGATAGTTTAGATGTATGTAAATGTATGTATGCATGTGCGTTCTATCCAAGGCTATAGTCTAGGTCTCTAGGTTTCTAAATCGCCTAAAGTTTCCTAGTTCGCTATAACCAATGGCTCTGATACCAATCTGTAACACCCCCAAATTTGTTTAGCGGAAGCATTTAATTTAAGTATTGGGGTGTCACAATAACAAAGCATGCATACGTATCAGAGCTTATGATTACAACAGAACAATATATATTAAGATGCCAAAGGAGTTAACTACAAAGTTTACGATTCATCGAATCGTATAAGTTAAAAGTAGTAAGTTTACAAAAGTAGATTTCTGAAATATGACTAAAACATTTCAGTTATACTAAAGAAATCCATATGTTTCCAAAAGTTGGCATCCTAAGCTTCAAGGGTCGCCTAATTCTCCATGTGTGTTGGCGATCTTACATGCGCAGCTAATTCCCTGAAAAACATAGTAAAAGTCAACAACTAGGTTGAGTGAATTCACAGGTTTTATGTTTACAAGTTCAGTTGTGATAAACCACTGTTGTTTATATCGTATCGTTGGGAATGTCACCCAAAAGTATAGTTCGTGAAACCAAATATGTTTCCAAATAGTTGTTTGTAGGAATGTTCGTATCCTAGTAGTTGTAGGAAATCAGTATCCTGTTTTTAGATATGTTCTGTAGGATTATACGTATCCTAATCGTGTATATGTTTCGTTGGGATATTGCCCAAAATATAGTTCAAGTTATAGTAGGAATGTAAGTATCCTATTAGTTGTTCGTAGGTGTAACACTCCCCTAAGACCCGTATCTGGACCACGTACGGCAGTGTTACAATCCTAATCGTTTGGTGGGTCCATGTTAGTAGGAAACCCATTGCTTTCAGTAGTGTTGCCCATGTCAAGTAGGGACTTTTAAATAGTGTTGCCCATGTCAAGTAGGGACTTTTCAGTAATGTTGCCCATGTCAAGTAGGGACTTTTAAATAGTGTTGCCCATCTCAAGTAGGGACTTTTCAGTAATGTTGCCCATGTCAAGTAGGGACTTTTCAGTAGTGTTGCCCATGTCAAGTAGGGACTTTTAGTTACCCAGTCCGTTATATAAAGTGTTGCTGGTTATCCTCCAACGTTCTCAAAACATGTTCATGTGTTTACAGCATTGGTAGTATGAAAGTAATATGTAACACTTCCCCTAAGACCCGTATCTGGACCACGTGCGGGCAGTATTACATATTAAGTTGAAATCGTCGGTTTGTTTATCAGTTTACTAGTTCAAAGTACTCTACTTGTTTGAGTAAAAATGGTATACAATCATGTTTGTATATAAAAGAGTTTGACTATGTTTTCCACCCCTGTTCAAGCAGTTAAAACAGTAAAAGTAGGGGCTGTGAACTCACCTGTTGAGTTTAAGTAGTTGTGCGAGTGCTAGCAAACCTAAGCCCAAGTACAGTCTGGAATCTCCTAACGTCCTAAACGTACGAGATTTAATAAGTATGTGGATGTCTAGACTAATCATCCATGCTAGTGTTTGTACAACCAAGTTACGTCCAAATCGTTCGTTTAATGTTTACGTTTGTATTACTTTGTTTGTGAAAATGTATACGACTCGTTGGTGATAGTTTGAAATCAACATTTCGATAAAACAAGTATGTTTGTATAGTTTGTGTATTGTATAATATGTGAGTATTCGATGCCGGTTAAATTCGATACTTAGTGAAAAATTAGTTTAGAACCTGCTGTTTTTAGCGACGCAAGGTGCGACGCTGGGTTGTTATGCGACGTAGGGTGCGACGTACGGGTCTACGTCGCATTCAGGTTTTTGCGACGTCAAGGGTTGCGTCGCATAGGCGACGTTCGCAATTTAATGCGACGTAGTGGGTTGCGTCGCTATCTGCGACGTGGAGATGATTATGCGACGTAAAGGCCTACGTCGCAGTACTGTTTTTGGGCAAAATGCGACGTAGTCGCCTGTTCGACGAACAGATCAAAAATAACGAGTTTTGGTTCGTTTTTGGACATAATCGGTTGTATAAAACACTAAAACATGTAAATCTAAGTATATTAAACACTAAATAGCAATTATAACTTCGAAATCTAAAGATTTGCGGGATTTGTCGGAAACTTACGAGTGTCGGATTTGAAATCCGAAAAGGTAGAAATGTAGATCGGGGTCTCGTGCTCGTTTTATTCCAAAGGGGCTATATGATTCTTCGAGTTTTGATGTTAGTTTTCTTTGATTTGGTGTGGTTTTGGTTGTTGGTGATGAAAAGAGAAAAGAGAGAGAGAGATAAGAGAAAAGATGAAAAGAAAGAAATGAAAGATTTAGGGGAGGTGGGAGGTGGTTTTGTTCCACTTTCTGCCTCCGTGTTTGCGTTCCGTGTTTGTTTACCCGATCGTTAAATGTTATTTTATTTTAACTATTTTGTTTTTAATTACATTTTCATTATTTTTAATTAGGATCTTTTTATGAAACCAATTTAATAAATTTTATAAATCTCAAACCTTGTTTTATTTTAATTATCCAAGTTAACTCTTTGCGTTCAAAACTGATATGTAAATATTATCGACATAATATTAAATTGTTTTCTAAGTTATTTAATAATTTCGTTTTATTAAATAACTTTGTTCACCAAGAGTCGCATATTTTTGTCGCGTCTGTTTTCAGATTGTTCAGTACGTAATTCCAACTAATTACGAATACGTAATACTACGCGTATTATCTAGTTGGGCTATGCTAGACTTACCTCTAAAATGTGTTGCGAATTCACTCAAGTAGGGAATTAGCCTAATAATGCAAGTGATTAACTTAATTAATCGTGTTTAAATTTGCGGGGTGTTACAATAGAATCTGATTTTTGTTAAATTCTTTGAGAGTGTGTGTGTTTCTTGAGAGAAATGAAAATCTGAGAAAATCTTTTATTTTACCGACATCTACAGTACTTTAAAAGAAATAATATTTTACTATTCACAATAAGTCATTCAACCAATTGACCTATTAATTTCTATTATTCAAATAATACAAATAATATCCAAAACACAATTAAATAATAATATAAAATAAAGAAATTACCAATTTCTCACAGGCCCATAAAGAGGATGTTACATATTTCATTTACTTACTTTTAGTGATTATCTCGATGAAAAGTTCAGCACCTAGATTCGCATGAAAAATGAACAAGTGGACAATTGAATTTTAAAAAATGATTATACTTCTCATCAACTTGAAATGTACGTTTAGAGGTTGTTTATATAGAGTGAATAAAACTTAATCAACTCTAAGTAAATAATTACACATCTGATCCCCATAATTAAGGACTAATTACATAAAGCAAACTAAATTATTAAGAATGGGAGATTGGCCACTACTTTGGGAGGAATGACTTTGAAGTGTTTACGTAAGTAAATAGTCCCTCTGTAGTGTCTAAGTGGGAGGAAGGACTTTGGACTATTTACACAAATAGTCGCTACACTCATAATGGGAGGAAAGACTATGTACTTGAATAATTTTCATTCCCTCCTCAAGGTGGAGGATCATAGAGACCCAACTTGGTAGCCAGAGATGAATGTTGAACACAATTAATAGCTCTCGTCATAATATCAGCTAGCTGCATATGTGATGGCATGTGACTAGTTTGAAAAAAAGCCATCTTGAATCTTCTCGCTTCTGAAATGACCATCAATGTCTAAATTTATCCATTTACTTATCATTAAATAAAATTATAGTATTTAACGAACAATTTTCATTATTTTTGTTAATGTACGTGGTTCAAAACAAAGATTGGTAACACTTAACGTGGAACTCAAAAACGTACCTCTGCTTTTAGGGACTCAGTAGTCAATTATAAGTTCCACTTTACAAACTTCAGGGTTAGTTTAAAGTCATGTAAATTAAGCATGGTTACTTAATTACTAATTAAATCAATTATTGTGCTATTGTGCTTAGCCGCATTGTTGATGTTGAATCAAGTTGTTATTCACCTCTAAGAGTGATAGATGGGCGTTAGATTGAGACTTTGTTATGCTTGCTATTAAACAAAATAATGAGTTGCGAATTTGCTTTTGCTTGCTGAACATTGTGTTATTATTTTGTTCATATGAAGCTGCTTTAGATACTAATTATGGTCATCAACCAATTAAGCACCATGTTACATACAACCAAGATTCCAAGACTTGAAATCATGTGTTTTAATTGTGTTGTGTGCAGTATTAGAAGATGAAAGTGCAATACCTGAAACTTGCGCTAACCTAATAATATATGAGGATGATGCATAGCTAATGTAAAGTGATTTGAGATATTATGAAGACAGACACTCTTCACAAACAAAAATTTTGAATGAATACTAGAAAACACATAGAACGTAATTCGCATCAAAAGTTGTTGTTAACACCCATGATCGATCTGACCATATACGAGATCCGTCTCTAGTCAGGAATGCGGAATCTTCCTAGACTAGTTTAGAGATTATCAAACATACCAATCGGAACAATAATCAAACGAGAATGGTAAAGAACAAGACGCAAACAATCGTTCGTATATATTAATCATACATATTACAATACCAAATGAGTATACGTCTTAGCTAATCCGAGGTTAAGATAACCTCGGATCAACACATGAAACTAGCATAAAATATGCCTATTTCACATCTCTCGCCTCTCTCACTAGGACGAATTTGCTACAGCCTTTTTCATCCCTTGAAACCCTAAACCTAGACTCATATATATAGCTGAACTATTTGACTAGTTCGTGGGCTTAGGGCCCAATGAACTACCATACATGTTTGTTGGCCAACATGTTCTTTGGCCCATATGTTCGTGAATTGCATAGCTACGGATACAAAATGCACTAGCAGACTCCCCTTTGACCATTGCTATCAATTCCGACAGAAATAAAAAACCATTAGTTATAGAACCTGTATCAACAGACTCCCCCCTTAACTATGGATGTATGTTGTTTACACTTTATTTGTACCGGTTTGGAGTCATATATAATACTCATATCAGTTTCATACACTATTAAGTTGGTCTTATGTTGGTCATGTTGAGGAGGATCTCAATGGAATTAAGAAAGTTGATGGTAGTTATCCTTTTTGCTTATTATTTGAGGATGTTTAATTTTGGATGATAGATTATTTCTAAAATATTTATACTTGTTTGATGGCACGTATTAGAGGTGTGGTGTATGTAGCTGAAAGGAAAAACCATCCTCTAACTCCACACGAGCAAGTAATAGACAAACTCCTAGTCTGGCTGACTATTTTGAAAATAGGGTAATACACAAATATGTTACTGTACTTTGCGAAAATGTTCATCTGGGTTACTGAACTTTAAAAATGTTCAATTGGGTTACTGTACTTGTAAAAAGTGTCATCCCGCCTATTTTGCTTAATTTTGGTTAAAAGTTTAGTGACCCAATTGCATATTGTTAAGTACATTTTGACAAGTACAGTAACCTAATACAACTATGTCGAAAGTTTGGTAACCCAATTGAACATTTTTACAAGTTTAGTAACCCATATGAACATTTTCGTAAAGTAGAGTGACCTATTTATGTATTAACCCTTTGAAGATATGATCCTTTAGTTGGCGTGGACTACACTAGATTTGGGATACCAGGATTGATTCGAAGTCGTCAAGAAGATCTTTGGATACGATAAAGCCATCTTTGACTAATCATTAGTTCCATTTTTAGTAGACATTTTATATCGTTCTATAATTTCAAATTAGTTGACCGCTTAGTCTATCAACTATTTCCATAGATAGTGTTATTGTAGATGCTTTTCATAGTGATCTAGAATTCTAGATGTTTGTCGATTAGAAAGGGAAATTAATCAAAATGCCACTTTTCCCGAACGTATTTTTCGTTTTGCCACTTTTTTAAAAAAATTGCCGATTTACCACACCCGGTCGCAGGTCGCATCGTGCGACCTGCGACCCGTTCAATGCGACCTGCGACCCAAACGATTTCCTAGTAAAAGACAAGCAAAACGTGTCGAAGCCGTTCGGTCGCAAGTCGCAGCCTGCGACCGGCGACCTGCGACCTGCGACCCTCGTCCGACTCACTTACATCGTTCTACATTGTTATAAATTTAATATATTTTATGTTTAATATTTAATTAACGCATTGTTTCGTTTTTCTTTGATAACTTTTTATATACAATGTATAAAATAATTCCGAATATATATTCATGATCGTTGTAATTTTATCTACGTTTCGACTTAAAATTTATCGTCATATGTTATGTATTTAACGAAAGCATTTTTTAGTCTCGAAATCAACTTTTTTTATATCGAAATGTAGATACAAATAAACTGGTCATAGTTGTATTTTTAGATTTATGTTATCTACATTTCGATATAAAAAAAGTTGATTTCGAGACTAAAAAATGCTTTCGTTAAATACATAACATATGACGATAAATTTTAAGTCGAAACGTAGATAAAATTACACCGATCATGAATATATATTCGGAATTATTTTATACATTGTATATAAAAAGTTATCAAAGAAAAACGAAATATTGAGTTAATTAAGTATGAAACATTTAATATATTAAATTTACACATAAAAATCAATCTTTACGTGTACGTCATAGTCGGTTTGTTGGAAAAAAGGGTCGCAGGTCGCAAGAAAATGGGTCGCAGGTCGCAGCCTGCGACTTGCGACCGGTTTATATTGTCGGGTACGGGCTCGTTTGTATGTCTTTTTCTCGGTGATCGCAGGTCGCATTGAACGGGTCGCAGGTCGCACGATGCGACCTGCGACCGGGTGTGGTAAATCGGCAATTTTTTTAAAAAAGTGGCAAAACGGAAAATACGTTCGGGAAAAGTGGCATTTTGATTAATTTCCCGATTAGAAATTATATATTTTTGGTCATATAGATTATGTAGGCCTTTTTATGGCAACTAGACCAGCCCAAGGATAAGTTGGGCTTTAAAAGAGAAGGGGTTGTTAAAAACTTAAAATTGCCTTCAACTTGTTCTGATAAAGAACTTACGTAAGAAATATGTGGACAACTGTATGACAATTGTTGCTACTTACTGAAACCCGAAGCATTGACCACAGGGTGAGATGGTTGTCTTGAAAGACGGTTATACAATTACTTTCTACATGATTGCATCGACATTCTACTTGACATGAACCAATATATCGTTGTTGATTATGAATTTTAAACATTTGCCTGCTAACCTTAGTCGTGTTCCTCACCATACCTTACAAGTTAGAGGCAAGGTCAATTTCAAAGAAACCATTCACGACATGAAATAATTTAAAACTCTAAGTTCTGTCATCCTCGTATTAAGAAGCAAGAGTATTCTTGAAACACATGTAATCTGAAAAAGAATTAATGAAGACATAAAGTTGAAATGGGCAAAGTTTTGGAGAAGATTAACCAACGTTACAGGTTAGCACAATCTTTGTCTACTCTAAGGTGGCTTCTGGCTAGTACTGTGGTTGCACGACTTGTACTTTCAACTTTAGTACCAGTGAAGCTTCAAGTAAATGGCACCCGGAAAACTCGCCCATACAGCCAAAGTTACCTAAATGGACTCCGACAACTAGGGCTTTGACTACAGATGGTGCACCCAATGAGGCAACCACCAGCGTACACAAAGATGGTGCTAAAAGTGAGGATGAATAATATAATTTGTCAAATCTTCCCAAAACTAATATGCATCATTATGAATTCAAGCATGTGCGTTTAATTGTTTCAAACTCACATTTGTTTAAAAGTAACTTATGGCTTCATGTAAGTAACTAAACCCATACTGCGTATAATATAACTCAAGAAAATTGTTGAGAACATAGAACTTTTGAATCATTCACCTCGTCAATGGTTTCATTGAATATGGCTTCCCCTCTAACTTGGTTGATCCCACGCAAAATAATCTATGACCAGAAACTTACAAGTGATCCTCAAAAAAAGTGCACACAAGATTACAAGAATATTAGCGTGTACATGTTCAGAAAAGAAAAATCAATCATGGAAATGATTACCTCGTCTTTGGATTCTATGAGAACGTATACCATTTCTTGGTTCATTATAATTTAACTGTTAGTGACTCAATGAGCGAATAAAGTAAAACTTCACCATTTTTTCAATGGTGATTCAGCCTGTTGTATAGAACAGGTCAGGATGGATCACAACTTAATCAATAGCATACCTGCATCAACAGCTACCTTTCAACCTTACCTGAAAATAAAAGGCAAAACCAAACAAACTGTGCACTACCACAATCAGTAACTGATGTCCTGCATTTGTTAACGACTTAGCAGTAATGGCTTCAGATCTATATATAGTCCAGTATAAGTCTCATGAAAGTTAAACTTGTCTTTGATTTCAATGCTCAATTGCATAATTTGGTGTTACAATATTTCAGTATAAACACAAAAAGAGTACATATAAGGAGAAACAAGACTCATTTTAACCTCATACCATATTCTAAACAAAACTATGGCAATAAACTATATACTACAACTATACCTCAAAATTATGTTCACATTTTTCTCGGGTCCAAATTAATATATCATCAGACCCAAATACAAGGTTCATAATTGAACATTTCTTTGTTAATTACACAAAGATCTCAACAACAAATTATTAAAACAATGAAGTAGATTAAATTACCATAAAGCAACAACAGCTAATTCGAGCCACTAGAATGCTTAGTAATCTTCTGCACAATCACCGTTCTAGCTCGTTGAACATCCCTACAACATTTATTCGAATGATCACTCAATTCATCAATCGTTTGCGCAAAATCACCGACCGTTTTCTTCATTTCCTCAACGGTAATCGCCACTGCCTCTTCTTCCTCTTCTCTAATCGCAAACTGCGCGTTTTGCACCAATGCTTCCATCTCAACCCCTAACTTATCAACTAATGCTTTAATATTATCCAAATCTTTGATCACAATATAATTCCCCATCCTCATTGCACTAATCATCTCCTTTTGACTTCTCAACTCGCTCTCGTACTTCTTCCACAATGAATTCACCCATTTTCCCATCGACCCTAATGGAACGGCAGCTGCCGCCGCCAATGCCGTCACTAACGGCGGCGCAGCCACCGCAGCCGCCACCACCGAACAAATTAAAACAGTACTGAAGGTGATCACAAAGATCACATTTGTCAACCGCCTCCACGTTTTTGCATTTTTCAGCTTCTTATCAGCTTTCCCTTTTTGTACTTGCAACTTTTTTAACATTAACATTTGCTGTTTATACACAGATTGAAATAATTCGAAAAACTCGTCCGAAAACGGGCCGTCCAAAGCTTCGAACTTTTTAAACTGTTCTAGGGTTTTGGTAAAGTCATTATCTTTCTCAAATTGATTGATTGCTATATGTATAAATGATAAACTATGACGAGCAGTTTTTAAACAATCTTCTAACGATGTGCAGAAATCTAGGGTTAAAAGACTAAGTTCAAAGAAATCTTTAACTATTGAAAACAATTCACTATTATTCCAGATGTCTTCTTTTGATTCGATTAGAATGTTGACTACTTCTTGATTCATGTCGAGAAGACTACCGGTAATTTCGCGGAGTGAGTCGAGTGAGAGTGAACGGACTTCGACGCCGACGGCGAGGGAATTGATGACGCGGCTGGTTCGATACTGGAGATTTGAATCGAAGGATTGGAGATCCGGGTCGGATCTGCATGCGTCTTGGTATGATGTTAGATCTGGGGAGAGGTGGAGCTTGGAGATGGATCGGGTGCCGGATGATGATGAGGATGGGGTTTGTGGGTCGGGTCGGATAGTGTCGAAATCTGTACTGCATACACAACCCATCGGAATCGGAATCGGAATCGGAATTGGAATTGGAAATTGAATTAATTCTGGAATTAAAAAATGAATAAAGGGGAAAATTGGGATGTTTTAAAGATTCAAAGATGGGGGTGTTGCAGTGTGGAGTCAATTGTTTGACTATGATTGAGGAACGCGGTGATGAACCTTCATAGCTGATTGAGGGAATGACGTAATTGCCCTTAAGTCATGGTATGAAAAAAATCTTTGGATTTTCCTTTTGTGTTTTTGGATTTTGTTATATGTATTTTTCTGGACCTCATGAAGTCATGATGATGCTTGTGGTTAACAAAGTAAGAACTAACAACTATTGTTACTATTGGTTTATTTATTTTATTTTTCTGTAAAAAAGTCTTCAATTGAAAAAATAAATACTTCATCATCGTGTTTGTATCACAAGGTTGTTTTGGGATTGCGTTTATAAAATAGATTATACGTTTTCATAATTATATTTTGAAAACGCATGTGTCTATACTTTTTCAATACTCGAGAAAGAAAGTGATAGCTGTACCGAGTTGTTTCCGCTGTGTTTATAAATTGAATTTTGGGTTTTTTTCACAATACAAAGATAATCTATTTTTAACCAAGCTATTTTTATAATTATCCGCGTTTGACAAACGAAGTGATTATACACTCTCTTTAAATGCATTCCAAATCACTCATTGGGTCAATTTCATGTCATTTTCATGCATCATACCTGCAAGTGATGACAAAACTCACAGAAAAAATATTTGTAGGTGTCGTTTTAAGGTTGAGTGAGTCAAAACGCAATTAATATGGTGACATTCGTAACATGTAATCAATTACTCGAATGTAAATTATGTGTAAGAAACTTGTTATTTGTTGTTATAGTATCTAATTTATAGAATTTGTGATGCGTGTTATAAGGTATCACCTGTCATTCTTACAAGTTGCACATCATAGATATACATATAATATCAACAAATAACAATTTTTTTACACATAGTGTACACCTAAGTAGTTTGGTACACACTACAAATATCATAACTTGGTTAATTACATCTTCATGTACTTAACCCGTGGTATTACTTAACTACCGTGTCTTTTAGTATTCGTGAGTATATACATCCATTAAATTAAACATTATAAATTGTGTATAGTAGATAAAATCAACATCACCTAATATTCGAGGAGCAATAATAAAAAAATATTAGAGCTTCATAAATCCTTGTCAATGATGGTTTGGTATGGATTATGGAACGTTCGTTTGCAGCAACTTCATTGGTTTGAAACTTGACCATTTCAACCTGATTTTTTCCTCTAGCTTGTGTTATTCCTTTTTTATTAACTTTTGTTCATTTTAAGTGGTTGTAAGTTTAATCAACATAATCACATATGCTTCTTTACAAAACATTTCTTTATTGAAATTATGTAAATAATCAAAAGATATATATAAATATATTCAGAAACATATGAATTATATGAAATATATGTTACATTTGTTTGCTGTCGTTATATATTCTAACAAATAATCTTACCTAATTTTTCGAAGGTTTTAATACAACAGTTTATAAAGATTAGTGCTGGTAAGTTGGGATTGGTTCGTGTTAAGAATTCGTAAAAAACTTCCATCAACAAAAAGTCGTTGTAGTATAGTGGTAAGTATTCCCGCCTGTCACGCGGGTGACCCGGGTTCGATCCCCGGCAGCGGCGATATTTGTTTTTTTCTTAAAGCATATATTTCTAATTCCTTAGTCCTTACTAGAGCTGTGGGCCTTGCCTTTTGTTTATCCCAAATTACTTGTTGAATTTTATTGGACCCATACAAAGTTTACCCGTAGTTGTTGGCCTTTCTGGACATCACTTTTAAGGCCCTAACCATTTGTTTGGATCCGTTTGGGCCATTGGTCTTCTCACTCTTTCATTTCTCTTTTTCGATATTTTAACAAATGAATTTGGATGGTACACTAACAAACAATCACGAGTCATACATAGTCGTCATAGTGTTCTTCTTTCTTTAAGAATCATACACACACACACACTATCTCTAATCCAATCTTTAGACATTTCCTTAAATGTTAGAAACCGTCCTATAATAGTGCTTAAATTATTTGGTTCGGATCCTATGCCAATACATAAAATTGTAGGTAATAATTAAACTCCTCCATTTCAATAGATGTCATAACATGATCAAACTATGTGAATCTTTATGCACTCAGAGCGCCCATCGGTCCATAGTTGTACGTTCAAGCGTTGGGTTTTTGAGCTTTTAGTTGGGTTTAAAAGCTCCAGCTTGTACATGCCAAACATGGCTTTTATTATTGTAAGGAGCTTTTCAATCAAAATTAAAAGCTAAAGCTCCTAAAAGCTTCATGACAAACACACCCTTAAGCATTCTATACACTTTACTCCGCTATAACTACACTATGCAAGCTCGACATCAAGAAGACAACTCTACAACTTTTTTATCTTTCAAAATACTCAAGTAACACCTCGGTTACATTTTGTTTGAACCATGTACGCTTGTCGCTACTCTTACCCACTCTCTTATCAAGTGCGTTCTTCCAACAGTTCCACGCATAATGGTTGCGTTGGAAGGAGAGCCACTGAGATTGCAAATCATTGAAAGCCAAATTCGATTGCTTGATATCTTGTGACATGGTATCAATCTAGAAACAATACAATCATAATCATAATCATAATCCTAATCATAATCATAATTTGGTAGTACGTACACAGGTATGTACAGTGAACCTCGTTTCATGGTACAAAACCAAATAAACGAACTCCAATGTTGTTGGATGATACCAAATTAACAAACCTGCATAAAAGATCCTTTGGCTCTTCTAACTATAATTTTGTGCCTAATTGTTACCACTCTTGGAAGCTTCCACGAACCCATCAATTTTGTGCCTAACTTAACCTTTTTCTTTTGTTAATTACTACTGTATATATTTAATTTATAACAAGATGTATTTATATGCTAACCTAAAAATTACTCGTATAATGTTTGTACAGCAATTATAATTTTGTTCTATTTCATATGTTTATCTGATATTGTTT
Source organism: Helichrysum umbraculigerum (assembly GCA_949592205.1). Taxonomy (NCBI): domain Eukaryota; kingdom Viridiplantae; phylum Streptophyta; class Magnoliopsida; order Asterales; family Asteraceae; genus Helichrysum; species Helichrysum umbraculigerum. The sequence goes on along the minus strand of CATIUR010000006.1, from coordinate 27,311,452 downwards.
TGTGAAAAAAAAATAAGACACCAAACCTAAATCATTAAAGGCCCAGTCAGCTAATATATTGTGCAAATTTGTCTAATGTGATAAAAATTAAACTATTAACCTGGTGGTGGGGGAGTTGTATATCAAACGGGAGGTCTCGGGTTCGAGCCTCCCTGTGGGGTTTTCTTCCTCAGGTGTAATAAAAGTAACCAGGTGAAGGTTATTGGGTTGCATACTGCCCAATTGGATGTCACTGTGACCCTTAACCCTAACTACTAACTAGCCGTTCTAAAAAAAAAAAATAATAAAAAATAAATAAATAAATTATGGTCATACACATAAAAAAACCCTTACAAAGCTACGAACTCGAATAGCTTTTAATTGTTTTGCAATTGTTTCTACGATTTATTAAAAAGATCTTACCATTTGATTTTGACTATATGCATTGATCTTCCAACTGTTGAGTGCATAGAAAGGAAAGCCACTGAAATTGCAAATCATTGAAAGCCAAATTCGATTGCTTGATCTCTTGAGACATGGTATCAATCTTGAAACAATACAATCGTAATCATAAATTGGTAGTACGTACAGCTATGTACAGTGAACCTCGTTTCATGGTACAAAACCAAAATAAACGAACTCCAATGTTGTTGGATGATATCAAATTAACAACCTGTATAAAAGATCCTTTGGCTCTTCTAACTATAATTTTGTGCCTAATTGTTACCACTCTCGGAAGCTTCCACGAACCCATCCATTATAGTTTTCAACTTTAACAATTTTCTTTTGTTAATATTCTCAGGGAGGGAGATAGAATGGAGGCAGCGTATGCAGTCGCCCCCTCAAGAAATTTCAAATAATGTAAATATTTAATTTTTTAAAGGTATTAATGATATTTAAAAAATTTCGCCCCCACACAACTATAACAGGAATTAAGAAAAAAATAACATTTTCGCCCCCTCTATGGCTCTATTACGATTTCCTGACTCCATCCCTGACTACTCTATATAATTATTTACAAGATGTATTTATATGTTAACCTAAATATTTCTTACACATAAAAAATACCAACCTTGTACTCGCACAAAGCTGCGAACTCGAATAACTTTTAATTGTTAGTGAAAAGATCATACCATTTGATTTTGACTATATGTATCAATTTAGCTTTTTAAATGAATATGAATCGAAATCGCAGTCTCTATGTGATGATTAATGGGTTATTTGGGTTAATAATGATTTAATCCTTAAAGTTTTACATATTTTTCGTTTTAACCACTCAAGTTTTTTTTCCTAATGATTAGATCCTCAAAGTTCCAATATTTTGATGGTTTAAACCTGAAGTCTGATTATACTTTAAAAATTTGATGGTTTAAGTCCTAAAAGTTATCTTTTATAATGAATTTGCCATTTTAAATTTTTCTAGTTTAATCATTTAACTTTAAAAAAAAATTATGGTTTAACCCTTTGAAGGGTTAAACCAATAAGTCAATACAAACTTGAAGGATTAAATTATGAGAAGAAAACTTGAGTGGTTAAAAAAAAAAAGTAAAACTTTGAAGATTAAACCATTATTAACCCATGATTAATTTAGGGAAGCAAAAAACGTAACATGTATACTGATCAACTAGTTTCTTCATGTTAATGTCGGGATCAAGCTTGTCAATCATATTTAATGCACTTATTTGGGTTCATCAATCTAATTAAATTATGCTTAATATGTCTCCTTCTTGTCCCCTTTTTTACACACTTCCATTTTCTATTCCTCTTCTGTTTCCTTGAATTCCACGTAACTCATTATTTATCTTTGGGTTTCAACTTAAAAATAATTATAACAAATCATAGTATAATAATCACTAGTCCATTAAGTCAGCCAGTTAGTGCTACAACTAGTAATTAACCTTGATCTGATTTGATTTAATGTATCAAGACTGCTTTTTACACATTTTTTATTGTGTTTTTCTATGCAATTTTCCTCTACAAAATAAGTTCACTTGCTTATGATAAGATCAATCACCTCAAAAACAAGTAGTACACAATTTAAAATGGATTTTGAACTTGATGTAACGCGCACATTGCACACTTTGTATGTTCTTTTACATCCGTTAAAAATCGAATATATATACAATGAAAGGAGATCATCGTTAATTTGACAGATATTTAAACCAATCGTGGTCTAAATTGCAAATTGTTCGTTTATTTTATGTATCTGAAAAATTTTTAACGCAATTATTTCTTCAGACATGTAAGTTTGTTTAACTATCGTTGAGTAATTTTTGAGTGACAAGAAAAGCGGTTGTCCTTCATGGGAGAAGTCTATGAACATATATGAAAGGCATAGCTACTAGCTAGCTACGAAAATTAACACTCATGAAAAACATAAAGAACACCCCATGCCAATCAATTTACCAATAATAAGGAAACAACCATCTCCTAGTTTTCATCAAATTAAAAATAAAAATAAATAAAGTGTAAAAACACATGAATTATTATAATGTTATTATGTGAAGTTCAACTCAAAGATGACAAAATATTAAATGAGATTTTCTTCGGGGAAGGAGAGAGGGTGTTGTACAATGTATGGACACGTACGTAATATAATTTAAAATAATTACTATAATAAATGGACAATAATACCCTTCCCTTAGGTCTATAAAAAGGTGGACTTTGCCATTTATTTGACACCAGCATCCTATCCTCATCCATTATCAATTTTTATCATATAGATTCTTCAAGTAAATACATCAATCAACAACCAATATGGGAAGTGATGATACAAAGAGAATTAGGTCACAAAGCAAAGGGCTTGGAAGGTATCTCAAGCAGCAAAGAGGAAGGCTTTACATAATCAGGAGATGTGTAGTCATGCTACTTTGTTCTCACGACTAGAATTCGCTCATTTTTTGTGTGCAAGTGATCGTTGAATGAGCGTGAAAAGCAATTCGAGTTTGAGGCTGTAAACGAGTTACATCTTCTAATTAATGTAGATAGTGTAGACACTTAATTAAGTTAACACAGGACTGCTGACCATGTTGTGTAAAAACATGTCGTATTTTGTAGAACTTGGTTTTAACGAAGTGGGCTAGCTTAGCTAGCTTTTCGTTTTTTACGTACCAAGCTTAGAGTATATGTGTCTACAGTATGTATTGTTCAAACAGAAAATTTTATGGTGTAAGTTTTTCCAAATTAATTGGTAAAAATATAGATTGATATATATGGATACATACGCATGCAACTTCTATAGTATTCTTATTTCAATACATATGATTAGATCGTATCGATAGTGTGGAGACAATTATTGTTGATTGACCTGGATTATGTGATTAAAAATGAAATCGATCATTAATTGTTCTTAACTAACTAAATGTACTCGATCTAACAATAAGAGACAATCCCTAGTTATCTTGCAACTTTAATTACTTAATATAGAAAGTTTCATGTCAAAATTCGGTGTCAATAGCTTATAGATAGCGGACCATATATAATAGTTAAAAGAGACTGCTTATAGGAAACCTTCGACAAAAAAGACCTTCGGCAGAATGTTTTTGTGATGTATCGTACCGATTTCATATTTGTGACAAAAGATTAATAACCGGCAATCCAGACAGGTGTAAAATATGCTGCCTATGTATAATATGGGGCACACGTGACTCACTCAGCAACACAAGGGTGTTCGAACTTGAATCCGTGACCTTGTACCAAGTACCAAATAAAAAATAAATAAAGTTACTCGTTAAATAATATAGATATGGGTTTTATATACACATTAAATTATTTGAAGTTGCTAGATTTGTTTAGTTGACGCACACAGCATATATAACAGCAAACACAGTCTGACATGACACATCTCCACCTATGATGCTGTATATCAAAATTATGTAATTATTAACAACACAATGTCGTTAAGTTAATTGATGAATCAATGTATAACAAATTTATTTAATCATCATCTCAGGAATCTGCAGTTGATTATACATACTAATGATCTATTATCTAGTGCTACTCATTTTCCGACAAATGGCTACTGTACGTAAACATATTTAGTTCTTCACTATTCAGTTTTAATCGGTCATGTATATATATAAATTATCTATAACATGATAACGACAAACAAGGTTAGTGTTCTGATTAATACGGAGTAGTTAATTCCTATCTCGTAACCAGTACGTCTATATTGGGACGCCCCACAGACTCTGTTTGGTTTAACCTTCAAAAGACAACTTTATCGTACCCGGCCCACACATGTGGTACGTAGCCCCTCACCAAATCCATTTGTCTTAATTTATGTTCGACTAACCACGTAGTATGGAACAATTTGTAGACATTGTAAGATGTCACCACTAGAAATTCGCCTAGAATTTGATAACATCTAAACCAATTCCAACTTATCAAGACTTCATATTTTACGAGACATCAAGAAATCAGCAAATGATGTTCCTCCTAGCTACCCATATAATTCTTCTATGTCATGATCAATTGGATATTGGTAATTAATGCTTTAAATTGACAAGCTTCACAAATCTTGAAATGTGATCTTGAAAGCTAAAATGGTATAAATGATGCATATGTCAAAACAGAAAAGGGAAAGAAAAGAGAGCATGTGATAAGGCTAGCTAGAAAGGCACTGAATCCTCCTCCATGTTGCTTCACAAATCAAGATTTTATTGTTGGGGTTTGGTATAGAAACAAAATCTTGTCCCATATCTTTATCATCAGAATTGCACCATTTTGTTTGATGGTTGTAAGTTTGGTACACTAGTGGTGTGTACCTCATATATAAAGGGCTTTTAATTCTCGATCCTCTTCGATGTTTGTTTGCTTCTTGTCAAGTTTTTAGTGCTTCATACCCTTTAGCTCATTCAAACAAAGTGAAAAGACTAGACCTTGTAAAGCTTCTTTACCGGCCTTTACTATTCCAATTATTGCTCTTTTGTCTTATTAAAGCGGCTTCTACTTAATTACCATTAGCATAACTCCAAGTACCATTTGTTGAGGAACACTAATTTTGTTATATTATGAGGGTCCTTGAGTTATCATCAAAAGATTGTTGCACATTCTAGTGTGATCGACGAGTGAGTTAACACGGGTGAGGTGCTGCGAAATACATAACCAATTAAGTCACAAAAGAGCAGAGTACGTCAAGAGAGTCGCCTTCACTTGCATTGTCCTAAAGGTAGCATCCTAGAATTTTGAAATCGACATTAAAGGTCTAAACTTTATTTTTACTTCCTAAAATGATATTGGTTATCAGGATAACCCTGAATCGCTCGTGTTAACATGAAGTTCACAAGTATCAAGTCTGCTTTTAAAATTAATTGAATAAATTGGACCAATCCACATACGTGTATAATTCAATAGCCGTGGATGATGGTCCGTGTGTGTGTAAACAAAACCAACAAGCCTAAAAAGAGTTTGGCCCATAGTGTGACAAATGGGCCTCAATAGTGTTTGAAAGAAGTTGTTGGTCATACCAATTGGGCCTCAGGTGTCACAAGGATCATAACAATACAACATGGACAGATAAATGGCATCAGTCCAGGCATGAACAAAAAAACCGGGTTGAAACCCAAACCCGATTTTGAACCCGAATACCCACCCGATCCTACCCGGTTTTACCCTACCCGGTTCGGGTTTTCTTAGTACCCGGCGGGTATGGAACCGGGTACGGTTTTTTGAAATCGAAATCGGGTTGAACCCGGGTTGAAATAGGGTCAAAAACCGAAAACCCGGTCAAAAACCGAAAACCCGGTCTTAACCCGGTCAAATACCCGGTCAAAAACCCAGTTCCAACCCGGTCAAAACCCGGTTCGGGTTGGTCAAATACCCGGTTTGACCAAAACCCGGTTCGGTTTTAGGGTCGGGTCGGGTTGGGCCAAAACCCGGTTTTGTTCATGCCTGCATCAGTCTCCCTTGGTCATGTGCACAGTGCACTATTTTATTTTATTATTATTATTATTATTTTTCTCACAAAGTTTATGAATTAAATTTATAAAAGAAAAATAATTAATTCGTTATCTATAGTTTCATTTAATTCAATTAGAGCATCATTAACACCCATATAATATACTCCGTACTGAATTAATGATTAATCAATAGCTACATGTATTAATAGTAAGCTTGAAAGCTATAAACATAAACTAAAAAAAATATCAAAAGCATATTATATAGTTGTCGAATCACTTCACAAATACGTGAATCATCCTTCATTTCTGTGAATCGATATTCATTAAATTACAACTTAAAGTGTTTGCTTTTAAGTATTCAGACAGATATTAGATAACCGAAAACAGCAAACAAATTGATAGGACATGTAGGAAGTTTCATGAAAAAATTGAAGTGTTAACGAAAAAAGCCAAGAAAGAGTCGTTTTCGCATCCTTTTGTCATCATGGCTTTCTCTATCAGAGCATCCATAAGTGATCTCTCACAAAATCGAGGTTCTTTTTTGACGATTAGTAACGATCTTTATTTTTCCCTATTTTTGTTCAATGCCTGCTGATTGATATACTAATGCTAAGGTTTATGTACTAATGCCTAATGATGCTTTATGCCTAATCGATATACTGATAATAAGCTTTATGTAGAGGTGACAATTTTAGACCCATTGGTTAATTTTGGGTCAATTTGGTTAATTTTTAGGAGGGGGTGTGTTTGTTGGGTCTCCTCCCCATTTTTTGGATGGGTCTAAATGGGTTTTTCAATATAACCTCTAATTATGTAACAATTAACCAACGAGTTTAGACGGGTCTAGCGGGTAAATTTTTTTTTTTTCACCTCATTTCATTTTTTTCATTTATCACTCAAATAAAAAAAAAAAATTGGTGAACCCGATGACCCGACCCGAGACCCATTTGACCCGGACCCGTTTAGACCCATCCTTCTAAATGACCCATCTAGACCCGGACCCATTTAAATCCAAACCCATCTAGACCTGTGACCCAACCCGACCCGACCCATTTATTTTGCCACCTCTAGCTTTATGTATAAACTTTATAACAAGTTCATAGGTCTTTAACAAATGCTGAAAGGCTTCTATAGTGATTTAATCGTTGATACATGAATTGTGAATTCCGGCGGGTATATATCATACAAAGTTGTTACCTAATATATAAAACTACCAAAATTTACAAGAACGTACAATCATTATGGAGCTCAAATGGAATGATCACACTACAAAAAAATATCATTTTACAACACTTTTTTCTCCACACTTTTAGAAAGTGTGTAAGAATTATTGAAAAATATATGATTTTCCTCACTTATATATGTAAGAAAGAAAAGCTCACACTTAAAAGTATGGAGAAATTACAACTTTTCAACACTTAAAAGTGTTACAAATAGTTTTCCACACTTTCAAGTGTTGACAAGTTGTAAATTCTCCACACTTTTAAGTGTTAACTTTTTTTTCTCACACTTATATATGTGAAGATTGTAATGATTTCCACACTTATTGATGTAACAATTTTCTTCACATTTTTAAGTGTGGATAAGTTAACATAATTTCACACATTTTTAAAAAGTGTGAAGAAAAAAAGTGTGAATAAATGATATATTTGTTGTAGTGTCAGGTCGGTCGCTTGACATCAGTTTTCAAATGGAACACAAATATAGAATATAATCGTTATGAATTGGAATGAAATGTGAAATTGGTAGGCATGCATCAATCGATGCCTACTTCTCGAAGTCAAGGCATTCATACGTTGATACATGTCATTCAATTAGTAAATGTTCATTCAATTAGTTACTTGTCAAACCTAATTAACTTGTTCTTAATTTAACTATAGAAAACGTACACATCTTAACTAGATCGATCAGGGGGGCATTTACTATAATGGAGTGAACATTCTGTTCTATTTTCGATCCAACCTTTCTAGCTAATCTTGCCTGGAAAAAAGATATCATTTTCTTTTCGTTATATTATAAATTTGAGGTTAGTATCTGGGAATGCATTTAAATTTGGGGTTAGTACCCAACTTACGTTTACTAATTTAATGCATCAAAATTTCAAAAAACGTATTTTAATGTATTTTGGTGACGTTTTGATGATGTGTCAAACTCTCTGGATGCCACGTGACACCTTTAACGAGCGACACGTCACCAAAATACATTAAAACACCCATTTTGAAAGTTAAATGCATTAAAAATTGCAAACGTAAGTAAGGTACACGCAATAGACATCGAGTATAAGTTAGATGCATTTCCAAACACTAATCTCTATAAATTTATAAGACGAAATTATGAAGAAAATGCAAGTAGAAAACATGTTTTATTTATCGAATTCGATCATGAACAATAAAATACAGTAACATTTAACCAACATGAGTAACTTTTAACCAACATGATTAAATAACAGAAATCAGTATCCGAAACTTCAATTTTCTTATAACTTTTATCTAAAAAAGTAATCTCTACCCACATATGAATCTATTCGTTTTAAGGCTAAAGGATATGATAAGTACCTATTGCTAATTAAATGCCCAACTTATATTCTATAAAAATATATTTTCTCATATTTATATTTGTTTGTTTTATTCAATCTCTGAACAACAAATTAAGAAAAAGTCTTCATCAATGTGATGGTACATTGGTACCCTTACACATTACTATTTTCTTTCTTTCCCATTAGCAGCAGTATATAGTTCAAGGACTGAAGATTCACACTCAACCTGCAAAGCTATTTGATGCATACAAGTGTTAATTAAGTTGAACTAATGCATCTTTTTAAACAATTAATTAATGTCTCTATCAAAATTTGTTTCTTGATATGATGTTTTCCACAAACCCTTTTTCACAACTTGCTTCATCCACCCATGTCTTCCCTCCTTCCAATTCCTTTCTTGATCATGAAAAACATGATCTTCACCACCATTTAAGCAACAGCCCATTTCAAGTAGTTAGTGAACACAAGTTTAGACAAGATTTGGGAGTTGAAGGATTAGGGTTGGAGCAGTCATTTAATGAGCGTAATCTTGTTTTTGGGTCAGAAAAGAAAAAGAAAGCTACAAAGAAAGACCATCATAGCAAGATCCATACATCTAAAGGTCCTAGAGATAGAAGGGTAAGATTGTCCATTGAAGTTGCAAGAAAGTTCTTTTATCTTCAAGATTTGTTAGGGTTTGATAAAGCAAGCAAAACCCTTGATTGGCTTTTTAACAAGTCCAAGATCCCAATTGATGAGCTGGTTAAAAGAAAGAAACAAAGCTCATCTAGTGACCAATCTGAAGTGGTTTTCTTGGAAAAAGTCAAAGATGGGTCAGATGAAGTAGTACAAGATCATAAAGGGCAAAAAAGGAAGTCATCATGTGTTGACGGAAAAAGAAAGAATATTGTAGCAAGAAGTTATAAATCTGGATCTCCTGTGAATCAATCAAGGGCAGAGGCAAGAGCAAGAGCTAGAGAAAGGACTAGAGAAAAGATGAACATTAAAAAGCTTGATAATGAGTCCAAGAATATTCATGGTGATTCTTGTTCTTCAGATTTAACACTGCAGTCAAGTTTTTGGTGTTCAATTGAGTCTCAAAATAATTATAATGATAAGATGAGGAAGTCGATTATTGAAGAAGACATTTCAATGTTGTATAGTTATCAGCACAACAACCTACCTGCTTCAAATGAATCGAGCTCTACGTTCGTCGGTTTGCCTATATTTAAAGTTGTTCTTGAGGAGCGGGGTGATCGTGCAACAATTTAGACCGGTTAAAGGTACATTAAATATAACCTTTTAAGCACCAACGCACACACACAAGTAAACCTGTTAAATTTAGTTAATTTATGGTTTCCATTGAACATGTTGCAGCTCATGGCCAACGAGCACGAAAATCGATTGATCAGCATTCGGCACTAAGAGTTTTGTGGAGCTGGATCGATATTGTGAGGATGTTAGTCCATAATTATTGTTGATAAATTAACCAACTTGATTATGATTATTGGTGTTTTGTTGCAGAATAAGCAAAATCTATCAAGGTCATACGTGCAGTCAATATAAATGAATCATAAATAACAACATTAATAATGTTGTTCAGACTATCTTTATGTTATTTTTGCTCTTTTGCTTCATTCTAATTTCTATTTCAAAAACTTATGATACAATCTGATTTGGTTAGACGGATCCGGGCTTTGGTATACACGAAGATTTTGATAAATTGGAGCTAGTATCGATATTGTTAGTCAGTTGGTTTTTGGGTTAATTCTCACTTTGATAGTGAAACTAAATTATAGTTCAATTCGATTCTTAATCCGACAACCAAAATTTTTGTTGCTTAGACTGAACTACTATATATAACAATTCCCCAGTTTTACCATCATGGCTTGTATTATGTTTTGCTTTGAAAATAGCTCTAATTTTACCATCATATGTATGTATCTTAGATTCTAGCTTGATGTCTAATATCAATCTTTATAGTTATTTCTTGAGAATTGAACTACTGATTTATCTGGATGTATTATGTTTTGGTGTTCTTTTTTTTGCTTATCGTATTGGTGCACTGTAATTTCTAGCTTTTATTGATTAATTATTTTACAGACTGAATGATCTGTGTCAAAAAAGATAGATCAATCTCTAGAGCTTCAAAATTATTTCTAGGTTTCCAGAAAAATTATTTTAATCGGCACATATATCTTTATTGATTATATATTTAGGAAAAAGTCCGCAACTCGATCTATTGATCAACTTCACTTTGGTTTTGTACATTGTCCCACACTCTAAACACTATATATGAATCAAGAATATCTGTGTTCTAGCTTGGTCCTATTCTATTGCTTCAAAAAGTGTAATTCCTAGCTACTAGCGAGATTAATACGAGTATATAGTTGTCGAAACATGTGTATGCTGTTAGTAATTCAACTACTCCGTATAATCTAATTTTTAAGGGGAAAGACATTTGTAATATGCTGCAGTTATTCAGTATATCACTTCCAAAACCAAAGTGCCTAGTATTAACTCGAAACGCGTAAATATCAGTGGCGGAGCTAGAAACTTTTACCACGTGTAGCAAAAAGGAAAAGATCGAGGCTCGCTTTCTTCCGTAACCCGTTGACTTCAGTTAAAACTAAAAAATCTAGAGTCGACAGGTAGAAAATCGAAAGTTAGTACATTCATGACTTTACTTGGTGTCAAATTGAAGATTTAATCAACTTGTGAGCCATTCGAAGTTATAAACCTTATAACATACGAAATTCAGTTAGTGAGCCCATTAAATAATTGAATGAAACTTAAAAATAAATTATTTGGGAGTAAAAGATGTGTTATCTAGTTAGAAAAGTATAGTGCTTATGTGCTCTCATGCTATTATTATATGCATATCTATGGGTAAATAAATTAATAAAGACTCTGAAAAGTGAGAATTAACTGGCTTACATAGATTTGAACTAGTGAAGTAGTGATGCTGCGTTTAATTGAATGCACTAGCCAACTAAGCCGAGTGGTGATATTCATTAATTAAGAGTTGTGAGTGAATTAATTAAAGAGGCCAGTAGCATTATTGATTAACCAAAGAATTTCAAAGAAAGTTATACTTGGTCGGTTAAATTCATGTGTTGCACATGCAACACCTTGCATCAAAGTATATCCGCCTCTGGTAAATATTATGCAAAATTACCCGATTAAGATGTCCCGGAACCTTTTTTTGAAACCACAGGAATGTGTTATGTAACAAGTAACATCTACATACTACATATGATCATCTTTCAGCAACTGCTCGTTCAATATCTTTGTCGAAACTGTACAGTAGACACGTATATGCATATACACATACATACATATCATGAAGACAGAACTTGATCAAAGTACATTTTGATATGGTGCAGATCGACACCCAACTCAATGATATTATTTGTCATTTTTATTCTGTTAAAATGATAAAAAAAAAAAAATGAAACCACTATTCTCAAGTATGAAGTGTGGAAATGCTTACGTTTCTCACGAAGAAGGATCAATAGGGTCAAAGTGGTTTTGGGTAAAACAATGTGCAAGTATATGGGTCAAAATGAGTTGGGTTGACCTGTCAAGATTTAATTTCTTATTATTTTCTTTAATGATTTTTTTTTTTCTAATAAAATAAGATTACATACACTTTTCATAATATAACCTATTGGCTTATTAGAAATAAAACTACTCCATCCATTCCAATTTTTTTTTCAATATTATTATATATATCTGTGTATGATAGCAAGATTGTCTACTTGTATAAAATTACTATAAAAAGTCATTAAGCTCCCTATTTTACCCTCATTTAATACTTTCAATAATTTATTTCATTAAAATTTCTAATCAAATTTGACTTGAGTATAAGGACAAGATTGACATTAATACAATACATCTTAAATTTAACAAAAATTTATAGGAGACAATATATATGAAACGGAGGGCTTAATTTTTTTTATTGAATTAAGTAATAATATAAAAATTGTAAGCATAAGAATAATATAAAAAAAAAGTAGACAATGCCCAAAGGGTTTAACGACTTTAATCAGAGAAAACATAGGATTTACCTAGATTTGAGTGTGTTTTTGAAACCATATATACCCTGCAACTCCATCAACCTTCACATCTTCCTTAAATTGTCTTTCCCAAACACACCTTTCCTTTTTTCAAACCCACATGTCATTTAATCTCCGAAATATAATGTTTACATAAAAAAAAAAAGGTTTAACAAATTTAATAAAAAAAAAAATGTGATCAAAAGACTTCTATATCATATTCAAAATCTTTGATGCCAGTAAGTGCCAAAGGTGTAAACTAAAGACGAAGCGTTGAATTGGGCATGTTAATTTCTGTGAGTTTTCTGCTTCACAAATTTCTGGTCGATGCTTGAGTCTTTGTTTAACATTTAGATACGGTTGGTTACTTAGTTGCGATCATCATCATATGAACATGCAATTTTTTATTTTGACAATAAATAGTTTCGTGCATACAATGGAGGTCAATTTAGTTACGTACACACTAAAAAAGTCAACGCATAGTTACATACATTTACAAATACTTAACCCTAAAACAAAAGAACAAAAGAGCATGACTTGATGCATATATACATGTGTTTGACAGTTTATTACTATAAAATCTAATTAAATCAATGTTCCTGATTACAAGATAAAATGTGAACACTTTGACAACAAAATATCAGATACAAGTATACAACTGTAAAAAAGATCTGGGCTAGGTTTCATGAGCCCCCACCTACCAATTGTACTTGGATGTTCTGTCTTCAAAATCATCGTATCAACTATCAACCTTGACACTTGTTATAAATTTTACATTACATACAAACATCATATGTATGTATTTAGCTAACTCCGGAGTATATATTATACTTATAAAAATGTCTTAAGTTCAAACACCACAGGCTTCATAAACCCCTTTAGAGCCGCAACCCTCTTCTAATTAAATGATGAAAATCAAAATTTGCATGATTTATGAATAGTGGACATTTAGTATAAATCTCGTAAATTAGTGACTCACCAATCATATTGTATTATACTACAATATGAGTAAGTACTACCAAAGGGCATTTGGCTTAGCTGTGGAAAACCCTTCAACTAAGAGGTTGTAGCTTTAAGCCTCGTCATAAAAATGTATATATTTGTGTGATGTATATATTATGTTAGATTGTAAGGTTGTCTTTATTAAAAAAAATAGATATGAATAAGTACTAGCTACTACAATATGTAAAATTTTGGCATGCTAGTTGACCAGAAACATGTCTTAATTCGGATATCAGAATAAGAAAAGGATTTCAGATATCAAAGTATAATAATAATAATAATAATAATAATAGTAGTAATAATAATAATAATAATAATAATAATAATACTAAAAAAAAAAGAAAAAACTTATAATTAAGTACAATTAAATGCATAGATAGGTGGACAGGATTAGTGTGATGTCAACATCATTGATGGTCCTGATTACAAGATATAAACACAGTCAATAACCTTGTACCATCTAAAACTAGATAGAAACAGTAAAAGATTTGTGTTAAGTGTCCCCAAAGTCATGATCAACTTCTGTCTCGGTAGAGCATGCATGTATATATGAACAGTGACAAGTTGTATTTACAGAAAAAAGATTATCAAAGAGACAGAATTAGAGCTTGGGGAACACAAAGGAATATATGAGGATATAATTAGTTGCAGAGTGGGTGCTAAACGGTACTATTCTGATTATTATGTGAAATGTCATCTCTTTGTGCACAGTTTTATTAGGTATTATTTATCATCTATCATTATTTCAAATGGTTTTTAACAAGGATGTACATCATCCAAACCCCTAGCTAGTTAAACTAAGTCATTTACATTGCTAATTAAAAACACCATTGTGGGTTATTAGAAGGATAAAATGGTTCATATAAATTAAGTAATTTACAGACTTGAATTGTTACCATCAGAAACGCTTACGTATGTCCAAGGGTACGTGCAACTATCTTCTTAAACTAAAAAAGTTTCGTATAGGAACGGTCTATTGCTTCTTCAATCAAAATATAAACTTCGTTCCCCAAACAAGATTGTGTAATCAGAATTAGTCGGCATCACGGTAGATTAAACTGGGATATTAATAGAATTCTAGTTAACCCATCTCCACTATATTGTTTGAAAGGTGAAACTATAGAAATGATCAAGTACATTTTTAATAGATATAGATTTTATAGTAGGTTGCAGTTTGATGTAGGGTGAAAATAAGATAAAACAAATTAAACTTGTTGATTCTAAGAATACCCAAGAATAATCTCTTCCAACAATCGTTGATTCAAACGAATATCGACGTTATGAACAATTACAACTCAATTGCCAAGCAAAATTGAGAGCAAATTTTATTATCATCAAAAACAAAAACTAAACTCCTATTCTATTACCACTTAGAACCTTATAAATATTGAAAATTAAGAAACCAATAACTCTTGAAGATCAAAAGTCTCGGATCAATCAAGAGTTGCAAAACAATTAAATAAAACGTTAAAACATAATAATGGTACTAATTACCATTAAGATAAAAATAAATGTGTGAAGTGTTCTTTGGTTCACAAATATCATATCTCATCTAAAATAGTAATTAGTTGTTGAAATAGCATATAATTGTTTGTTACCCAAATTAATTTATGATCTTTAATCGGTTGTTTGTATCTCGGGACCATTTCCGCATCACAGTTTAGCTCTTTATGTTGTTTTAATGTACTTCAAAGTTATAACTTTATCACATTATAGACTTTTTTTAAAGCATAAGAGATTAATTTCATGTCTAGGGCTCCGCTTTAACATAATCTTTTCTGCTCATTAACTTCTATATTTGTCTGATTTGTCACCATTTACAGTTTTTTTTGGGACGGCAAACCTACAATATAACACACGATTATGTACAACCACTACGATATTTACAACTCATTGCTTCAAATGAGGCTTGAACCCCCAACCTCTAGTTTGAAGAGTTCCTCTCATACCGCTAGGCTAAGAGCCCTTTGGTCACCATATACATTTGTTGCACGGAGATTCTTTATGTTGTGGCCCCTGAAATCTTGAATCTACTATCTTGTTCCCTACAATTAATTTGTTATGGATTGAATCCTTATTGTGAGTATACCCCATGGGTAGTTTGGTAATTTAAGTTTTATTTACTTCTCAACCCTTACGGAATTGAAAGTCGTAAATCCACTTCTAGCCACCAAAATCTGTGTAATAGTTTTTGATCCTCAAGTTTTCCAGAATTATACAAAGCAGATCCATAGAAGATAATTGAAATTTTGTACTTAGTACATAAACTTGATATATAGCTGGTTGGGTTGCCTTATTATATGCTACGAACCTACCAACAAATTTGTGGTCAATCATGTAACCTTTGATTCAAATATGGATATCATTTGGAAGTCGTTATAAGACCGTCTACAATGATAACACAAGATTGTGAGTGTCACATTAGCACAATGTTGTGTTATCTCACAACCTTTACAATCGTAACTAAAAGTTGTAACTTGTAGGGGTAGCTAGGTACCACTAAATTGATTTGTTTTTTTTTTTTTTTAAATACAAATACATTTTTTTTTAGAAAAAGAAAAAAAAAAGTTTTGGAAATAATAATAATTTAAAAATAATTTTTCAAAAACAAAACCATTGGGAACGGTAAATAAAAGAATTTTTTTTTTAATACAGTTGGATTTTGAAAGCAAAAACGTTTTATGTTTATTTTTATAATTAAATACAGAACGAAAAAGAAAAAAAAATATAATATTCGTGTGTGGGCGTGTGACCCACAAACGGGCGTACTCATCTTCGTTCTCCCAACACAAACGGGCATACTCGTCTTTGTTGTGACGTTCTGAGCTCAATATGATGCGCAAAACAGTTGCGTTACCATGCTCTAATCTATACTATATTATAAAGAGTTTAAGCCATTGTCTTAAAGGGAGAAGTAGTAAATTATTATTCTACTCTTTTAACTATCCTATCTATACTATTTTATAAAGAGTTTGAGGCATTGTCTTAAAGGAAGAAATTACAAATTACTATTTTACCCTTTTAACTGTCATATTTTACTTTTAAATACTTAAATTAAATAAATGCAATTTATTATACAATGAAATATCTCATCTCATATGTATTTATTGGTTACAAATATAACACAATAAATATTTGTCTTTTTCATTACATATATAAACATTAATGAATATTTAAATGTATGTTAAGATTGTTTTAATACATATGTTATTTACGAATTATAACTCACTTTTATTTTCTATATATCTTTTATACCAATATATAAAGAATCTGTTGAGTCACTGGTCGCTGACCATGATTAAGTCACTGGTCGCTGATCAACTCAACTATTCACTACTCAATGAAGAAATGGATTGTATCGAAGCTGCTGTTTCTGATAGTGGGTTTCGCTGATCGTCATTCATTCTGTTCGATATTCTGAGGAAGATTTAAAGCTCAACTTGGTGTGTCGCTGATCAACAACAGCGAGAGCCTTACTTCTTCAAATCAATAAAGGCAAAAGTCACTGCCAGAATAACAGCTAGTCACTGAAGATCTTTAGTTCAATTCATTCTACAAGAGCATGTTAGCTCGCAGTGAGTGAGGAGGATTGCTGCATCTTCAGTGACTATTCAATAAAGCCTCTCAATCATCAAGTACTAAAAAGTATTGTACTTATCTATACATCAGCAAGAGTGTTCCAGTTCGAAGTATGTCCGAAAGATTACGTGGCAGCAAGTGATTGGTTTTAAGGTAACGAGATATTTGCGGTAACAGAATTGGGACCCGCAGAATGTCGGTTCATCAGAGTTCAAACCAATCAAGCAGCAACACGTGTCTTCCAAGATCCTATTTTGTAGGCGATATTTTAGGAACTCTTGTAGTATAAATAGTTCAGTGTTTTGTACTGTAGAGGCTAGTCGTGATATGCACCGTTCTTCTGTTTGTCAGAGAACTAGTTTGTCTAGGTGTGTATTAAGACTCAGCGAGGTTAACTATCAGCGCGTATGTCCACTGTAGTTAATACTCTTCATTGTAATAATTTAGCTAAGTGTTTGAATTGGATTAACTTTGGTTAATCCATTCCGCATTCAACACTTCGTGAATTTAATCAATACAATTCACTTTCAGCTACTATTACTTGTCGTTCTTTGATACTGTTATATCTTTAATCTGTTATTCCAATACCGTCATACTCTGTTATAGATAATCAATTTAAAACAAGCTGAAACACTTGGTAAAATCTGAAATTGTTTTTAAATTGTATTCAACCCCCCCTTTTTACAATTAAACTTTACACTTTGTGATTCCAAATCACTAACTAATAGTGATTACGGGACTTTCAGAATCTGTCATCAAATTCTCAACTATAAAAAAGAAATACTTAGAATTTATTTAATATACATTGAAATATGTTATTCAATACTTAAAACATTTAAAATGAATCCAAGTACTTATATATGTTAATATACTGCTGCTATATAAAGGATTTGAACATTTAATTTGAAAAAAAATATATACTATATTAGTATACAACATTATATCCATAAGTGAAATCATTTTGTAACTATATTAGATATTTGTATCTTAATTTTATTTAACTTTCAATTAATATCATTAAGGATTGCGATGTGAGTCGAGTTAGGTTTGCAGGTCTAAAGTTCACAATCTAAACCCGGAAATAATTTGATAAATGGATTAACGAGTCACCCAAACCCAACAAAATAAATTAATGAATTGGCACCTCGGCGGGTTAAGACTTGAGAATATAACTCTTCCTCATTCATTTCACGAAAAATTTCAAGTTTTGTTGAGAATTATTACCGTCATTTAGAATCATTTGAAATATAATGCATATAAAATAATGTACAAATTGATATACTATTATTGTTTTACACTTTGCTCAAGTACAATATGTCGTTAAACAAATCTATTGTGAGCACTGCTGCATTATGTAGGTAAAATGCTAGTCTTGTGAAAAGAACACGCAGAGGATTTGCAAGTCACATGAAATACAATACTGTAATACTTGATCAGTGGTCCAATTAATTAAGTCCGTCAACAGGTCCCGATTGGGTTGGGTCCTAAGACTGGCCAATCTTGGGCTTAATGGATCTGAGCCAACTAAAACAGGGCCATAACTAGGCCTAAAAGCCTAAAAGGTTTAAGTTAGCTTGGCGTTTTTACTAAGATAATCTTTGCATACCAAAACGTACTCATTTGGAACTTTCTAGCTGCAATTCAATAAAATCTCAACAAAGAAGGAAAACTATATACATGATATGTAGGTCCTAGTTATGGCACATTTGAATTATAATGAACAACAAGATTTTGTAATTGAAGATCCTATTTATTTATATTTTAACAATAAGGCTATTACGGACATGATCGATAACCTTGTTCGAGAAGACGTAACAACAGCTGAAAACGTATTGTAATTTGACGTCAAGCAGCTGGCTTCGAGAACAACTGGAGGCTACACCAAATGAATCCAAACTAATAACACAGCTCCTCGCACACGCTAAATAGTAAAATTTACCTCATCAACTAAAGATGAGGTCATGAGGAGCATTAATCCGAATTATCATCATTTCGCCATATTGAAATTAAACTCAAACTGCTTACTTGTTTAATAGATAAACGGTAGACACAACAGAGCGACATGACAGTCAGCAGAATCTTGGCTAAACCAGCAAATGCGGAGAGGGCGAAATGGAGTGTCAGTTTTTGACCATGCGAGAGTAGACCTGTAAACGAACCGAACGAACACGAACGGAGTCTACTCATGTTCGTGCATTAAGGTTTTGACGAACAAACGAACGAAAACGAACGGATAAGCGAATGGATTTTGTGGTCCATGTTCGTTCACTAAGAAAATTTGTTTGTTCACGAACACAAACGAACGTACACGAACAAACACATAATTTAATGCATTTCTTCGTTAATACCTTAAACGAACCTCAACAAAAATAACCGAACATGTATATACACATCTACACATATATGTTATATAACTTGAAACTTTGCAACGCATATTCAACATTACAAAATGATCACAATATGAAGATAAACTCATTTGCTTGGTCCGATCGTAGGTAAGAGCAGCAGATCTGGAACTAGTGGAAGGAGAGAGTGGAGGGAAATATGAGAGGGAAATGTGATAGGAAATTTGAAGTAAAAATATCTAGATGTTTAATATTATTAAATGAAAATATCTAAATATTTAATAAATTATATTTAGAATTTAGCTTAATCAAAATAAGATATACAAATATGTATTAATTTAATTAAACTGTTAGTTAATAAACGAACATTTAACCGAACATTCACGAACATGTTATCAAACGTTCACGAACATAAATGAACGAACGAGACATATGTTCATGTTCGTTCATATAACGCAACGAACGAACATAAACGAACTTCCCGCTGAACGGTTCGCGAATAGTTCGCCGAACGTTCAGTTCGCTTACAGGCCTATGCGAGAGTAATTGTGAACGTTATCGGAATCGTTTTTTTTTTTTTTTTTTTTTTTTTGAGGTCATACAAAACAGCAGCTCACAGATTTTATAGGCTTATCATAAGATTTATATATATATAACTTTCACAGAAATGTCAACAATTTTTTTTTTGAATGGCCAAAATTTATATTGATAAAAGATGAACATCTAGCAAGAAACTAGACGTCAAACAAAACAGCAACAAATCTAGAAGTAAACAACTATAAAAATCTAGACTCTACCCTGGGCTTTAACTGCGAGGACTGCAAAAATAGTGAAAAAACTCATGCCTTTTACAGCTAGGCCTAGACACGAGAAAAAACCCCACTAAATGGAGGTCGAGCCACTGGTTTTCACTCCATAGTGTTTTTGTTTTTTAATGGTTGCATTTTATTTAAAAAATGATTATTAAATGTATTATTGTTATAACATTAATAATCAGCAAAATATCAACAATTAGTTTGTAAAGGTTGCATTGTATTTAAAAAATGATTATTAAATGTATTATTGATATAACAATTAATAATCAGCAAAATATCATTGATTTAACATTTTAATAATGATTAAGTTTCTTGTTCAACCATTAAAATTTTATATTTAATAATTTCAAATGTAAAATACAATGATAGTTACTCGGAATGTGTCATTTTTATTGTAGTATCCATAACGTTATTCTGTTTAAAGAACCATATTTCGGACGTAAAATGCAACGTAATCACAATATTTCGGATGTGCGTGTCAACAAACTAATTGGAGCTGTAGCTGAAGATCGTGGTTGACGATTCTTTTAAGAAGCCACCTAAAAAAGCTTTCATTTCAGAGGTTTCTAGAATTCTTTTTTCGACAATCCCCTTTTTATTGTTACCAAGCAGACTTACAATTCATAAGGATGGAAGATTATCAAAAATTAAAATCTTAAATTCTCATAAGCAAAATCGTGTCCGCCAAAGACACCATTCGTTCCGTCATAATCTTTAAACTACGATTATAGTGATTGGATTTATATAATATCTAAAGTGAATAAAATGTAAAAAATAAGTTTTTGAAAAAATAAAAAATAAAATTGTATAGAACAAAATATAAGAAATCGGGTGAAAGGCCATAAAATTTTTGAGACAATGTGAAAGAAGGAAAGTGACATGACAACCTGACAAGCAGGATACATTTACTAACAGAGTGATGATTTCCCAACAAAAATTAAAAATTGTCATTTTCATTTGGGCTTTTTCTTCTGGGCTTTCTACTATTGATCCATCATTCTTTATAATCTGATTTGACACCATCCTACATTCCTACCAGGCTACCACTTACGTTTTTTTTTTTAAATTACTATGGTGAAAAAAGTATGTCCGGCTGAGAGGGTGTTTGGGGCGGCGTTTGAATTTGAGCTTCTGCGTTAGCTTGCAGCTCCAAATTCATGGCTTTTTAGCTTTTAGCTTTTTAACCCTTTAAAATAGTGAAAAACTCCTCAATCCAAACACTAAAAAAAAGCTTTTATGCGTTATGATAACACAAAAGCTAAAAAGCCATCCACTAACGCTCCCCCAAACACCCCCCGAGTTTTCGTGGTAGTGACGTATCAATGTTCAACTATAGTATTATACCATGTTGCCTTGAGGATTAATGTAACATCCCAAATTTCGTATCCTTAAAGTTTTAAATTATACGATTTAATTGTTAAGTTAGAAGGACTAACTTTGAAAGGTATTTTGTGTCTATAGGACTTGAGTTACGAAGAATTAAGTCTTGGAGGGACTGAACATGTTAAGTATGATAAGTTGAGGGATTTATGTGAAATCAATAACTGTGAGTCGGTTTTAAAGTTCCAGACAATGATAACTACGGGGCACGAAATAAGATTTATTCTTAAATATTAATATGGATATGTACGCATCATTTTTTTAAAACCTTTGGAAGCTCCAGGAGCTTCACGATGGAGAAGAAAACATGAAGAAACTCTAAACCCTAACCTAGAATCATTCCAAAACATCAAATTGAAGCTAGAGATCTTGAGTTTATCAATGATTAACCAATCATTCACATGAGGTAATCTATGTTCTTAATGTTTTAAACCTAGAAATTGGGTTTTCAATGAATTTAAGAAATTGATGAATTTTAATACGAAATTAAGATGTATTATGATGAATTAATGGAGTAGAGACGTTTATATGATTGTTATTAACATTAATTCAACCAAAGAATGGATTAATTAAGGTGTATGTGAAATAATCAAAATGGGTTTTGATGAAAGAAGTATGAATTGATGTTAATATGCATTAATTAGTGATTATACATGTTGTTAGAACATTATTATGAAGAATTGAAGTAGTGAATCAAGTGGTTAATCATGGGGATTAGTTATGCTTATGATAATGATTAAGTTAATTGAAGTGATTATGGTAATCACTAATGATGATCAAAATGGAATACAAGTAATCAAGTTATGTATATGATGATGTAAGTTATGAAATAAAGGGTTAAGTGTAATATGATCAATCCATTAAGAGTGATGAATTGATATTGTTGAAGTATTGGTTATAATGATTTCTAGTTGTTAAATGTGTTATTGTATCTATGTATTATATGCTAGGTGGTCAAGAATGATGGATGGGCTATTCTAGAGTGATATCATGTGTTTGCTTAAAAAGGCAAAGGTGAGTGATACGAGAATTACTTGAATAATGATTGTATGCTCCGAATTGCTTACGAGCAAGAGGTTCATACAATCGTTTGGAATATTGTTTATCTTTTATAGTTGTTTCTTATGGTGGTTCTTATGTTGTATTGTATCTTGAATCTTAAGTTGATATTTGTTGTTGACCATAGTTGTTGATTGTTGTTAGTAGTTTGGTTATTTGGAAATAGTATAGTATTATGTGGATTATTGAAGTATGTGGATTATGTGAAATTGTAGCATTATGTGAATTAAGGAAGATTATGTGAATTAGGAGAATTATGTGAATTAGGAGGATTATGTAAATTATGTGGAGTATATGGATTTAGTATTGTAGAGATTTGCTTATTACGAAATAAATGAATATCACGAAATAAGTGCTTAGCACTACTTGGTATCTATAAAGCTTGGTATCCATATATGATTGGTGCCATGCTTATTTGTATCTATTGGATCATGAATCCGTACGAAATATGGTGAAATCTCTATTGTGGCTCAATACGATTTATTTAAAGGAAATAAGTGTTTATTTGATAATTGTATCTTGTGGGTTGTTTTGGTGAATTATTTATTTGATTGCTTGTATACTCACTAAGCTATATGCTTACTCGTATCAGTGGTTTTATGTTGTAGGTGTTTGGTTTTGTTGAACCAATTGGATGAAAGGATTCAAGAAGGTAGCGTGGATAGAAACTTGTGATGTTATTAGACAAGTTTCTCATTCTATTGAATTGTCGTTTTGAATTACCATTGTATAAATCGCCCAAATTATTATGATTTTGATATAATGTGTCATCGTTGTATTCATTTGAATATGTATAAATCAAACGTGGATTTCAAATGGAATAAAATGTAGAAATTAAATGGGACCAAAATTATGAATGACTTTACTATAAAAAATAAAAAAAAACTGTTGAATTCAGGGCGTTTCAAGTTGGTATCAGAGCGATGGTTTAAGAGAATTAGGTAATCCACAATAGGATTGCCTAAGCTTAAACCTATATGAATTATTTGAATTGTTATCTTAATTATGAGTAGTAATAGAATTGATTGCTTGAATTGATATGATTCCCTGTAGCGAAATATTTGATGGTTAATATGTGTAGAATTAATAATAGAACGTTTAATGAGGTCTAGAACCTTATGTAATAGGATTTGGAATTTCATGATTTGTTAAAATAGTAATTAGCCTAGTCATTGAAAAATGTATCTTTGACTTGAAAATGTCAAACTGGAATATGAGGGTGTCAAATTGGGTAATAGAAATATTATATAGTGATAATATGGTTAGATGTTGAAATATATGGATATTGATCATAGTTTTGGTGAAATTGTGATCAATGGGTTAAATATTGAAATATGATCTAATTGGATGATCATGAATCAAGAAATATAGTACGATGTTAAAATGAATCGAAATCAAGTGTCAAATAGTTAAATTTTGTTAGAATCAATGAAAGTGTCCAAATGGACCCCCAAATGGGTCAAGGTGTCAAAATGAGTAATGATTCAAGTATGGTAGTTGTGATTATTGATTTAAGTCATAAATGGATGTAGGAATATGTTGGCAAAAGACCAGAATCTAAAACCAAGTGGTTTAGAATATGAGTTGTCCACTAAATTGGTCCAAAATGACCATAATTTGGTGAGACGTCCGTTTTCTCGTAAAACGTGTAATTTGAAAAAGTGGAAAAATAGAAAGTTGCATTTTGGTTATATGAAGGTGCCTGCAAAATTTCAGACCTTAATTCTTTACGGTTTGAGAGATATTCGCGTTTAAATTTCGTATTTTTGCAACTAAAGTTGCAAGTCTGAAAATTTCTTAGGAACGCGATCCAGCCATCTTGACCCGGATCGCGTTGCCAAGTGTAAAACGGTGACAGAATATTTTCTAAAGGTGAACGCGATCCAGCCCTCTCATTCCGGATCGCGTTTTTATGAAAAATTTCGAAAGATTTTGCAAATTTTGAAAATGCACAAGTCTTTTCAGGGTCACGGTTTAGTGACGGATTTCATTAACTCAGAATGAGTTGAAATTCGCATGGTCACTCGGGAACGGCCCAATGATCAAAGCTATATACTATAGCCTAGTCAGTTTTGGGTATTTCGGGGTCGTTTGGGGCCCGAAAATGGCATTTTACAGTTTTTCGGACCTTGTTTCGAACTTTTGCTTTATGTTTCGAATTTGACTTTTGTTTCTTTAAGCTCAGGAAGCATTCCTGTGGCTAAATGTATTATTAGAAATTGTGTATTGAATCAAATATGTATCTAAAATCTATTCCTGGTGATCTACAGATTTGGAATATGAATTAAATTAATGAGAAATAAGTAATCCATCATATAAATGTGATATGATATTGTAAGATCCGATTAGTATTTTTATGTATTATTTTAAATTGGAAATAATTGCTCCTGAGGGAGAATACATGTATATGTGGTTAGTGAATTTGTTTTAACTATGGTCAAACAATTAACGAAATAAATTGTGGATATGTTTACGAAATATACAGATTGTGTTATTATTTTAAGTGATTAAAGAAGACGTTTTATACAACTATGTATTTGTTATTATCATTGTACTTTGTGAATTTAGTATAATGATATGTTTTTATTATGAATTGTGTAGTTGAGCTTTAGTGTAAAGATTCTTTATTACGAAATAACGATCATACGAAATATTAATTATTCGAAATATGTGCTAAGCACAAGGATATTTATGGACTGCGGGTCTGTTTGAGAGTTTAATCTCTACCTAAGCTCAATTGTTGTTTGATTTTGACTAGATGTGTAAGTGTGAAATAAATAATGTGAAATAATGACATGATTAATATATGTCATCATTATATGATTAGTTGTTGTGTGGTCAGAAATATATGTATTTAATTGACTGATGAATGAATCAAAAGATAAATTCATCAGAGATAAGTTGGAAGGTGAAATAAATGATATTGACTGGAATATGTGAAATTTCTTGCTTATGTGAAATCTATTAATTGAAATAAGCTGAATATATGTGATCAAAGTGTTAGCAAGTGTTTTGCTTGTTGGAGATCATTGTATTATGTGTTTATATGGAAATTACATTAAAACTGGATGGTGTGAAATAGCCTGAGAAGGAAGTGTGTATGACATAATCTGACGACGTTTGGCCAACGTAGTTATATTATGCTATTCACATGGAATTGTTGAGGCTGCTGAAAATCAAAAGGATTTAATGTAATTTTAGAAAGGTAGTATTGAATTGTATCGGATAAAGACATAAACATGTAAGCCTATGCCTTATGAATGAATATAGTATCAATATGATGTGATTTCAGTATGGAATATAGAAATAGTAAACCACTAGACTATAGTCATAATGTGGTACCTATTATAAAAGAAATAGATGTTAGTCGAAATAAAACAGTGTTCACTCCTAAACTATTATCTTATTATAAATTCTGTTATTAAAAGTAGTATGATAAATCTTAAGTGGGGGAGAATTTATTAAGTGACATGTAATAGGTTAACAGAAATAGAATTTGATTACGAAATAACATAATATAGAAATATGGTTATGAATTTATGATTGATCAGTTGCTAGCTGCGGTCAGTACTGATCCTGTATTAAAACTGATTACGAAATACAATGATTTTGGTATTCATGCTTTGCTGACGTAGCTAATATGATAATACGAAATATGTTGTTGTTAGTACTCATGTTAGTGTAGCTGGTGCTAACCTGTGTTGTGTCTAGTATCTATTTCAGTGTGAATTAATGCTAAATGATTATGTAATTAAATTAGTACGAAATAAATAGCTGGTAAATTATTAAGACTAATGTAATATACGTATTGGGTTGTCTGGAACTAAAATGAAATATGAATCAAAGAGATTTTGTAGATACATGAGTGATGTAGATTCATGTTATGAATCAATTGATTGTGTAAAGTATCATATATGAAATAAACGCTTCCGCACTAGTAGAGAAAGTATTAATACGAATCTATACAGGTGACATTCGTGAGGACACAAATGAAATAAGTGGGGGAGACTTGTAACATCCCAAATTTCGTATCCTTAAAGTTTTAAATTATACGATTTAATTGTTAAGTTAGAAGGACTAACTTTGAAAGGTATTTTGTGTCTATAGGACTTGAGTTACGAAGAATTAAGTCTTGGAGGGACTGAACATGTTAAGTATGATAAGTTGAGGGATTTATGTGAAATCAATAACTGTGAGTCGGTTTTAAAGTTCCAGACAATGATAACTACGGGGCACGAAATAAGATTTATTCTTAAATATTAATATGGATATGTACGCATCATTTTTTTTAAAACCTTTGGAAGCTCCAGGAGCTTCACGATGGAGAAGAAAACATGAAGAAACTCTAAACCCTAACCTAGAATCATTCCAAAACATCAAATTGAAGCTAGAGATCTTGAGTTTATCAATGATTAACCAATCATTCACATGAGGTAATCTATGTTCTTAATGTTTTAAACCTAGAAATTGGGTTTTCAATGAATTTAAGAAATTGATGAATTTTAATACGAAATTAAGATGTATTATGATGAATTAATGGAGTAGAGACGTTTATATGATTGTTATTAACATTAATTCAACCAAAGAATGGATTAATTAAGGTGTATGTGAAATAATCAAAATGGGTTTTGATGAAAGAAGTATGAATTGATGTTAATATGCATTAATTAGTGATTATACATGTTGTTAGAACATTATTATGAAGAATTGAAGTAGTGAATCAAGTGGTTAATCATGGGGATTAGTTATGCTTATGATAATGATTAAGTTAATTGAAGTGATTATGGTAATCACTAATGATGATCAAAATGGAATACAAGTAATCAAGTTATGTATATGATGATGTAAGTTATGAAATAAAGGGTTAAGTGTAATATGATCAATCCATTAAGAGTGATGAATTGATATTGTTGAAGTATTGGTTATAATGATTTCTAGTTGTTAAATGTGTTATTGTATCTATGTATTATATGCTAGGTGGTCAAGAATGATGGATGGGCTATTCTAGAGTGATATCATGTATTTGCTTAAAAAGGCAAAGGTGAGTGATACGAGAATTACTTGAATAATGATTGTATGCTCCGAATTGCTTACGAGCAAGAGGTTCATACAATCGTTTGGAATATTGTTTATCTTTTATAGTTGTTTCTTATGGTGGTTCTTATGTTGTATTGTATCTTGAATCTTAAGTTGATATTTGTTGTTGACCATAGTTGTTGATTGTTGTTAGTAGTTTGGTTATTTGGAAATAGTATAGTATTATGTGGATTATTGAAGTATGTGGATTATGTGAAATTGTAGCATTATGTGAATTAAGGAAGATTATGTGAATTAGGAGAATTATGTGAATTAGGAGGATTATGTGAATTATGTGAATTATGTGGAGTATATGGATTTAGTATTGTAGAGATTTGCTTATTACGAAATAAATGAATATCACGAAATAAGTGCTTAGCACTACTTGGTATCTATAAAGCTTGGTATCCATATATGATTGGTGCCATGCTTATTTGTATCTATTGGATCATGAATCCGTACGAAATATGGTGAAATCTCTATTGTGGCTCAATACGATTTATTTAAAGGAAATAAGTGTTTATTTGATAATTGTATCTTGTGGGTTGTTTTGGTGAATTATTTATTTGATTGCTTGTATACTCACTAAGCTATATGCTTACTCGTATCAGTGGTTTTATGTTGTAGGTGTTTGGTTATGTTGAACCAATTGGATGAAAGGATTCAAGAAGGTAGCGTGGATAGAAACTTGTGATGTTATTAGACAAGTTTCTCATTCTATTGAATTGTCGTTTTGAATTACCATTGTATAAATCGTCCAAATTATTATGATTTTGATATAATGTGTCATCGTTGTATTCATTTGAATATGTATAAATCAAACGTGGATTTCAAATGGAATAAAATGTAGAAATTAAATGGGACCAAAATTATGAATGACTTTACTATAAAAAAAAAAAACTGTTGAATTCAGGGCGTTTCAATTAATCGGCTAATTTTTTCATAACGACGAGATTTGTTATTGAAGAGAAATTAAATCACCTCTATCGTCATCCGATATGATGGATATCAATAAGATCGATATTTATTATACTTATGGATATGAATAAGTAACTGATCATATATCTCATATCTGAATGTTTAAACGCCCATTAATTGTAATAACTACGAGTAATATATATACTTTTGTCCCAGAAAAGAGTTAAACCATGATTTTGATGTGAAAGAATGACTCCTAACATATAAACTGAAGTTGACATTTCTTTGTCTGTTTGGCCTGCTCTTGAAATTCAATGAAAATGATTGAAAAAAGTACATATAAGGAGCTGCTACATACTTTAGTTATCATTTCTTTTTTATGACTAACATATATTTTTCTTAGAATGGAAACATTATGATTTCATCATCAAAACACAAAAGCATTTAGCAGATGTAATTAAGGCAAAGATAGATGGCAAAAGTATTGAACATTTTATCTAGACTTTAATGTACATCACTCGATCAAGGTCCTTGAGATTGAGTTTATAGTATTAGAGAATTAGTTTGGCCCAACCCGATTGTGGGTTTAGGGTCCATCAAGTCTAGGGTTTAGCTTGCTTATTAAGTTATGTGCTATTATTACTAGACAACCAATATTAGAGATTCACGAACGATCTGACTATCTGAGTATCACTTGTTGGAAAATTTAGTGAAATCATGTTGATTTCACTAATTTTAGACACATAATTATATATGTATATGTAGTACATATTTATACTAGTTTACGTATTTGCGTACTCCAAGATGTGAGCTTCGGAACGATATAATATGTGTCTAAATCGGAATTGATATGAATGAGATATTGATTCTCTAAGTAAGGTGTGTGATGTATGTTTTGATGGGTTATTGAGTTTGTCTCACATCGGTGGGTGAAGAAAACTTAAAAGGAATAACCAAGTTATATATAGAGGCATTTAGCCTCCATTTCAAGTATATACAAAAACACAACCTCTTAAGGAGATACAAGAATTCTCTAATGAAATCTTGGATAGTGTAGTCAAGTTCGGCAGTACAAACTGCTTTGGCCGTTGTACCCTGGGAGACAGACGACGTGTAGACGGCGAATCTGTTTTAAGGGAACCGTGTCTAACACGGGCCTCGGTCTTCTTCAAATATGTTTATTAGGCGCCGATCTTCTTTATGAGATAAGTTTTCTACCTATCTCTCGTATTTATGTGTTTTATTTTTAATTGTTTCTTATTCGTTTGTTTATTGTTTATATTTATATTATTTTATTTATACTTGTTTGTAACTCTAGTGAGTTACATTTTATAAACATTAATAATATATTGAAATTATATTCGGGTATGAAATATTTTACCAATAATCTTAAAACAGATTTTAATCGTTACCAGAATAAACTTTATAGAAATTTTGATGAGTATCTTTGAATAAACGAATTGTATGAAACAATTTAAATTTGTTTTTTTTTTCGTTTCACTGTGTTGCAAATCGATAGTCGATAAATAAATGATAAATAAGGATACTTACCAACTGAAATTTTGGAGTCTAATTAGTTTCCAAAATATTTGTAGAAACAATAATGGAATCAGTATTCAATATTTGGAATGTGAATTTATTATCTTAAAATCTAGATCTTCATTTACAAGAAATCCTTTTACGAAAATGAATGAATTGATTTTTCTGTATTATGGTTTAACAGTCAACACCTTGATTAATGTAACATCGTGGGTTTGTACTTTTATTCCACCGTGATGAAAAACCAAACCATGTGTGAATTTATATAACTTGTTGAATTAAACTAGTTTATGGTAGGGGTGGCAATTTGGGTCGGGTCGAGTTGATACGTTCGAGTTATCGGGTTGACGGGTCAGAAGTAGTTGACCCAGACCCGACCTAATTTTCTAATCGGGTTGAGTATTTCAACCCAATCCAACCCTGACCCAACCCAGTTGACCCAATTTTTTAACGAGATCAACATATATTCGGGTCATTTTATGTTAGTGGGTCAATTTCGGGTTAAATATGTTATATGGGTCACTCTTTAAATTTATAGTTCGTCATTAATAAAGATAAAATTGTCTATTAAATCCCCAAAAAATCATATTGGCTAGTATGTTCATCAAAATCTAGTAAAAAAACAAAATAAAAACACTTGATTCATTAAATTAAAATAAAACTTTTAAATTTTTAACCACATTTTTAATTTATTCTTCTCGGTTTCATGTCGGATTTCGGGTCGTGTCGGAAATTGCCATCCCTAATATGGTTTATGGACAAATAGAAGTTCAAATGTTTTATTTAAAAATAAAAGTATAAATATTTTATAATTTTAAATTTTTTTTTTTTATTTTCGGGTCATCGGGTTGACCTGATGACCCATCAGGTTACCCGAACCCGACCTGAAAAAATCAGGTTATCGGGTTTCGGGTTGGTGGGTCAACGGGTCAAAAAATCATGACCCAACCCGCTTATTTTCGAGTCGGTCTCGGGTCGTGTCGGAAATTACCAGCCCTAGTTTATGGGATCTAATAACCAATGGAATTGTTGGTCAAACGTATCATTGAACATGTTTATAAATTGAAAACATGTGCCTTGCATAAATGTGTATACTAGAATCGAGACCTTTAGCGATGACCAAAAGTCGTCGCTAAATGCCCAAAAATCGTCCCTAAAGGTTTATAGCGACGAGAAATCGTCGCTGATGTGTCGTCGCTATATTTCCGTATCTGTTGCTTATCAGCGACGACTTTCATTACTTTTAGAGACAAGATGGGTCAACAACCTTTCAGTTGCCTTTAGCGACGATTTGGGTAATCTCTAAAGGCCTTTCGTGTTATTTGCTCCATTTTCTTGTAGTTGTATTGAACTCAATTATTAAGAGAACTAGTATCATACCTGGGCGTTGCCCAGTTCGAGTTAGAAATCTTGAAAATTGATGATAGCATTTGCAAGTGTAGTCAGATCAAAAAATTGTTTACATATTATACAAAAAAACATGAAGAATACCATAGATGTGACCCGTTAAGGAGACTAATGACAAAAAAAATACTAATAGCAAACTATATATCATAAGCGATGTATTACGTTATGGTACGTCAACTAACATAGGTTTATGTCAATAGATTTATGTCATCAGTTTTATTCATGATACGTGTGTATTCTCAAGTTTTATCAATTGAACATTGTATTCTAAGATGTGTATTCTAAGACGTTGTTTTCAAAAGATACTGATGAATCTTATCAAGTTTATCAAGTTTTATCAATTGAACACTATAATATTATGTTACTAATGAATTTTATAACACTATAATATTATGTTACGTAGTTTGTAGTAGATGCATTTTTAAGTTGAATGTTAATGATCAATTGTATAATATTATAATTCATTTTTTTATTAAGGTTAAGTCAATTCCTGTTAATGATGATTATCACAACATTATAATTAATATATTATTATTTATTTAGATGATCTTATAATATTTTGTTTATAATATATTATTATTTTTTTAGATGATCATATATGTTCTTATATACCCTTGTATATATAAGGTGAATTTGAAATTTAATAGAGTACAAAATAGGATTTATAAAATTTAAAACAAATATGAACTTGAGTAGTAATTGTAAAAAAAAAATCGACCTCTAAAAATGGGGTAGGAGAAGTGAAAATGGGTAGGAGATGCGTACCTCAATATTAATATAAATAGTTGTGCCTCTCAAATTTAAGTAGGAAAGGAAAGGATGGGTAAATATATTTAGGTGTGCCTCCCAAATTTAGGTAGAAAAGGAGAGGTGTGCCTCGTAAATTTGATCTAAATTTTTTTATTTTCATAATATCATTAGTAATGTAACTTCCAACACCACTAGATAGAGATACAAGCTAATACAAATTAATGAAGTGGTTGCATAGTAAAGGTTTAATTAAAAAACATGTAAAAAATAAAGAGCATGTTATAGTTATTTGTTCAAAACCTCACACATTTCATTTCTACACCAATGTTTTATTTATTTATTCAGTTAATATAATACTTGTAGTTTTAACTTGAATGTTAATAATAAATTGTATAATATTATAATTCATTTTTTAATTAAGGTTAACTCATAATTTGAAAAGTTAATATATAAAATTTGAGTGTTTTATTAAGGTAAACCTCATGTTTGTTTCTTCCAGTAGGGAAAAATTCAACAGATAGAACTAATAGTTAGTATATAGAAACCTAAAATTAAAGGCAAATTACAATGGAAAGCACTTAAAAGGTTAAAAAAATCCAGTTAGGTTGATTTGAGAGTGTCTATATAAAAAAATTATGCCTCCAACAAAATCTAGTGGATTGTGCCTCCTAATTTCAATGCCTCCAACAAAATCTAGTGGGTGATTGCTCTCATGGCGTGCCTCTAAAAAATATAAATATGATACTTAGTTCCTAAAAATATAGTGTTGGCTCCCAAATTTTTTGGTGCCTCCCAAAAAAATATAGCTTGTGACTTCTCAAATTTTTGGATGGCTACCTCCTAAAAAATATAGTTTGTTGACTCCCAAATATAAAATTTTTGGATGGTTGTGTTCCAAAAATATACTATGTGCCCAAAAAAAAATATTGTGTACCTCCTAATTTGAGCCTCCAAATATGAGTGCCTCCCAATAAAATATAGCTTGTGCCTCCTAAAAATATATCTTGTTGCCTCACGGTGATGGTGGTGTGCCTAATTTGAGTGTCTCCTAATTTAGTTGAGTGCCTCCCAAAAATATACCCAATAAAATAGTCAAATATGAGTGCCTCCTAATTTGAGTGCCTCCTAATTTAAGTGCCTCCCAAAAAATTGTATGTGCCTCCCAAAAATTAGGTGTGTGCCTCCTAATTTGTGTGCCTCCCAAATAGTCAAAAATAAAAACTCCCAAATTGTACGTGTCTCCTAATTTGAGTGCCTCCCAAAAATATAATGTGTGTCTCCTAATTTGAGTGACTCCTAATTTGTGTGCCTCCCAAAAATATAATGTGTGCCTCCTAATTTGAGTGCCTCCCAAAAAATATATAGTG
Source organism: Helichrysum umbraculigerum (assembly GCA_949592205.1). Taxonomy (NCBI): domain Eukaryota; kingdom Viridiplantae; phylum Streptophyta; class Magnoliopsida; order Asterales; family Asteraceae; genus Helichrysum; species Helichrysum umbraculigerum. The sequence continues at coordinate 27,277,763 of CATIUR010000006.1, read as the reverse complement.
TGTGCCTCCCAAATAGTCAAAAATAAAAACTCTCAAATTATATGTGCCTCCTAATTTGAATGCCTCCCAAAAATATAGTGTGTGCCTCCTAATTTGAGTGCCTCCCAAAAATATAGTGTGTGCCTCCTAATTTGAGTGACTCCTAATATGTGGGCCTCCCGAAAATATAATGTGTACCTCCTAATTTGAGTGCCTCCCAAATAATTTAAGTGCCTCCCAAAAATATATAGTGTGTGCCTCCCAAATTATATAATGTGTGCCCTCCTAATTTGAGTGTCTATCTCCTAATTTAGTTGAGTGCCTCCCAAAAATATACCCAATAAAATGGTCAAATATGAGTGCCTCCTAATTTGAGTGCCTCCTAATTTAAGTGAAATTGTGCCTTCCAAAAATTAGGTGTGTGCCTCCCAAATAGTAAAAAAAATAAAAACTTCCAAATTGTACGTGCCTCCTAATTTGAGTGCCTCCCAAAAATATAGTGTGTGCCTCCTAATTTGAGTGACTCCTATTTGTGTGCCTCCCAAAAATATAATGTGTGACTCGTAATTTGAGTGCCTCCCAAATAATTTAAGTGCCTCCTAAAATATATATAGTGTGTGCCTCCCAAATTATATAATGTGTGCCTCCTAATTTGAGTGCCTCCCAAATAATTTAAGCACCTCCTAATTTAGTTGAGTGCCTCCCAAAAATATACCCAATAAAATAGTCAAATACGAGTGCCTCCTAATTTAAGTGTCTCTCAAAAAATTGTATGTGCATCCCAAAAATTAGGTATGTGTCTCCTAATTTGTGTACCTCCCAAATAGTCAAAAATAAAAAATCCCAAATTGTACGTGCCTCCTAATTTGAGTGCCTCCCAAAAATATAGTGTGTGCCTCGTAATTTGAGTGATTCCTAATTTGTGTGCCTTCCAAAATTATATTGTGTGCCTCCTAATTTGAGTGCCTCCCAAATAATTTAAGTGCCTCCAAAAAAATATATAGTGTGTGCCTCCCAAATTATATAATGTGTGCCTCCTAATTTGAGTTCCTCCTAAATAATTTGAGTGCCTCCCAAATAAGAAAGTCATTGAGTAACACGTATTATCAGAAATAGATAGTGACAGATTATCATAACCTCCCAAAATCGTAAATCCATAACCGTAAATCCATTATCGTAAGGTTGGTATTGAAAGTCAGCTTGATCCAATGGTTAATATTTAAAGTCAACTTAAGCACTTAGACTCCCTGGTGGCCATATATATGGGAAATTGAAAACGGGGGGGAAATGGAAGGGAGGGAAACAAATAAAAAAAAAATAAAAATTGGGAGGAACATTAAAATGAAAATGGAACAAAATATAATAAAAAAAAAAGAAAATGGGAGGGATGATGGAAAAAAAATGAGTGATATGAAAATGGAAATGGGATGGAGTGAAATATAAAAAAAAATGGGAGGGATTAATTTTGGGAGGCACAAACATCTTAAAGCATATTTTTGGGAGGCAGAGTCACTAAAATTGGGAGGCCCCAACTTTTGTTAGCAATATTTTTAGGACATACTTAATTTATTTTGTAACAGTTTACTTTTTGGAGGCTTTGCAAAATTTTGGGAGACACTTAGCTCGTGACACTCCCAATTTTAATTACTTAAAATTAAATTTTTTAATTTAAAATAAACCTTATCCCAGTTGGTCGACTTGATTTTGGGGGAGGCACCTCTTATCGGTTTTTAAGAGTTAGAAATTCTATTCTCTTTTAACTTTTTAAGAGTTACACATATTTTTTTTGGGAGGCAGCTCTTATCCATTTTTCACATTTGATTTTTGGAGTCACTTCTCTAATTTTTGGTACGCACCTCATGCACCTCTTGTGTATCTATTAGTTGTACTCTATCTATTCAATTTATATGACTTTATATGATAAAGTTTCAAATTATTAGTCTAGCTTAATTTAAAAAATGAATTATAATATTATTACATTAGGTAAATAAATAAAATATAAGTTGTGTTGGAATGAAATGTGTGAGGTATAATATTATTACATTAGGTGAATATTTTATTGGGCTTATTATGGACATGTTGAGAGGCTCAGCCCGTGTCCGACGTGATTGTATTATAATACCCTAAGTATATGAATAAACATAGGTGGTAAGTTAATATATAACGTGCAATTAATTTTATAATTAACTTGTTGCAAGGTCATCCAATAGACTCGGTCTGATAATTAGAACCAAATCAACATGTAAATCTAAATCTTAATGTACATAAAAGTAGAAATGTAAAAGAGCATGTGATGGTACATTTTGAATAATTCAACACTACTATCTATATTTAAGAGGATGAAGCTATCATTATTTACCACAACAAAACTAATACAACCATATCTCTAAAAGTTTACTATGACATCAAGCACATCACAAGATCGGTAATAGTTTTTTTTTCAAGCATGTCACAAGGTTCATATGAGTTTAGCTTATCATTCCACTTAACACAAACTTCCAGTATTTAATTAATATTATTTAGTGGTTAGACGTTAATTTACGTTGCTATAAAATTAATATTATCCATTTATGTTGATAACATTATCGGGTCCATTAAAACTACTTTGTAGGTAATGGTATGGGAAAAAAGGAAAGCGATTTAATAGAGTACATGGAGCTTCATGCTCGAAGCCGGTCAACAACTCCTATTTCGGTTATAATAAAGAATGATCTAGATAATAAACAAAGGATTCAGGAGTTGGCCCAATCTAGGTATACTAATCATGACAGTAGTGTTGCTGCCAGATTGATCCGGGTTGTACGCGCTAAGATCGAACCATCCAAAATTTGAATTCTATAGAAAAGGAAATGACGCGAAGGCAACTATAGTTTCTCAATAAGGTTATCTAGAATATATTAATGTCTCACTAGATTATGATTATGATGATGTCTTTCATGGAATAAAATTTATAATAAAATGATATATTTTAGTGGCTTTTTTATTTTGTAGCTTTTAGCTTCTCATTTTTAATGTATATATTTATGTAATATATTTATGAAGCTTTAGTTTGGGAATTTTGAGTTTGAAATGGGGCTGGAAGTTTGACTTTGCCCTAGAATTTTCAGCCTTGTTTTTTTTCCCTTTATTTATTCACTTTGTCCGTTTATTTTTTCCTCCAGATTTTAAGCCACATTTTTTCCACTTTTTTAAACGTTGTGTTTAGTAATTACCTTAAAATATTTAAAAAACTGAATTACCTTAAAATATTAAAAAAACCGAAATTTCCCTAAGTAAATGAGTTTGTTATCAATAAAATAAAACATATATTACAAAAGTTTATTTATAAAAGTTGTTAAATTATTTTTACACATGTAAAATAAATAGTTGAAGGCAAAAAATTTCTTCTATTATTTGTGTCTAATAGTATATTTTTTATTTATTATGGAGAGGCACAAAAAAATGAGTCAGGCACATGGATAAAAAATGGGAGGAAGGCACATGAAGGAAAAATATGGGAATTTCATAGGGCAAATAAAAATAAAAAATAAAATGGAGACTATAAATATGGAGGCACAAATATGGGAAAAAAATGGGAATTTCATAGGGCAAAGAAAATAAAATAAAAAATAAAATGGAGACTATAAATATGGAGGTACATATATGGATGGGAGGCAAAGAATGAGAGGGATAAATGGGAGGGACTAAGCGGTTAAAAAATGGGAGGCACTATAGAGGGAAAAAAATGAAGCCACATTATAATTATAATTGGAGGCACATGGATAAAGAAATGGGAGGCGGAGTAACAAAAGTAGGCACATTATGAGGAAAAAAAAGGAATTTCTAAATGGGACAAATAAAAATAAAATAAAAAATAAAATGAAAATGGGAGTCAGGCAAAAATAGGAGGGCAAGTGTTACAAAAATAGGAGGCAAAAAATCAGAACACGTGTTATCAAATAAATCGTGGAGGGATAATGATAACCGCCCTAAACCGAAAATCAACTATCGTAGGGCTATTATTGAAAGTCAATCTGATCGAAAGGCTCATATTTAAGGTCAACCTCACTACCTGGCAACCATATATATGGGAAATTAATGTGAAAGACCTTTTATACGTACGATATGGTTTAAAACCTATATTCGTAGTCTGTTTTGATTCCAAGTCAAAACATAAGAAATTCAAAATAGTTTGGTTTCATGTGACAATAATGTTTCTTTGTGTATACGTCGTGGATTACCAACAGTTTATCAAATCGATCATCGATTCATTAAACTGTTGCAAGCCCGTGGAACAGAAAAGGAATAAAATTTGTTTTGGAATCATGAAACTATACGTGTTGGTTTTTAGTTTGGATCTATCCAACCTGTATGTGTTGATAGTTGGTTATCAATCGAATCCATATGTGTAGGCATTTGCTCCGATTGACCCGTCATATTACCCGTAGGGTTTCGCTGATTGAATTACGTAATTTGTCGACCATTATTAATTACATGATAAGTGACAGTTTTGTATTAATTTTGGAGGTTACGAATTCAAATATATGATGATGTATCAAAACATAACTTGCCCGAAAATTCTGGCCATCTTGCAGATGTTGACAGTTTGACGAAATGGTGTTCATTTCTAAACGGATAGATATGAACAACTCTGGTGAACAGGTAGTTCTTGAGCTGGGCAAGTGATCATCACGCATGTGAATCTTGAGACAGGTTATGTTTACCATTCAGTCCGATCAAGGTCTTATTAGACTTGAATTCCTGAATTCAAAATTGGGAGTTTTATATACAGTTTTGTATACAGAGATGACTTTTATCTACTGTTATCTATTGGACGAATACTATCCATTTCTAGGACCAATAGTTGAGAACTTGAGATCTATAACTATGGTTGCGAGAGGATAGCATCAAGATAATAAGTATTCAATGGAACTCGAAGACGAAGTTTGAGTGTCATTGAAATATTAGTGATGAATGTGGTATATAATAAGATGTCTAATGTTCTTGATTCGGTTGTTGTTAATTCGAAACTACAACTACACGATATAGACAATGTATGCCTACAAATTGACATATTAATTATGTTGTTAAAATGTTTGTGTATCATCACGTTAACAAGCAAGATGTGGTTTGACAATTAATTCAAACACATCGATGGGATTTTTTATTTATTTATTCAAGTGGTAAGTTTTAATACCTTCTTGATTTTTTAGAGAATAGTTAATACGTGTTGTAAACGGCCAGCTACTTAAGATAGAAGTAGTTTGATTAACAATGAAATAAAACTTTAGAACAAGTTTTTTGACTATTCTAAGTTTTATGATGAGATGTGGATATGAGCTAGTGAAAGCCAAGAGCACCAACTGAGCTGCATACCACAATAGGTCGTTATTGGAAATATATCATGGATGTAGTTCATTTATATATCATGGATGTATAATCCCGTTATATAATTGAGTGTTGGAGATGGTCCTTGATGTCGGAGATGCCACATGCTTGTGGAAACCGATTGAATACTTATGAAACATTCGAGAGACGATTGCCACTTAATGTCATCGGACATTGATAATGGGAATTGAAACTGTAGAACTGAGGTTATCTACAATTTAGACCATGCTCATGAGAGATGTTTCATATGTTCTTGACATCTCTTAAAAGGTAACATCCAATAGCAAGTTGACTATGGATTAATGTACCATAAATCTTAGTGATAAGCTCGTGCTTGAGAACGAGAAAAGCCTCCTTTTGTTCCTTGCGGTTGGGACACTTGTAGGAGCATTGTCGATTATCACTCGAAAGGGATAATGATAATCATGATTGATGCAATTGACATATCTACTATTGAAAATGATGAGAACGTTAATAATGTTATAATTTCTCTTAAATTTTATCATGGCAATTTTATGAGTCCGTTAAATTATTGTGTTTGATTAAAACTTGCGATAAAAATGTTCTAGTTAAATTATATTATTACATAATGTATGGTTGTAAATTAGCGGATTAGTTAAAAGGTTTTATGGGTATAAAACTAGTACATTTCATGATAGATTTTTGTAACACCCCAATTTTTTCAGGAATTTAATTTCGTACTTGGGTATAATTTTATTATAAAGTATTATTATATAAATGATACAATATAATAGAAAACGTAAAATGGTTTCCCAGTTTCAGACTGTGTAGCTAAATGAAGTAAGGGTTTTAATAGGGAAATACGTGGGATATCTGTGTTTAATTCATTTTCTTCCTGTAAGCTCCAGAATATACACAGAGAAAATAGAAACCACGCAGGAACCATTTCCCATCTTCAAAACATCAAATTAAACCTTAGAAATCAAGCAAGTAATCTTCAAGTCTTCATTTCCTTCCTATTCCTAATCTTTGTAAGTGATCTTTCATTCTTTTTAACCTAGTTCTTGGGGGTTTTTAGTAGGTTTCCATGGGGTTTTGGTGAATTAGTGAAATTAACACGAAATTAGGGTTAGAAATTGTTAGAATTTTTGTTTATGAGTGTTCTTGAGTTAGTTTATGATGAAATTACACCTTGAATATGATTAATTGGTTATGGGTGTTCTTGAGTAATCATTAGGTTTTTGATTTAATATGTATGAAATAGTGTTAATTAGTTAAAAGTGCGATCTATGATGCAATTAGAGTATGAAAACTATGTTAGAACATGATTTGAGTGAAAGTGTAATGAATTGATTAGGTTAACCAAAGTGGGGGAGGGTTTACAAGTGGTTATTAGCTTAGAGTCATGAATTCCTTGAATATTAAACATGTTGTTATGTGGTATGTGTATAGGTACTAAGAAGTTGGAAGTGTTACCTTTGGTTATATATTGTGAATCATCATTTCAAGACTAAGGTGAGTGATATAAGGATTTAATCAAGTAATGGTTGTATGTGTTTCCGGATTACTCCCGAGTAAGAGGATCCATACAACTATGTGAAGTTAATTGTGATTATTTGTTTTAAATTGTTACTTGTGAATTGTTATGACATGAATTGATTGTACATGTTACCGGATAGCTTCCGAGCTAGAGGTGGGTACAATCAAGTGGAAGTTATTTGTATTATGTATATATGATTATAGTGATATGAATTGTGATTGTACATGTTACCGGATAGCTTCCGAGCTAGAGGTGGGCACAATCACAAGTTAGTGATATGAAGCTTATGAAGTTATGATGTAGAGTTGCTAGTTTCACTAGCATAGTGTTTATGTAGCCATGTTATGTATTATTTGATTTAATTTCTTATATGCTCACTAAGCAAAAGTGCTTATTGTTTAAGTGTTTTATGTTTTAGGTGAAAGTGGACAAGGAAAGGGGAAGACAGTTTAAGGGGATAGCGTTGATTCCATGATATTAGAGTATGGAAAGTTTTCTCTTTGAAGTATCGTTTTGGATAAGACTTGTGTAAAATCACCCTTCTAGACATGTTTTAAAAGTGAGTCATGGTGAGCCATGACTTATGCATTTTTGAAATAGGTTGACTTTGAAAGTCAACAACTTATGTAAATGATGTACATTATGGTCATGGAGTTTTAAAGTTAGTGTTTGAATATAACTAGTGTTTATGAAATGAGTGTATGGTTGAAAATAGTCAAATTGTATTTTCATTGGATATAGAGTGTTGACATGTAGTCAAACATTCTATTGGTCAATTATGGGTTGTGATTGGCTAGTCAATGAGTCAAAATAGTCATTGTGGGCCAACGGGTCAAAAATGGTCAAATTGGGTCTTTAAATGCACCTACGGTCTGAAACGGGTTAGAGAAAGGTAAAGGGTGTGGTAAAGAGTCTTACAACTTTGTCTTGGTATATATGGTATGTGGTCAAAAGCTCAACATCTCAGCCTTCATGGTTTGAGATTTGGTTAGTGCACTAAAATGGTCATTTTATTGTCAAAATTGGTCATACGTCCGTTTTCTCGATAAACGCGTATTTTGAAAAAGTGTAAAAAGGGAAAGTTTCATTTTGGCATATTGGAGGTGCCTGCAAAATTTGGTGGTCTAACTCGTAACGAGTAAAAAGTTATGCGCGTTTGAAATTCGTATTTCGGTATTAGTTTGTGCAGCCCTGATTCCCGGGAATGGGAGTCATTCCTGGGGAATCCGTATCTAAATGCTAACAGCAAGCCTGATTCCTGGGGAATGAGAGTCATTCCTGGGGAATCACTTGTAAATTCAATATTTTCTTATTTGAGTCCTTATTTGATTGAGGGAATGATATAACGAGTCTATAATATCATATTTTAGATGTGGGACTTTACTAAAAAAAAAAATGGTTCAAAATTTTGGGGCGTTTCAATTTTTAAACAGTTGACTTATGTAATCAATATTATAATTATAATTTAACGGGATTTTACAAAAGGTGATTTTGGTATATAACAATCTGAGATTGTTATATTCGTCATGATAATAATTGAAGCCTAAATTAGTTAATTTATTGAAAAGAGATAAATTTGAATACATCGGGTTAGAATGTAACACCCCCAAATTTAACAGTTTGCGGAAGCGAGTTTTGGGTGTTACTAATCAATAATCACAAGCACAAAGGATACAGTGAACGACTCTAAATGAGACGTTCGAAAAGTTATTACATTAATACATAAGTAATTCAAAATACAAGCTCGAGTTTCGTGTAAATTCCTAGAGATTCTAATACATAACAACTAGTACAAAAGTAATGTAATAAAATCTCCAAGCTTGTATATGCATGCGACTCGAGCTAAGTAAGCTTATCCTGCTGGGCATCCCTACTGATGCTGTGTACCTGAGAAGCATTACTAAAACGGTCAACCAAAATGTTGGTGAATCTCACAGGTTTATAAGTAAGTAAATAGTTTGAACACACAAGTAATATTTGTAAATCATAGCCAGCCAGTAAGTAACGATCACAGGTTATGCTCATCGTTCACTTAAGTTTTGATAAGTGGGTGGTTGCAGGTTATGCTAACTGTTTGATACCCTTTCCATGAGCCACCATAGTTGAAGCTTAACGTACAGTAAATAATAGTACCCCCGTGAATGTAATCCAAAACATTCATATGAAACGAGTAAGAAACGCCCGTTTCTACAGTAACGGTTCGTGGTAGTGCGTGCTACCCCGGGCGGGGATTGTCAGTCCCATATGGATCCATATACTAAAACTCGCGCTTAAGTCCATAACTAACAACTATGATTAAGGAGGATTTCAGTGGATTAGTCGAAACTCATGCAATTGGCGTATCCGTAATTCAGTAAGTAAGTAATTTATGGCAGCAAGTTAAGTAAGTGTGTTCATGTAAAAACAGTAATGCATCTCACCCCTGAGTAAAAACAGTAAAGTAGGGGCTGTAAGACTCACCTGAGTCTAGCAGACAATGCAGTAAGCAAGCAAAGTAGTATCCGAACTAGCAGCCCTTAGCGTCCTAACACGCATAAGGTTCAGTAAGTAAATGGAATACTTGTAAAGTATCCATGCTAGTTGTTCCCAAACTAGTTAATGTCCATTAGTTTGTTTGTACGTTTGTATTCGTTTGTAAATCGTAGTTTGTAGAAAAGTTGTACGGCCCGTTGGTATCGGTGTGTAATAATAATTCCATCCATTATTATTATGTATTCATAGTAGTTGTACAGTTGTAAAGTATACTCGTATAACTGTTTGTTTGTGTCACAGCGTGTAGTGTTCGTGTAAGTTCCAATGGGCTTAAACCCCAAAGGGTACGAGTGAAACCTCGTATGTGTTCGAGTGTAAGCTCGTTTTAGTTTGCGTGAAATCCTACACGTGAGTATTGAGTGTAAACTCGTAAGTCCGTATCGGGTGCAATCCCGTGTAATTGTACAAGTGTATGTTCGTTGGAGTGTAATCTCCTAAGTGTTTCCGAGTGTAATCTCGTGCGTGTGTGTGAGTGAAATCCCACGTTAAATTAAGTATAATCTTGTACGTACTCGAGTATTGATGTATACTTCCAAAAGTATAGTATTTTCATGTATAAGTCGTATCGTATTTAATTTGGTTGTTGAAAAGTGATTTTTAAACATTTAGAATGATTTTGGCCTCTGTTTTTAGGTTTTTGCGACACTAAATGCGACACAGCCCTTGTGTCACATGATTTATGCGACACAACCCTTGTGTCACATGGATGCAACTTAATGCGACACAATATGCGACACAACCCTTGTGTCACATGATTTATGCGACACAACATGTGACACAAGCCTTGTGTCACATGAAAGTTTGGTCCTATGCAACACAGCGGCTGACTTCGTTTTTAAGCTCGGTTTTGGGTCAAACGACCTCGGTTTGACCTGAAACTTTTACACAAGTTCTAAAATGACTAGATAACACTAGAAAAATTATTGTTTCGTTTCGGGAGGGTCTCGAGATTTCGGTTTTCATTTAACGTCACCAAAACACACATACTTGTACAAATCGATTTTTCTAGCAAAATGAGGGCATTTTGGAGGTAAACTTTCTTCACAAAAGTTGTAGGCAACGAAAAGACGAAGATTTCATGTTTAGGTTATATTTGCTAGTTTTGAACGTACGATTTTATAAAAATTCGAGAAAGGGACTGTTTTGAGTTTACGGTTTCGGTTTATACTTTCAAGTTTTAAAAACGAGTTTTAACATATCATTTGGACATTATAAAGCTAGGGGAACAACATACATGCAAAATAATTAAAATCGGAAAGTTTCGGAAGTCGTCGGAAAACTTACAAAGTCGTCGAAATGAGAAACCGAAAAGATAGAATCGTAGCCCTCGTTGCGGTGATCGTTGTTGCTCCTTTCCGTTTTGTGATTCAAGCTCGTTTTAGTGTGTTTTTCTAGAGAGAGAGTGAGAGCCGAGATAGAGAGAGAGTGAGAGAGTTGAGAGAGTTGGAGTAGGTGATTGTGTGTGTGGGTGTGTTTGTGTATGGAAGAAGGAAAGTGAGGGGGGTGTGTCCCCTTACTTTGGCCGGTTTTGGTGGGGTCCACCATGTGTGGATCTCACCAAATGTTGTTCCCTCGTGTTTGCGCTCCGTGCGGTGTTCGTTTCCCCGGTCGTTTAAACGTTAAAATAATTTTATACGCGATTAAAATATATGTTTTAAAATACGAGTCATCCCCCGGTATTTTGTTGGAGTAATTTGTTAAAACACTTGTTATTAAGTTATAAAATATAACTTTGTTTGTTTTGTCGGTTGGTCGAGTTTTCGTGGAGTTCGGTAACGTTTTATCTAAAACGTACGTTTTCGTTATATTATCAACATAATATAAAGTAGTAGTTTGCGTAATTAAATAATTTCACATTATTTAATAATTGTTTTACCAACGTCCGTATGTTTGTACAATTTTAGTTTTATACGATTTGAACGAATCGTATACGTGTATATATATATCACCTATATATATATATAAGTAAGTAACGTATTTAATCCTATTTCATATTAAATACAAGTAGTAAACACGTAATTAGGAAAATTTTAATTTGACCCTAATTTTGGGGTTGTTACATAGAATATGGTCTCAAATTTATGAAATTGGAAGACATGTTAGTGATAACAACATGACTTGCGGATATGTCATAATATGTGAAAATTCAAGTATGAATTTAACGTATGTCATTGAGATATTGAATCTAGCAAGATTCATTTATTGATTCTTGTCGACCTTATTGTTGTTGATACATAAATGAGGTTGAATAAGTAGCAGGATTACATCCAAAAATAACTTGACAATACGAAGTCAAGATTCTAAAGAGAGAATTGTATATATCTCTTGGAAAAAAAAAAACATCATAAGGTTATGGTGTTGGAAGTAATTCTATTTATCACAACTATGATATAAATCAAATTTTGTGATATGGATTGGATAAATCCAAGGTAAAGCTCTTTAGGGGCATTAGCGAAACTTCATAGATCAAAGGCATACACATTATGATTATGAAGGAAATAAAATTGAATGATTGATACGAGATATCGTATATGAGACACTCCTAAATGTCATTATTTATGATGGTATTTAAGTCTCATTAGTGGATTTTTGTTTAAAAATAAGAATGAGTATTGACAAGGGATATGCGAGATGCCTTGTAATAATAAAGCTATTAAGAATCAGAATGTTGCATCTTCTGTTCTTATGCTTAGGTCTTGAAGTCTATGGCATGCGAGACTTAGACTTGTTAATTATGATCTTCTGCAGAGATCAATTAACAGCGAACATTCCATTGTATGGAATTTATGTATAGACAAAACTAAATCTTCATTCGGTAACAGAAAGATTTGGTATATTGTGAAATCAAATTGATGAGACAATGATGCAAGATTGTTTCCGTGTAAATCCTAGGAGAACTATGGATATAAAGATATATATATCTTTTGTTATATTATTTCGGGATTTGAATTGCTCAAATGGAGCTCGGATTTAGGAGAGCTTATTCTAGTGTTGCATCTTTATTAGGATGCTTAAATTCTATGTTTCTAGGTCAAACCTAGAGTATAACTGAGAATTGCTCTGAATATGAGAAAGTTTTAAACTATATTTATATAGAGTTTAGTTAGCTTTCTAACGGCAATTAATTTGCATCATTTGTGAATATATGAGAAAGATAACAATATGCAAGACATGTGGGGGAAGTCAAGATAGATAATACTTCTTGTGCGAAATCCCATACTTGACATTCTTATAAAAAGGAAAAATATTTTTCAGAATAGTATAAAAATGTGGGGGTGTCTTGCAATTTGTTATGGAAAGACTCGAATTCTATTTGATAAGTGTTGCACACAAGGATCATTAGAATTGATTGGATGGGTATGCAAATGTCATAAAGAAATATGAATATTTATGTATTGACTAAATGATGTATATAAGGGTCATAAAACGAGTCATAAATTGAAAGGTAAGTAAATAAGAATATTATGATATTATGGAAGAATTCCAATCATGTTAAAGATGTTCAACCTACTTACCTATTGTACAAGTGGAAAGAGATGTATTATGAAAACTTTAGAAGTGAAACTTCTTAAGAAATATATGATACACTTAAGAGAGATATCCTAATGTGGCATAAGGATACTCATAAATTATCTTGTGATATGTAATATCAAAGGTTAAAGTGGAGATATGTTGAGATAATAGATTTAGTTAATACTAGATTTATTAGACTTTACAATCAAGTGAGAATTGTAATGACTAATTAAGATTGTCATAGTCAAGATAATACCACTAGAACAACTGATCTCTTTATAGGTTATCTTTGTTAACTTTATGAAGTTAATTGATAACATTTCAGATCCGACAACCATGGGGTTGAGAAGAGATCATGTTGTGGAATGAGACTAAAGCCCTTTAAAAATGGTTTATATGAAGGAAACCTAACCTAGTTGACTGGAGATCCCAAGATCTAGGTTCAATAGGACAACCTAATTGTATAAACTAAGGGAGATCACTGTGGAGGAGTTCTTAAACCTCCAAAGAACCATTTGAGGGAGTTATTCAACTTCCAAGTCAATTCCAATAAATAAGAGTGACATTGATATGAGGTTAAGCATAATGCTTTTAATGAATTCTGAATAACTATCACGTTTTGAGTTATTATAAAGAATCACCTATGTGAGAGAGAAGTGGGTCGCTTCGAAGGGAAATGTTGGGGGCACAATTCCTAAGAGCTCTTGCAGAACCAGGCTAGTGTTCAGGACCATAATGAATACGACTATGAGGACTTGACCTTGTCAGGGAGAATCATGTGTTAAATGTATTGTCGTCTACACAAATGGCAGACCAGTTCAAAGACATTGCGTTCTACTGAGAGCTAGGAGACTAAGTACATTTAATAAGGGAATGTTCAAAGGGTAACACCTACCTATCCTATGCAAGATTCAACCGTTGAAATTTCATTAGAACTTTTTGTGTATATTCGATCGATATTCATTCATGTGGGGGACAGTTGGAAAATTTAGTGAAATCATGTTGATTTCACTAATTTTAGACACATAACTATATATGTATAAGTAGTACATATTTATACTAGTTTACGTATTTGCGTACTCCAAGATGTGAGCTTCGGAACGATATAATATGTGTCTAAATCGGAATTGATATGAATGAGATATTGATTCTCAAAGTAAGGTGTGTGATGTATATTTTGGTGGGTTATTGAGTTTGTCTCACATCGGTGGGTGAAGAAAACTTAAAAGGAATAACCACGTTATATATAGAGGCATTTAGCCTCCATTCAAGTATATACAAAAACACAACCTCTTAAGGAGATACAAGAATTCTCTAATGAAATCTTGGGCAGTGTAGTCAAGTTCGGCAGTACAAACTGCTTTGGCCGTTGTACCATGGGAGACAGACGACGTGTAGACGGCGAATTTGTTTTAAGGGAACCGTGTCCAACACGGGCCTCGGTCTTCTTCAAATATGTTTATTAGGCGCCGATCTTCTTTATGAGATAAGTTTTCTACCTATCTCTCGTATTTATGTGTTTTATTTTTAATTGTTTCTTATTCGTTTGTTTATTGTTTATATTTATATTATTTTATTTATACTTGTTTGTAACTCTAGTGAGTTACATTTTATAAACATTAATAATATATTGAAATTATATTCGGGTACGAAACATTTTACCAATATCACTGTGGCTTGGTTAATTGATATTGATCATATGTGATGCCTAGCTTTAAAGTACCAAGAAATCTATTTGGATTACCGTGTTACGACGTTGTCTTTGGATATGATATTGTTGCCTGAAGCAAATCAAATCGGTCTTCAAAATATTGTATTATTTGCAGGTTCAAGAAGGTATTGGGGCTGTACGATTACCACGTATCATAACGTAACGTAGGAAATTGACAATTTTCTTGTAGTGTCTCCGGCCCACTTCGTAATTGAACCCCACAGTTTTCAAATGTATAGTAGTGTAATATGTACTTCTCAAGACTCATTAATATTTGGAAGCAATCGGTCCACACATGCACCCTGTCCCGAAGATAATACACGCCACGCGGCGGTGTAATGCTGATTGATCACATACACTACGGATAAACATATATCGAATTATCAAAACACATTAATATTTGGAAGCAGATAGTCTAGATTAATTATTTTTCGAATAAAGTTATGACCTTATCATTGTGTTAATTTAGTTATACGAAGTAATTTAAGATTTTCTGGGGAACATGGGTTGTTGAGAGTACAAAGATAAAAGATCGACATGAATGTGAAAACTGAATATTAGGGAATATCGATCTTCAATTCAGTAGTGTCTTGTGAGTATATATGGAGACAGCAATCAACTGCCTGTAGCATAATGGTGAAACGCCTTATTACTGTTATATAACTTTCGATCTCAATCAATTCGATTGATCAGACGATCACCCACTATGAATACCTTTCAAGAATTGATAAACAGTAACAGTGAAAGTTAAGTTTAACAATACTGCTGCCAGTACAAGAGTATATATCCTGTCAGAGAAAATATTAATTTAATTATTTCAGACAATGATCGATCGGATATTTTTATAAAATATATACACAGATAGATGATCTAGTATGAAGTGATTATTGGAATATTGTTACGTGATCCGGTTGCTCCTGAATAGTTAAAGGGATGGACTGATTGGGGGGTGTCTTTTAACATTAATTAATTAATAACCAATTAATAGGGACTCGGGTTAAAAGGGAAATTAATGATATGTAATTTTAACCAATAAAAAGAATTTAAATGTTGGTCTAATGTTACACATGCATTAATCATTAATCATCATCGTCGTCGTCGTTAAAGATTGAGAGTCCCGAAATCACTATCAGTTAGTGATTTGGAATCGCAAAGTGTAAAGTTTAATTGTAGAAGGGGGGGTTGAATACAATTTAAAACTATTTTAGATTTTAACTTAGTTAATTAGTTAGTTTTAAATTGTTTAACAGAAACATAGTATAAACGATAGTAACAGAGTATTCAAATATATGACAATATCAAAGTGAAGAAGTAATAGTAGCTTAAAAGGTGAATTGTATTGATCATAAAATTCACAAGTGTTGAATGCGGAATGGATTAACCAAAGTTAATCCAATTCAAACACTTAGCTAATCTATTACAAATTGAGAAGAACAGCAGTGGACAAACATGCTGATTGTTCTCTCGCTGGATCGACAATACGTACTCTAGACAAACTGATCACTGACACACAAGTGATAAGTACGATTGAACGACTAGCCTCTACAGTACAAAACACTGGACTATTTATACTACAAGAGTTCCTAAAATATCTCCTATAAAATAGGATCTTGGAATGACACGTGTCGCTGCTTGATTGGCTTGATCTCTGATGAACCGACATTCTGCGGGTCCCAATTCTGTTACCGCAAATATCTCGTTACCTTAAAACCAATCATTCGTTGCCACGTAATCTTTCGGACATGCTTCAAGTTGGAACACTCTTGCTGATGTATAGATAAGTACAATACTTTCTGTACTTGATGATTGAGAGGCTTTATTGAATAGTCCATGAAGATGCAGTAATCCTCCTCACTCACTGCGAGCTAACATGCTCTTGTAGAATGACTTGAACTAGAGATCTTCAGTGACTAGCTGTTATTCTGGCAGTGACTTTTGCCTTTATTGATTTGAAGAAGTAAAGCTCTCGCTGTCAAGATCAGCGACACACAAAGTTTGAGCTTTAATCTTCCTCAGCATATCAATCCCTTGAGAGTAGAATGAATGACGATCAGCGAAACCAATCTTCAGCAACAACAGCTTTGATACAATTCATTTCTTCATCAAGTAGTGTTAAGTTGAGTTGGTCAGTGACCAGCGACTCAACATGGTCGGCGACCAGTGACTCAACAATCTCCCCCTAAATGATTATGATCGAAGCTCCCTAGACAAACTTGTTGCTGAAAAAGTTTATAGTCAGTGTTTAAGATTTTAAACATTCAGTGACTTATACTTTGATCCATTCATTTATCTTTTTGGATTCTTTTGATATAATCTGAGTTTTGCACTTTGGTTTTCTCAAAAGATCAGATATTATTGAACTGCAAAATATAAAGTACAGATGGTTTTTCAGTTACAATAAATCTAATCTATTACAAGTTTTAAACCTACTATCTTCAGCGATTAGATAAATAGCAGAGATTCCTACTATCTTCAGCGATCAGATAAATAGCAGAGATTCCTACTATCTTCAGCGATTAGATAAATAGCAGAGATTCCTACTATCTTCAGCGATCAGATAAATGGCAGAGATTCCTACTATCTTTAGCGATCTGATAAATAGCAGAGATTCCTACTATTTTCAGCGATCAGATAAATAGTGATTCTTGGTATATCAAACCTACTATCTTCAGCATGACACCCTCTCACGAAACTTTAACCGACTGAAAATCAATGAAAATGAACCTTCATATACTTAAGAGAAAGATTCATTGCTAAGCTTCAGATACTGATCCGGATAGAGAAGGATTCATTGCTAAGCTAAAGTGGAACAAATATTGAATAAAATCGCCAAGAAAATTGTATCTCAAATACAGGGAATATGTAAGTTTTGTGATAGAAGCCGCAAAGATGATTCCCAAGTATCAACAATTTTAATAATAGCAGCGATTTTTCATATGAGCATAAGCAACATTGGTTTTTGCATTTATTTGTACATTCTCTCCCCCTTGATAGCAGCACGAAGTAGATCAGCATTTCTCTGGTAGCATCAGCAACAATTGAATATTTCTCCCCCTTGATGATAGCAAGAAATGCTGTAGCAAATGTTTGATCTTTTTGTAATAAGTGAGTGGTTTTCTCGTCATCATCAGCTTTTGTTTTAGCTGATGGATCATCGAAAACAGAAGGATCAGCCTGTATCTCTCCCTGTGACTGGAGAGAGAAATTGACAGCTGGTGCAGTGATAGATGAGATTTGGCACGGGTCTGTAGCCAGTGATGTGGTACCAGCAATGAGTGTGTTATCACCCACTGATACCACTAGCCCTTTTGATAAAGTGTCATCCTTTTGTGAGAATGACAAGTGGCTGATGGTTAGACTCGATATGAGGGTGTGGGATGCACCCAAATCACTGCTAACAATAGTTTGAGCTATTGTAGCTGTCTGCAGTTGTCCCTTTTTAGAATCACTGGACTTTCGGGAGTCCAATGAAGCAGTTGAAGGCTTGGGGTCAGCAAGGGTTCCCACATGGACTGAACGTTCAGCCTTCGCCTCACCCTTGGCATCCTTGGATGTCTTCATTTTGCTATGTCCCTGATCCGTTAATGTCAGGAATCCTAATTTGGATGCTTTCTTGGGAGAGGATGGTGGTTTTTCCTTTGGTGGTTGACCAGCAGTAGTCGATTGGGGGGCAGGATCTGATGGATGTACACTTCGTAAAGGCTGGGGTGCAAGTACTCCCTTGTTTTTCATGAAATCAGGGAGAAGCACAGTTGCATCTTTAGCAAAAATTTGTTTCCCTATCAGAGTGGGTTCAAAACCTTTGAAAGAAATCCTATCATAGGCTTTAAGCTGATTTTTAAAAACCAGTGAGAGAAACCTAGGATAGGAAACATATTTTGCTCTGGTAGGTTCACTGATTCTTAAAACAATATCATTAAAGATCACACTTGCATAGTCAACTTTTAATGAGTTGACCAGTGACCAGATTATCTGTGCTTCTAGGGAGTTGAATTGATCATAACTCCCTGTTTTTGTGCCCAAAGATTGAATAAAATTTGAAAACAGGGCATTCCACACACCATCCATTTTAGATTTATGAACAGTAGAATACTTACGATCTTCATTGCTATCCGTAGTGTATTTACAGTCAATCCGAGTGAGATTGACTATGCCTCCTTTGGCAGCTTCCTTGTCAGGCAGTGGGTCGTAAGTATCATGCTCAGGGAGTTGTAAAACGGTACAGATGGTGTGTGCAAAAATAATTATCTCTTGACCTCCGTTATCAATGAATCCCTTGAGTTGTGAAGTACTATCAACGATTGAATGAGTACAGGTATACCAGAACTCACTCAACCATTCTGGATTCATTTCTCCAGGTGATAACGTGAGAGTAGGGAGAATAAAGTGGTTTTTCAAAAAGTTTATTACCTCCGCATACTCAGATTTAGGGCAAGAAAGATTACCCAAATAGTTTGATTTTGGAACTATAATGACAGAATCTTCACTTACTGCAGAGGCTCGAAGAGCTTTAATCTCTGTAGTGGATGTGTATGTATTATTGAAAAATTTTGATTTAGACATTACAGATCCTTTGGAAAACTTGTTTTCGCACTTGATTTAGGGTTTTTGAAAACAGAGGGTTTTTTGAAAATTAGGAAAGCGTAAAAGTGACAAGTCAATAATTTGTAAGTTTAAATAGAGTACGCTTTGCTAATGATCGTGTGAATGAAAATACGGCGACGTGGATGGTCGTGGTGGAAGTGGTAGAGGCATAGGGGGTTATGATGGTTGAGAGTGGTGGCATTAATGGTGATGGGAGTGGTGTGCCGGAAAAGTGCGCTGACGTAGGAGAGAGAATGTCAGAAGCGCGTGACTTTTTCGTTGTATCAAAAAATATTTAATTTGAAATCCGTTAAATTAAATACAAAATGTATTAAATATAACGAATGTTTGTCGATTTATATATCACCATTAAATGATACATCAGGGAGTCCCTGATGTATGTAATCAATAAATTGATTATCCACCGAAAATGAAACGTAAGTATTAAGAAGAAATAAACATGATTTTCTATCTGGTTAAGATTTTGTCTCCCTAATTTAGACACAACTTAGAATACTGAATAAATCAGAGAGATGTGGTCACGACATAGATATTAACCAAGGTTATTATTCAAGAATACTTACATTGTAAAAAAAAAAAAATTTATTTATTTTTATTTATATATATATATGTTATTTATTTATTTATTTTTTTTTAAAATGAGTACAAATTATGTTGTATATAAGTTAAATATCATATCATTAGATTATCTTTCACTGATCGAGTTACAACTTAGAATACTAACAAGATCAGCTTAGAGAAAAGATAAATCAATGATATAAAACATAATATGAAAACATAATAAATACTCATCTAGAGAGAGACATATGTTTAGTTCAAACGATGAACCCATTCAGAGATGGGTTCATAATGGCCAAGCCTGGGATTAGGCTTCCACTGATTTGGATAAATCGTATCTGAATGCTCACTGATGGTTTGATATTTTGAAATAGGTAGAGCTGAGCATTCAGATGACAAGTGCTGTCTTTCACCACATTTATAACACTTTTTGTTAATATGACTGGCCTGTTTGACTTTCCTTGTTTTAAGTTGCTGATCTGACACAGTCAAACAACTTCTCTTGCTGATTTAAACTTCCTGCATCTTTGACTTAAGATCACTGATAGAGGTTCTCTCAGTGACTGATACAGTGTCAGTGAAGTTTCTGATAATAACTTGATTATCAGGGATGGTTTTGATGAGATGTGAAGCTACTGATGATTTGACAGTTTCCAAAACATTTATCTCATCTCTACCTTCTGTTATATCAGAATCATCAGTGATCAATTTTCTTTTAGTAAAATAATTTGGTCTTGGCTCACTGAAGACTGATATAGGTTCAAAGACAACTTCTGAAAAACTTCCCTTGGGATCATAGACAGGATCAACTTTCGTTGAGTCAGCGAGTGATGCAGCATATTCATAATCTCCTCCCAAAATAGCTTTAACTTGTTTTGGAATTTGATTGTTGACGCATTGATTGACATTATCATTTGACTTGCACCAAAATTCCATGACCTTTTTAAGTTGTTAAAATTGTGTTTCAAATTTAACCTTTTCTTGAACACATACTTGATTTGCATAAGTTTGTGCATCAAGATCTAGTTTTAATCTTTTTAGTTTTGACACATTTTCACCTTGATCATTTAGCCTTGATTTTAAGTCACTGATCTCACATCGTTGTCTTTTCTGAATGTCATGAGCATTTGATAAGTCAACTATCAGAGACTCAAAAACATTCTCTTTTTCAGAAACTGAAGATGATTTGAAACAGTGTACCTTGTAAAGAGTTTAAGGATCCCATTCAGATGATGAACACTTAGAAGTGACTTCTTTGATATTTTCAAGAAATTCAGCGTCATCAGCCATCAGACAGTACTCCTTATCTAAACAAATCATTGCTTCTTCTTCATCTGATGATGAGGAGTCAGAGTCACTGAATGAACCTTTTTCAGCAACAAAACCTTTTCCCTTCTTCTTTCCAGATTTAGCCATTGCCTTCAGTTTTTTGTACATTCCCTTGTACTTGTTATACTTATCATTTCTGAAGTCTGGCACTGGGTTAGGGACTTGGTTAACTGGCTTTGATCTACAATCAGCTGCAAAATGACCAGGTTTGCCACATTTGTAGCATTCACCTTTTGATTTGTAATTTTCAGATGATGGAGCACCAGCGAATCTTTTTGATCTGGTGTTCCTTCTGAAATTTGCAACCATCATAGCCATATCTCTTTCCAGCTTTTCTAAACCCTCATCATATTCACACTTCGACTGTTCTTCAGCATCATCACCTTTTTCACTAGCTATCAGCGACTTTGAGCTTTGCTTAGAAACTTTTGATTTCTGCCTCTGATCGATTTCATCAAGCTCAGCTACAAGAGCATTGGATATCTTCTGACTTCTAAGAGTAGCACGAATATGCTCACTCTGATCAGCTTGCTTTTCAGACTGCTCCCAGTTGAGAAAAATACCATAGACCTGAGTTAGATTAATAATTGAATAATCATTCCTCTGTCTAGTGCATGTAGCAATGGTTCCCAAAATTTTCCTTGGCAGCAACTCCAGAAACTTTTCAACAACAAATCTATGTTCCTTGCCTATACCAGCCTTCTCCAGTTTGTTCATCAGTGACTGGTATCTGGTGTAAGTAGAAGACAGAGATTCATTGGGCTCCATTGCGAACAGCTCATACTGGCGAGTGAGATTGACTTCCCTGCAGCGAATAATATCAGGAGTTCCAATATATATATTTCTAAGGGTGACCCACATGTCTTTAGCAGTTCTACAAAGCCTGATAGATTCGAACACTTCATCAGGAAGTGCCATGCCTATGTAGATTTTAGCTTGTTTATCCAGTCTAACCAATCGTTTATCCTCATCCGACCATTGTTCCTCTCTTTTGGGCACAACCAATTCTGGTATAGCAGGAGTAGTAGCTATTGCAATTACAGCAGGAACAATAGTGGTTGGAATGTAGGGACCATTGGTTATTGTATTACAGAGACGGTCGTCAATTAGGTCTAAAAACATCATCATTCGGGACATCCAAGTTTCAATCCTTGAAGGATCAAAAGCTGGAGGTTTGGTTGTAGAACCATTTCCCTTCTGATAATCAGAGTCTACACAACTGTACTTTACTGATTCCATTGCAGACCTGGTTAATTGAATTTAAACCAACTCTGCTCTGATACCAATTGAGAGTCCCGGAATCACTATCAGTTAGTGATTTGGAATCGCAAAGTGTAAAGTTTAATTGTAGAAGGGGGGGGGGGGGGGGGGGGGTTGAATACAGTTTAAAACTATTTCATATTTTAACTTAGTTAATTAGTTAGTTTTAAATTGTTTAACAGAAACAGATTATAAACGATAGTAACACAGTATTCAAATATATGACAATATCAAAGTGAAGAAGTAATAGTAGCTTAAAAGGTGAATTGTATTGATCATAAATTTTACAAGTGTTGAATGCGGAATGGATTAACCAAAGTTAATCCAATTCAAACACTTAGCTAATCTATTACAAATTGAGAAGAACAGCAGTGGACAAACACGCTGACTGTTCTCTCGCTGGATCGACAATACGTACTCTAGACAAACTGATCACTGACACACAAGTGATAAGTACGATTGAACGACTAGCCTCTACAGTACAAAACACTGGACTATTTATACTACAAGAGTTCCTAAAACATCTCCTATAAAATAGGATCTTGGAATGACACGTGTCGCTGCTTGATTGGCTTAATCTCTGATGAACCGACATTCTGCGGGTCCCAATTCTGTTACCGCAAATATCTCGTTACCTTAAAACCAATCATTTGTTGCCACGTAATCTTTCGGACATGCTTCAAATTGGAACACTCTTGCTGATGTATAGATAAGTACAGTACTTTCTGTACTTGATGATTGAGAGGCTTTATTGAATAGTCCCTGAAGATGCAGTAATCCTCCTCACTCACTGCGAGCTAACATGCTCTTGTAGAATGACTTGAACTAGAGATCTTCAGTGACTAGCTGTTATTCTGGCAGTGACTTTTGCCTTTATTGATTTGAAGAAGTAAAGCTCTCGCTGTCAAGATCAGCGACACACAAAGTTTGAGCTTTAATCTTCCTCAGCATATCAATCCCTTGAGAGTAGAATGAATGACGATCAGCGAAACCAATCTTCAGCAACAGCAGCTTTGATACAATTCATTTCTTCATCGAGTAGTGTTAAGTTGAGTTGGTCAGTGACCAGCGACTCAACATGGTCAGCGACCAGTGACTCAACTAAGATAATTATATAATGACTCATAAGACCACTCTCAACAGTGACTTCATTCTTCTTTCTTTCCTTGTGCAAGCTCAGTGCCACGTCAGCACAACCAAAACTGACAAAAGACTGACAAAGCACTGCCAACAATCCTTTCTTCTTTTACATTTCTGGGACCCACTAACTATTAATTTAATTAATTCAACACAAACTAAATTAAAACTATTACATTTATTATTAAAAACATTACAATCCTAAAAATAAAAATTACAATAATAAATAAAAAAATAACAATACGATAATAAAAATAAAAAGTTACATTTATTAAAAACAATAAAATAAACTAAGAACGGTGCAAGCGACGAAAGCCACGTGGGAGATTCCAAATGTGTTCGATAAGAGCATTGCGAAATTGATGATGAACCCGTTGGTCGTGTAATTCTTTATCCATGCGCAATTGTGTTGCAACCCTCTCGTCCCACGAACGTGTTGGTAGGTTTCTCGGGTCCGACGGATAATCTTCCTCAAGTTCACATATATTACGTCTGTTGTCCTCGGTGATCATGTTGTGTAAGACAACACAAGCGTACATAATTCGTTTAATTTTGTTGACGCTATACGGCCTCGCGGCATTTTTGAGTACAGTGGCAAATCTTGAACATAGATCACGGGGGGGCCAAAATTATTTGTGCGTAAAATAGAGCTGAAAACAAGATCGTCCATTCTATGTATTTTGATCGTTTTGTGCTTGACTAAAATAAGTATGCGTTTGAACATAATATGTTCAGATCGTGTTGTGCCTTAACAAATAAGTAGGCGTTTAAACATAATAGAGTTAGTGACATGCTAACTTCGATTTTTATTAATTTATTGAAGTTCAAACATACACTAAAAAATTTTGAGCTATTTTCTTTTAATTTAGACAAAAATGTAATATTAAATCACACTCCCTACAATAATTTTTAACTAGTTTTTAAAGCTATTAAATTTTTTATTATTTATTTATGAATCGAAATTAATCATGAAATACATCTATAACATATTTTCTAAATGTATATTGAAAAGCTTAAATAAGTTTTGTGGTGAAAAGAAAAAAAAAAGTGACTTGATTGGTTTGTCTTATATAGTACAGAAAATTAGAAGGGTCAAAGTAACCTCTTATAAAACATAAGGGGGTTAGATGAAAGAAAAGGTAAAATTGACATATCAGTCATCTTCTCCATTTCCAGATCAGTACGCTAGTTCTTCATTAAAATTCAACTTTGAAATTTATGTTTTCCACTCAAAAGATCAAATATATTATATTACTTCTTCAAAATTTTGGGGGGGCCAAGACCCCTCCCTGCCCCTTAAAAGATCCGCCAATGTTTGAGTATTGCCCACCGTCCTTGAAGGACTCCAAATGCGCGTTCTATATCTTTTCGTGCCGCTTCTTGGTAGGTCTTGAACTTCATATTCCTTTCTTCGATCGGACATTTAAACGACTTAACAAGAGTCGCCCATTCTATTTATCACCTTTTGATGTTCAGTTATGGTTAAAACTTAATCTTACGATAAATAATGGGTGTTTGGATTATATAATATATATTGTGTGAATTTTTACTATAATGATGATTCTTTTAGCTAAAAATTGAAAATAATAATAACAAAAATATCACAAATAGCATCAAAATTATCGATATTGAAAAAAGTTTTGCGATGTACGTAACGACCTGAATAACGGTGTCGCCAAAGATAGCGACACTAGTAGCGACATTCTCAAGAATAGCGACATCAGTAAAGACATGAGCATTGAGATCTCTAGAGGATAGCAACACATTTAACGACTTATACAGCAATGATATTAATACATGCGACAAAAACAGAGACATTGATATATGTGTCGCAAAATCTGCGTGAAATTTGAGATGTCGCTATTTGTGACGCTGTAGCGACTGATGACGCAAAATCAACGACTTTTTGTAGAGACTATCGGCTATGTGTCTCTAAGGATGTCGCTAGCATAAAAAATGTCGATATACATGTCTCGAAACACATCGCCAAATGGCCGTCTTCTTGTAGTGGTTAGTCGGTCCATTAACGTAAAGGTAGCAATATTTCTTCAATGGGCCTAAGAGAGCTCCTTGAATTTGATAGTAAGTTGGAGGGTGAACTTTGTTTGCATTATATAGAGGGGAATTCTAATTAATATTGAGATTGTTTTGTGACCAATGTGGTACAAATCAAAGTTTGAAACAAATAGAAAATAAAATAAAATGCTAGTTGCAAGATTCAAATTCATGACCTCATTCATAAATAACAACTTGTTAACCAACTAATCTAACATTTAACTTGTTTTAATTATTCACTCTAAATATATTTATTAGATATATCGTAGCATTCATGATATATATTATAATGAGGCACTATGTATTATTTGATGATGTATTGCAATATTTTACAAAAACATGTGTGCATATCTTACGAAAAATATATTTTAAGAGTATACAGTCTTAAAATATATACAAAATGGTATTCTTATATTTGATCGAAGTTTTAAAAACTCATTTGATTTTTCTAAAAATGGTGACACATTAAAAGTTAATTTATTGATATACAATGCATTTTTAAATGTTACATAGTAATACAAAATATAATGAGAATGTTGTTTACTTCTTGTTAAATTGTATTTATTTGAACAAAGTTTACTTGTTAAATTGTTGTTAGATTGTTAGATTGTTTGGTGGACATGATTTTGTATATATTTTACTTCATGTATATATTATGTTTTCAGGTTTTAACAACTTCGGTCCGACCTTCCGGCCCAACCGATCTGACTGGTCCGATTAGAAATTGACAATTTTCCGGTTCAACTTATAAAGCGGTTTTAAAACATTGCTCTCAGGTCACCACAATTGATTAACTAATAACCTTAACTCTGATAGGAAGTCAAACACACGTGCAAGTAATTAAGTAAAAAGAAACGGGGGTCCCTGGCCGGGAAAATGTCCGGATAACAAATGGATTGTAGTTTTTAAGGACCATATGTGTACACAAAAGTATATGCACTATTATATGCGGAGTATGTTATTTAATTATTTTCATGAAAAGTTTCGTAGCATATATATATATAACTTTTAAAAAAGGGATTAGGTCCCCGAAATGCTACTAACTTTGACCAAATCTCTATTGTATGCACCCAACTTACGTATGCTAATTTTAATGCAACCAACTTTCCAAAATGGTGTTTTTGATGTAACTTGATGACGTGTCGCTCTCTCCATACGCCACGTGGCATGCCATACGCGCGACACGTCATCAAGTTACATCAAAAACACCATTTTGGAAAATTGGTTGCATTAAAATTAGTATACGTAAGTTGGGTGCATACAATAGAGATTTGGTCAAAGTTAGTAGCATTTCGGGGACCTAAACCCTTTAAAAAAACAAACTGGAACTTTCGTGAAATTTATTTTCAAATTAGGTAAACACTTCTAATTTGGAGTTCAGGAGTTGGCGATCCTTTTACAAGAACCGGCCCAAATGTCGATTGTTAACATCCCTTGATACAACGTCTCCTTTTTATGCCAAATTAAACCGATTTGGTCCATGATTGATTGCAAGACGTTCCAATACATCAAATCTAAAGCTTTCTCAAGTCAACCTTCAGTATCACTAATTTCTTTTCTTAATTTAGAGGCCCAAGCTACGATCTCATCTATCATAAGGGGCATCAACAATCTGTCTAAGCGGTTTGAGGCTTTGAGCATCACTTAACAGTTTGATGAAATAACTATACATTGCCTTTTAGCAAGGAATTTTGCTA
Organism: Helichrysum umbraculigerum; assembly: GCA_949592205.1. NCBI lineage: Eukaryota > Viridiplantae > Streptophyta > Magnoliopsida > Asterales > Asteraceae > Helichrysum > Helichrysum umbraculigerum. The sequence continues at coordinate 27,250,519 of CATIUR010000006.1, read as the reverse complement.
TAATTAGGGGCCAGCCTGTTGTAAGTGCTAAAAATTCGTTTACTTTTATTTTTTAGTTATAAACGTTATGAATTATTTAAATTCAGTTAAGCACTTCTAACTCTATATATATTCTACTCTATTCCTGTATTTCAATCATTTAACTTCACATGATACAAATTACTTTTAAAATTTAAGAGTATGTACCATTAGAATCAGCATTGTACTTTAAGTTAATACCGCCCTAAAAAGAACTTGCCCACAGAAAACCAAAAACAAAACACAATGGTACTGGAGGAGCTTTACTAGATTCCAGTTAAAACACAAATTAATTCCTTAATGAATACATCTGCTGCTACTGAATTTTTTATCAGCAACGTTTTGTTTTAAGTTAGAATGTTTTCCTCAAATCCCTTTCCACAACTTTCCTCAACCACCAGTAATGTCTCCTCTCCTTCAAATTCTTTCTTTGACCATGAAAAGAATGATGTTCATTTTGACCCATTTGACTTTCATCTTCATACCCACAACATTCATACTCCTTCTCAGATTATGCAAAATGTTACTGCAGCCAAACAAGACTCTATAGTCTTGCAGTACAGTGATTATCATGATGATCTTTTAGATTCAGTAATTTCTCCATATAAGAAAAAAATAGCTACTTCTTCAAAGGAAGATGGGCATAGTAAGATCTACACAGCTCAAGGTCCGAGAGATCGGAGGGTAAGATTGTCGATTGAGATCGCTCGAAAATTCTTCTGTCTTCAAGATTTACTAGGGTTTGATAAAGCAAGCAAAACCCTAGATTGGCTTCTTACAAAGTCCCTTATCGCGATTAAAGATTTGGTTGAACAAACCAACAACAACTGCTCATCTTCAACTGTTACTGATGAATCTAAAGTTAAGTTTCTTGAAACCATTGAAAATGATGGCAAGAAAAAGAAGTCAGTGATACGTGCCAAGTGTGTTGATGGCAAAAAGAAGAAAGTCATACTGAAATGTAAAGGTAGATTTGTTGAAGAAAATAATGTTGCTAGAGACCAGTCCAGGACGGAGGCAAGAGCAAGAGCTAGAGAAAGGACTAAAGAAAAAATGCGTGTTAAAAAGCTAGATGGTGGGTGTGAATCAAGCAGTTGGGGTCAAATTGGACCACAAAATGATTTTAAAGATTCAAGCTTTCAGATTAGAGCAGTTCATGAGCAGATGGGTGATCATATATGCAATTTATGATTTAGATCTGGAATAGGTTCATGACCTAATCACTCAAGCATACATGTAGTGCTAATAAGATGTCTGCAGAACTTGCATATTAACTATATGTTTGTTTTTTTGTAAGTTTTGGTGTGCAGAACTGCACTTTGAATAAAAATGAGGAGAAGATCATTTGGGGACAGCTTAGCGATGAATTAAAGTGTAATTAAATGGGGGAACTGGAGCAATGTTGTAATGATGTAAGTTTATTTTATAGTTTTTTCATCAATTTGAACATGATTACGGATGTATTTAATTGCTTCTAATGGATCTTGATTATGTCCTAAGTGCATATATATTGTTGTTGCTGTTGACCATATTACCTTGAATGAGTAGTCTTTAATCATCCTTTGTGAATACATATAGCTGATAAAAAAAACACGTTAAGCCCCTAGGTTCTTTTGGTTATATTAAGAATGAAAAAATGTAGTATATATTTGGAAGAGCTAGCCACAAATGACACTCAAAGGGCTGAACGGCTTCGTTGTTTACGGGTTGTATATGATGATTATTTAGATCATGCTCAAACATTGTAACTTATCGAGCGTGGTCCATGCATAGTTTGGATGCCGAAAGGAAACTATTTGATGATGAAACTTGTGCTACTCTATGGGTCATCTGGAAATATAGGACTTTTCAACTTGACGAGATTATCACTCTTGGAGATCATCATGAAGTAAAACTTTTTTGCATTTCTTGATTAGTGATCGATCTCATAATGTAATCTCAAATTGGATAGAATGGACTAGCAATCTAAGTTCATCTCTATCTCCATCTTTTAGTCTTTCTACAGAAACATAACTATAAGATTTTCCATTACTATACGTCTTTGGATGAAAAATAATTATGGGATTATCGCCGCAATCAAAGCCAAAACAGCAGTATCAGTTCGAAAATCACATGGGTTCAAAGTGTTCTTCACTTTTTTTCTGCTCCAAAAGAGATCAAGGAAGTAGCACTTGGAAATGAAGACATCTCTTTTATATTGACATTGTACGACCAAGCCATTTATTCCTCTTCATACCACAAGTTTGCTTCTTTTCCATGTAAGATTTATAACTTTTGGTTTTTATTACAAGCCATCGATCAAAAGTTGTGTGCTTTTTAAAGCTCATTAATTCTAAGTGGAAACTAGGCTTCCTACTCTTTACAATCAACAAGAATTCCAAATATCACAAAGTTAATCAACGTGATTGATGTTATCATTATGTTGCTATATTCACTTGTCTACAATATCGGTCATTATGGGTGGTTGATTGAACTCAACTAATGTCTCTTACTTATTCCTCCCCCAGGCCGAGGGTCAAATAAGGGTCAGCTTTTAAGGGTAATAGACCGACCAGCCGGACGAGGACTGTGTTTTAGGGAACCAAGTGGCGCCTTAATTGTACCAATGAGCGTCGAAATAATCTAGGAAGTAAACATCTCTTAGATAGTTAGAGGGCTCGTTGTTAGAATAACCAATCATCTTTTTAATTAGTATGTGGCTAAATGTAGTCATGAGTATATACAAATTTTGAATAGCTACTCACATACCGCTAGTAAAAAGTCTTTGCCACTTAGATATCTTAAGTTATTGCAAAAAAGTTTCCACTCCAATGATAAAAAAAAAAAAATTTAAAAAAAAAAAAAATCTTTAGAAAAGGTTATCATTGCTTAGGTTTCAAAGTTAATGTGTTCAAATATATACAAGTATTTGTCTGTATCTGTATACTGTATATGTATGTATGCTCATGACTGTATAAGTGATGGTATGATCTTAAAAACAGAAGTTTAATCATCATCATGGGTTTGCCGACACGTAAGTAGATCTGTTACTGTTTATACCTAGTTTTAGTTGGTAAAAGGTTGTTGACTGTGTTTTTTTATCTTGCAATCAGGATCATCATTGATGTTGACATCACATTAATCTTGTCCACCTGTGCATTTTATTAAACCTCTATCTTCAGAACCTTTTCCACAAATCTATTCCATATTAAATGTAATCTGAAATCTTTTGTTTATTATGATGTCCAAATTAGGGCATGGTTCTAGTCACTTAGCATGCCATAATCTTACAAAATGTTGATACTATTAAATACTTAATTTATCTACCACATGTCAATTATTATATTATATTATATATATTTATTATAGATTATAGATAGATGTTATCTGTTATTTAGCAACTGTTGCAATTATTATTTTTTAACCTCAATTAGTATGTATGCAACTATATATTTGCTGCATATAAGTTTATATTTTTTTTACTGGTATCTCTAGCTATGTCTGTAATGTAAAACCAGTTAATTGAAGTACATAAGTAGGTGCTGCTAGCCCAAATCTTTTTCTTATGTCCATCTGATTTTCAGTTAAAGTTTTCACAATTTATCTTGTAGTCAGGAACACTGATGATGTAGACTATACAGTATATTGTCAAACATATATCAAGTTGAATGCTATTATTCTTTTTGTTTTAGTGGATGACATAGATTTAGTTATGAAATTCTAGAAACACTAAACCTAATTATATATGATAACAATCAACTAACCCTTTTTAAATGTGAAAGATATACTAATATCTTTGAAGCATCAATCTGGGTATTTAGGTCACTTACTGGAGCCGCTCCATATTTGAATGGAGCACGACCACCCCTCCACCAACATCGCCAAGCAAATCACTTGAAGCATCAATCTGAAAGATCAAGGAGACAGATAGGACATAGAAACCTGATTTTTAGGTTTCCATCATTTAGATCTCGGAAAGCTTTGTGTATCCGATCTTATGCACTAATCGGCATCAAAAGATTCTGAACTTTGTTGTTTTTATTCTATAAATTATCATATGCATAAAGTACACATGTTATGTGTCTAAAATTAGTAATCAAGCTCTAACAATTGTGTTTTTACTTAAACTTAATAATCTAACCATGATTGTATGTGTGAAAATGTGAAATAATATGACATGCATGTGGGTTTGAAAAAGGAAAGGAGTGTTTGGGAAAGACAAATTAAGAAAGATGTGAAGGTTGATGCAGTTGCAGAGTATGGCCTCAAGAAAACACACTAAAATCAAGGAAAACCCTAAATGACTTGAAGAGACAAATGATGATTGTATTTTGCAGAATAAGTCCTTTTATACTGTTCCTCTTTGTTAAACCTAATTCTGAGCTTTTCTGGCTGACATGTTAAGGGATCGGACCATAGTTAACTAATTTATGTTACATAATTTCAAAAGCATAAAACTAATTAACCATTTTGTACAGTCTCATTTGCAACTTATGAAATTAACTATATTGATATCTTTTAAGTTTCATTCAAAACTCGGGAGAACGAAAAACTACTAGTTAATTCAATACTCATGGTTCAATCAATAAGTTAAGCTAAAATATAATGATGTACACCATCTGGTCTCAGCTTACACCACACAGGCGGCTCGGTTCCGGACCGGGCCTGGACTCGGATAATATCCGATGACAGCTCTACTAACCTTCGGTACGGAAAGCAGACTGCGCTAGCTATCACGAACCCGGATCTGTGCCGAACATAGACCCGGATAACACCCGAGCTCAACTCTTTTAGCTCTCATCTCGGACACTAACACCCAGGTCAGGACGCGGACTCGGCTACGTTCCGTGCCGAACCGTAGCACTGGCCGCTCTATCAACATAACGAAGGAACGGCTGCAAGATGACAAAGCAAGCCCGACATTCTCTGACAGAAGTACAATCTGCAACCGTTATATTCAGGTACGACTAGCATGGCCTGGCCATTAACCTGGTCGGGGCATTTAATTGGTCCACGTCAGCCGGCACACAGTAAATGTCGTCTTCGCCCACGACCGAGCTTCCACGTCAGCGATCCACGCAGGAAGTGTCGTGCTCCCCCACGACCGAGCTTCCACGTCAGCGATCCACGCAGGAAGTGTCGTGCTCCCCCACGACCAAACCCTCCACGTCAGCTTAGGGTTTGAGTATAAATACCAGTGTTATGCCTTCATTTCAGGCCAACACCTCATAAATCCACAGAGTTATTCCTCACGAATTGCTCTGAAAGAATTAGGCTTTCACCACCCTCGATTGACTTGGTCTCGACTCTGGGTTTGCACGTTAATCGGAGTGTGACAAGCTTAATTCCTCATACATCATCATCATCATTGTACTTAGGCGTTTTTACGCCTGAACAATTGGCGCCATCCGTGGGACTCGAATCCACGACCACGTCGCAATGAGGTTAATCGTTTGCAGTACCTCCACTTCCTGGACAGCAGCTACGAACTCCTTGAACGGAGTCGTAACATCGTCCGATGCCAAGGCCAGCTTAACCAGGCCAGGAATGCCCTTCCGGAGTCGCTCCAGGTCACCTGCTAACTCCGTCTTCTGGATCTCCAAGTCATTATAATCTTTGATATGGAGGTCGCAGGCGGCCTCCAGCTCCGTCACATCCTTCTTGGCGGCGGTCAAGTCCGCAGATAGGTCCTCAAACCTGCACGCAAGCTTAACCAATAAGCATCAAATATATTTCAAAGTAATAAATAAATTGTTATTTTACCTGCTCTGGAGCTGCCTGTCTTTCTTAACAAGCGCAGCGCTCTCCAGCTCCGCATCCCGCACCCGATCCTGCAGCGGTGCGAGCGCTGCTTCCGCCTCCACCCGCAGAGCCCTCTCCCTCTGGACTTCGACCTCAGCTTTCATTCTCGCTTCATTGGCCGGTCCCACAACCCCTTCCAGCTCTTGCACCCGAGCCTTCAACATGCCGATCTCCTCCTCCTCCTGGCGCTGGAGCACGGCAGCGTTCATCTTCCACTGCTCCGCCATCTTTTCGGAGCGCGCCTGCTCGTCACATTGCAGCGCATAGTCCCAGAAAGACATGAGCAGGCGCGCCTTCTTGGCATCCGCAGGAGGCAATCGGGCAAGTTTGTCCGAGACGGCTGGCGGAATGGCATTCGGGCAAACTCTCGTAGTGAGTGCCCATCCACGGCCAGATTGTCATCCTTTAAATCCCAGGCCGGGACGAAGACGTCAGCTCCGGAGTCTGCAGGCCCAAAAGTGGGAACCTTCAAGAAGCGCTCCGGAATGAACTGCTCCGGAAGCATGGACCTGAGAATAGCTATTCTATCAGACCTGCTTAAAAAACCAAGTTAAAAAGCTATACACACCAATGTATAGGCACAGTGAGGTCCAACAAATACCTCATGCTGTCTGGGCGCGGAGGCGTAGTCGCCTTCGGTGGACTCTGTGGGCCGGGCTTGACTGGCGACTCCTGTGGTGGGCTGTCTAACACCGTCACCGACTCCTCAGGGCGCGAGGCAGTCCCATCACCTGAGAGCACCGTGCCGGAAGAAGTTGCAGCAATACCTGAAGACCGGCTGCGGCGAACCAGCTTGTCGCCCTCACCCTCCTCCTCCTCCTCGTCCTGAAGTACCAGTACTCTGCGGACATGCTCCGCAGTGGCAAGAAGTGGATCTGTCTCCGATGTACAGGCAACAAACAGTTAACACAAAAACACTACTTGCCAGCATAGAATAGGGCAGCATTACGGACCATCCTCGGGTATAATGTAGCCCCCACCTGTGCTCGGCGCGGACTGGAAGTTCGCGAGGTTGGCCTCGGCAATCTCCCCCGCCGTCTTCTTCTTCTTCTTCTTGGCAGGGGCCCCGGATGCCCTCTTACCAGCCTCCGGACCCTTGCGTTTGGTAAGTGTCTGGACACCGGACGCCTCCACATCAGCATAGGCCGTCAGCGGAACGGCGGTGGTGATCACGGGCTGGGCTTTAGCCACCGTAACTGTCGCCCCGGTCACCTTATCGCTGTCGGGAATATCCTCCACCGACCTCCGGACATATTTCAGGCCGGACAAACTGGGCGCCTTCAGGATCGAGTTCAAATCCATATTTGTACCAACGGAACGCAAACAATCAGTAAACAGGGCATATGTACAAAAGTACTAAAATAAGAAAACAATCCCCACCCCATACCATGGCCACCCTGCTTGACAACGGGTATCTGACCGTCATGCGGCCAAAACGAGCTGATGCAACCCATAACGAGCACAAACGAGTGATACTCGCGCATCTCCAGGCTCGCATCTCGGCACGCCGCCAGTAACTCACTCTCCTCCCCTTCTAGCTTCGGCGTGAGGCTGACGTTCTTTGGGCGCTCATACTGCCACACCAACGTCGCGCCAGTCGTGCAAAGACGACTCGGCAAAACCTACGAAGTTGTTTTTCTTCGCAAATGTATACCACCCCGTGCCGGCACTCGGGGTCAGCTTGAAGCAGGCCTGGAAAACCCTAACCGACGGCCTCAGGTTCAGCGACCTAAACCACATCTCAAATATGGTCACTTTCTGTGCCCCGAAGGGGTGGAGCTGGCTAAACCCCACCTTGTAGTGTTTGCACACATCTAGGAAGAACGGGGTCGGCGGCATACGGAGATTGCCCTTCTCCATAGTTTTCCAGTAGACGGCCACCTTGCCTTTCGGTGGCGCGTCGGCACGTTGCTCGGGGGTAGGTGCTACCGGGTTGAACCTCTCAAGGCATTTGAAACGCCTCAAAATATCCGGAATGTCCTCCGGCTTCACCGAGCTGACCTCGTAAGCCACGTTCGGGCCTTTGCTGGGTCCGACCGCGGCTACACGGACCGCTGCTACGTCCTCAGGAGTAGCCATGGTATGTATATATGAGTGAAAGAAGGAAAAGTTTGAAGATACGAGTAACGGACCTGGGTTTGTTTGAAAGTAATCGGAATCTGGGTTGATAAAGCCGGAATAGTTGACGGAACGTTTGAACTTGCCGGAATGCTCTCGAGATTTTTCACTGGCGTAAAAAAATGAAGTAAAAACGAGGCTTTGCTATTTATAGGCAAACGTTCATGGGTCGGGCCTTGTGGGCTTTGATCTCCACCCTACACGTGTCGGCAGATCTCACAAACGAGAAATTACCGTTTGCTCGCCACGTCTCGCATGGCCACGTGTCGACAGATCTCACGATCTGGCAAACGAACCTTCGTGTATCCAGCTGTATGCTGACGCAGTGTCTGTAAGCCGTCCCATCGCATTCCAGCTGTGACATCTGAAAAGACATGTATTTATTGCACGCCGCCTAGACCGAAAGGCCATCATCACTGCACCACGTCATTTATTCTAAGTCCGCTATCATACCCCTGCCCGGAATATAATAACGGACTGGGGGGACTTAATGATGTACACCATCTGGTCTCAGCTTACACCACACAGGCGGCTCGGTTCCGGACCGGGCCTGGACTCGGATAATATCCGATGACAGCTCTACTAACCTTCGGTACGGAAAGCAGACTGCGCTAGCTATCACGAACCCGGATCCGTGCCGAACATAGACCCGGATAACACCCGAGCCCAACTCTTTTAGCTCTCATCTCGGACACTAACACCCAGGTCAGGACGCGGACTCGGCTACGTTCCGTGCCGAACCGTAGCACTGGCCGCTCTATCAACGTAACGAAGGAACGGCTGCAAGATGACAAAGCAAGCCCGAGATTCTCTGACAGAAGTACAATCTGCAACCGTTATATTCAGGTACTACTAGCATGGCCTGGCCATTAACCTGGTCGGGGCATTTGATTGGTCCACGTCAGCCGGCACATAGTAAATGTCGTCTTCGCCCACGACCGAGCTTCCACGTCAGCGATCCACGCAGGAAGTGTCGTGCTCCCCCACGACCGAGCTTCCACGTCAGCGATCCACGCAGGAAGTATCGTGCTCCCCCACGACCAAACCCTCCACGTCAGCTTAGGGTTTGAGTATAAATACCAGTGTTATGCCTTCATTTCAGGCCAACACCTTATAAATCCACAGAGTTATTCCTCACGAATTGCTCTGAAAGAATTAGGCTTTCACCACCCTCGATTGACTTGGTCTCGACTCTGGGTTTGCACGTTAATCGGAGTGTGACAAGCTTAATTCCTCATACATCATCATCATCATTGTACTTAGTCGTTTTTACGCCTGAACAAAATATGATGCCACTTCGATACTAATATTCTATTATAAAGTAGAGTAATATTCTGATAATCTGATACATATATAGTGTAGTCTTTTGTTGTTGTATAAACAACAACAACAAATGTGATGCCCAACCAGCTATTCTCATATGATTGATCGCGTTATACATTACATCAAAGGGATCTCAGGTTAAGCTTTTGTACAGGTTAACTAGAAGTACGAAGTGAACACACGTATACATTAATTTATATAACTATAGACACGGCGTAAAAAATAATGGTAGGGCCAGGTCAAAGGGTGGCATCCCAATATCCCATGGAATATCAAAGGGGTGGTGCCTATCTTGTGGCTGTGTACATGGTTTTCATGTTAACCGAATCACCTATTGACGGTTTTCTGCCAACAAATCACAATGCGTTGGGTGCTAATTCAAGATTTATTGGCCAATTCGTCTTGTAAACACCTGTATTAACAATGATTTCTCTATGTTTTGATCTCATGTTTATTGCTTAAAAACATGAGAGCGATTTTGGATTATCGGATTGTAAACTTCGTGTAGGGAAGTATTGATTAGATCAGCACAAGAGTGTCTGAAAGTGTATTCCAACAATGATTTCTGCAAGAGTGACCTCTCTTTTGAAGTTGTATGTGATCTACGCACATCATAATCGTCGTAATATAATCTGGACTGATCTAGACATCGTAACATCGAATGACATACTCACATATGGAATACTATGAAATAGTTTATCCTAACTGTCAAAAACACATTCATCGAATCATATATATTTACTAAAAGTTACACCCCTACCCTGATGATCTCTTCTGGATGAGGTGGCAATTTCGTTACATATAAATGAGTAAGTTTAACTATATTAAGTTATAACTTATCCTCAAACTCAAATTTCTTTTATAAAAGGTCAAAACTAAGTCCTCGAGTATTTTGTCCAACTTAATCGTTCAATACTCCAATCCTTATGATACCCCATTAAATATAGAAAAAGGCCCATAAATATAGTAAAAGGGCTCGAACAAGGCCCAATTAGATACGTAGACGTCACTGTCCATATACAATCTTAGGATGCGTTTAGTTACGAATTTTTTTTTTCATTTTTCGTTTTTCGTTTTTCTAGGGAGTGAGGGGTGTTTTACTTTTCTAGAAAAACAATGAAATTTTGAAAAATGCATTCAAATGTGAAGGATGAAGTTTTATTTTTTAAGATAAAATAGATATGAATAATTAAAAAACCATAAAAAGTAGTTTTCAGTTTTCAACTTTTTAATTATAAAAAAGAAATGGTAAGGTTCAAATGAGAATAGGAATTTGTGTGAGAATGAAGGAACCAATGATATCAAGCCATGTGTACAAAGAGAATGTTCCACATGTAAAGAAATACTGAAAAAAGAAAATGAGAATTTTCCTTTTCTTAGAAAAGTCTTTAAGAAAACTTGGATTTGAATATGTTTTCTGAGTAAGGTTCAAATGAGTACACCAACTTTGAGTGAGAATGAGAGAACCAATAGATTTCTACCATGTGTCACTTTATTCTCTCTCCTCCACATTTTTAAAAATTAAATATCTCACAAACGGTAAGTCAAAAAATCATGAAAATTGCACCATAAAATTCAGCGTTTTCTCCTCTTCGATTTGCCGTCCCTCAAGGCATACTTTCGACAACTTTTTTTTTCTTCCATTTTTTGGTGGGTTTTACAAATTAGTAACACATGTGTTAGTGATTGGTTATACATTTAAGTTGTGGTTAAGGTTAGGATTTCGGGTTAGGGTTAGGGTTTAGTAGGGTTTAGAGTTTAGAGTTTAGTAGGGTTTAAGGTTTAGAGTTTAGTATGATTTAGGGTTTAGAGTTTTGTAAAGCGTTTAGGGTTTAGGGTTTGGGTTTTAGGGGTTAGGGTTTAGGGTTTGAGGTTTGGGGTTTCGGGGAGAAACCCCAAACCTCAAACCCTAAACCCTAACCCCTAAAGCCCAAACCCTAAACCCTAAACGCAACACTAACACATGTGTTACTAATTTGTAAAACCCACCAAAAAATGAATAAAAAAAGTTGTCAAAAGTATGCCTTGAGGGACGGCAAATCGAAGAGGATAAAACGCTGAATTTAATTGTGCAATTTTCGTAATTTTTCGATTTGTCGTTTGTGAGATAATTGATATTGGGGGTAAATGGGTTTTGTACATGTCAAGGTTGAAAAAGTCGAAAGTCGGGGGCGAGTCGGTCGGGACCTAGGAAGGACTAGTCGGAACTAGTCGGGGACTAGTCGGAGTTGACTTTTGTTGACTTTTTATACATTTAAATAAAAAATTATAATTTTATGTGTAAATATAGATATGTTTAAAGTTAAGGGACTTAAATTGTATAATTTTTTTAACTAATTAGTGAAAAGTACCCTTTCTCTTTCATCATTTCCTTTTTGTCACGGATCTTAGAGATCTTCTTCATCTGTTTCTACTTTCTTCTCCATCTACTTCTAGTTCTTCATCTTTTTCATCATTTCCTACCCATTCCCACTACATTTTCTTATATTTTCTTTCATATTTAGCAACAAAAAGTAATGGTGAAACAAATCCAAGCCACAGACAAACGATTCTGACACGTTGACCTGCGTTGACCGACTTTAGGTAGCGACTTGGGTGAGGACGAGTCGGGATGGCGATGGCAAGCGACTAAGCGGCCGAGTCGGCCGACTTTTACAACACTGGTACATGTGGAACATTCTCTTTGTACACATGGCACAATATCATTGGTTCTCTCATTCTCACACAAATTCCTATTCTCATTTGAACCCCACCCTATGTAATCTAATTTACTGGTTTTCTTAGAGAAATTTTCTGGAAAAGTGAAGGGTTTGCCGTAACTAAACACGCAACATTACCTTTTTCCCATGTGATAAGAGTAGATCACACTTGACAAGTTTTCAGGTGTCTGCATCACCCAGAAAGCAAAGGAGAAAGCAAAGGTTTGAGCGTCGAATTCATGCATACTAGCTGATGTAGTTTTCACTCCTGATTAGCTATATCAAAAGTGGGAAGCACATTAAGCCGGGCATAGTAAAGATTCTGTTTCTTGTAATAGAATGTCTGTACTTCAAGAGCAAACCATGGTCTGTACAATCTTTGAACATGGAATGCACTTATTTAACTGTCTCCATAAACATTTGGGACCCAGTTAGTTTTTCAGGTACAAACCTTCTCTTTCAAGAAATAGAACCTTTAATATGGTGGCCCTACCAACCAAACCACCACAGTAATTGCTGTTGATGGCTGCAACTGATTGCGATAGACTTAACAATCCAAAACTGTTTGGTTGTGTCACATTCACCCATAATGAATAATGATGGTCATTTGAAAAGTTCAACAAGGTTCTGCAATTACCCAAATGCATCTATGAATCGCCAATGTTACTGATAAAAAGAAACCAATAGATATAAAACTAATCCCACCATAGATTACGGTGTACAACATACGGAAACCTGAACGGCTAATCGGCTATAGAATACAACAATGAAGATGTATGATTGATGAAAACAATAATTAAAGGGTGGAGTTCTAGTTTCTAAGGCTGATGATTGTTAAATATACTCGGACTGAGGCTATACTAACAAAAGCACAAGCATCTTGGCTAACCAACTGATCTCATGTACACTCCATGCTTTCAGCCCCTAAAGAGAAAACACAATGTCCCATGTAGACTTACCTCCAACTACGATGGTGGCGGTCTTCATGCCTGTCCTTACGGTGCGACAAAGGATCAGATGAGTATGGGCTCCAACGGTCGTCATCATGGCTCGAACTCGTTTCATGAATCAAAGAACTTCGTCTACCTCTATCAGGCAAAGATCTACCATAACTTGACCCTCTAGAGTCATAACCAGGGTACCTGGGTGAGAAGCTTGATGACAAGGAACCGATAGCAGGGTCAACTCCAGGTGGTCCATCATCTCTATAATCACGACTCCACCTTTCTTCGAGATGATGAGGTCTGCTTGTAGGTTCTGTTGAATTATAAGACCTGTGATTTGATGATCTATTTCTAGGTAAATCAAACTTCCAGGCCCTTGCTCCCCATCGCCATTCATCAGCATTTTCTGGAATTGGGCCGTTCACTCCAGGGAATTGAACACTCATTTTCTTGGGCAGATCAGGTTTAGGTGGCTCAGCTTCAGGAGGAGGGGAGATATCCATATCAAGGATTTCACCATCCTCTGTTTCTTGTTTAACAGCAACGACAACGTCGTCGCCAAATATTTCGATCCCAGATGGCTGCTCTTCATCATCCGCATCTGCAGTTTGACAACACACTTTCTATAAATTTCACAAAATGATTCACAAGTCAAATAATCACACAGATAAAACTTCAACAAAAAGGTGTCAGAGTGATGAGAAACATATTATTAATTGTTTTCTTACCCAGGTACCCTGGCGGGTAACCAATCTCTCGCATTCTGTTAAGCCATGGAGGTGGATCGAGCTCCTAATAAATACAAGTCAAGAATGTTACTAATATATTACTGTGTCAATTTAGCTTGCATAAATAATAATGTCAAAAACTAAACAGAATCATACCCCAAGGCCCAGGAGTTTTCTTGTTTCTGCATCTAGCACACCTGGGCGTAAACCATCAAATTTGCCCCCAGGAGTGTCTTGATAATATCTAGTTGGATTACGAGACATGGAATTCTGATTACGCTTAGCTTTGAGTTGTTTGCGAGCGTTATTAACAGCAGCATTATCACGGGGCTTCGGGCATTCCTTCAGTGCATGACCGTATGAACCACAATTGAAGCACCGCGAACCGTCTACTATTTCCAAACCTCTAATGAAAGGGGGGGAAAAAGGACGACGGTGAAAATATGAAAAAGCACAATACATGCATGAATACAGCAAAATGAACTAACAATCATAAAGTACGCTAAAGAGCTGTAAATAATACGAGTAGCGTACTGTTATTCTAAAATAAAGCATTTAAAGAAATATGCACCGGAATATCAGTCCATACCCATCTACATTACTCGGACCATCTATTGTTGTTAGTCCGAAAGAATACCCACGATCATAAAGCGGGATGGAACTGTTATCTAGAGCTAAAACTTCCTTGCTTTGCAGATTCTTAGTTTGGCCATCCATCCAGAATGACTACACAAATACACGTTTAAGTATAATCAATTTGTGAGCTATGTAAGTACAAGAGATGCGGAAACATTTTACCTAGATGTAGCAATTTCAACCCATATACTTACGAAGGGGTCAATTTAGTTTGGTTTTGTATCAAACGGGTCAGGGCACAAAAAAAGAAGACTATTATTGTGATAATATATATTTTGTTATAATAACAGTTTATTCGGTTATTAAAGATATTATAGACAAATAAATGATTTTGACACAACACAACCCAACCAATACTAACATGCCCAGTTTGACATGCAACATGTTAACCCACCCGTCAAACCTGTCCATTTGCCACCTCTAAATTACACCATAGAAAATACTCAATTTTAGGCAAAATTAAAAAGCCAGGCTTTACATAATACTATATAACGTAAGTAGCATAGTAAAGGGTCCAAACACATTGTACCATGCAGTTAGTCTACAAGTGAATGATTACAACAACAAAAATGTTAAAGTATACCACTGCAGAAGGTTTGTCCAAACCAACATTGAGAGCTGGAAAGTAGGTTCCTTCACCAGATTCTAGCTCGACCTCGGAATCCTGAACAGTCAAGAAACTCAGAGACTTAAGATCATAAATTATGGTAATTAATTATTACTAATCACCAAACTCCAGCATATATGCAACTGAATTAAATATGTATATCAAACAAAATCATTTAACCTTTGGTTGATGTTGAGCATGCCATTCAGACCACTTCTGTAAGAACTCCTCAAGCTTCCATTTACTTTCTCTGAGATGCATAAGCAATCATTAGAATTTCTATGAAAAAACAATTCACCATAATCCTCTTGACAGGGTATATCAACACACAGCATGAAACTGGTGGTCCAAAACTAACGAAGGTACAAGATATGAGAGTATCATAAAAGGTTTTGGAATTTACGAACATGAATATATCATTAGAAACTGGAAAGTCGACATCTTAATAGGAACAATAGGAAGTATATTTGAACAATGATGTTTTCCTTTATACCTTGTTAAAGAATTATAAATGACATGGACTGAAGCTTGCTGTTCATCAACAGTTATTCGAGGTCTCTTAATACCAGATACAGCTAGCATGTCAAGGGAAAACATATCAGGAAACATACTAACATACTGCAGTTATAAGCTCGTAAAAGTCAGTGTATACACAAATACATATAGAGCAACTATGAAGTTCATGCATGTATGGATCACAGAAAGGAAAACTATAATTATATTTTACCAAGTACAAATCCATTCAAATCAAATTTATTAAGATATGTTAAGAAAAAGTTAGAGATACCATCTCTCTCACGATTTCTGACAGGAATTCCATTTCTCTTATGAGTTCCAACCTGAACTGTTGAACCATTCTCAGCAAGTGCTGAAACTTTATTCTCTACAATTATAGAAGAACTTACTTCAGCACTAACTTGCATTGTAGTTAAATTAACAGCTGAAGCATGCTCAGAGTTGTCAGTCTCCAAGATCTCCCCATTCAACTGGGGTTCCTTAACCTCACAATCACTAGGTTCTTTATTATCAGTACTATGATTATTTACATTCTCACTTCTACCACCAGGACTATTAGATGTTGGTAGTTTCACGAAGTCCTCCCCATCCTGGCTTAAGACAGGTGCATCTTCCATATTTTTAGGCATACAAATTAGATCATAGACTTCAAGTCAATCGTCCTGCATTGAAAGAATCAGTTAACAAAGATTCTCTTTAAAAAATATGAGGAAAGTAGTTGGTAATTACAACAAATCCCAATTGCTACTTTAACTAAACTTACGACAGAACTTCCTAGCAACCTCAAAGCAATAAACTGATAAGCATTGTATGCATCTTGTAATTGAGGAAAACAATATATACCAAAAAGGGCCTCAGCTGTTGGATGAATTGCAATGGTTATAACATTTTTAAAGTTTGTAACTACCTCCAAAAACAAGTAAATCCCTCATCATCAGCAATGATGGTAATTCTAACCCATCATATAATGGCAATAGAGTATTTGAGATTGAATATCTTCTCAGAGTAATAACTACTAAAATCAGAAGTACTCCCTATAATATCACTAACTTTTATTTATACTCAAGGCACATGTCATCAATATAAGGTTATGACTTGGTTACTTGAACCAGCCAAAGTTGTACAAACTGCATTAATTCTTGAAAGAAATCCATAAGATTTCATGCCATTGCGAGGCTGTTTGCTCGTGTTTAAGCAGCATGTCGTCATTGTGTAGCATAGTCATAAATTAACAACCTTTTGTATCAAATATCAAATCCAATAAAACTACATCAAACCTTAAAGCACTTGTAAAGGCACTTTAACCACTGTGAGCGCTATAAGCTAACAAATTAAGCTTATCGCATTCATTAACCAAATTATAACAAACAATAATAATAATAATAACCATTAGACACCGTGCTCATTGATCAAGTTAAAAAATTAGGCAGAATTATTCAGTCCATAGATCAACTGTCATTTAAATGCATGCAATCAGATATCTAAAAATTCGATCAAGAATATAATAAAACACAGCATTCAACAATAATCATCCTTAATAACTTTAACCTCTCGACCATATTAAAAATTAGGGTTTAGGTCAAAATTCAAAACATAAACAGAACACCTATTATTTACTTAATTCGATTCAAATTGAAAAAGGATCGAACTAGATGCTTAACTTAGATAACCGGAAACACATCTAATGAAACGATAATCAGCCAAATCGCTACCACATTCATAGGGCCTATTTTATTTCTTCAACAAATTTGTATGAATTTTACGTAATTCAATCACCAAGAAGTAAAATTTAGATAGGGTTTTTTAGATAGTGAGAAAGACTTACCTGAAAACGGAGTAATTTGGGCAAAGTATCTGGGGATCTTGATTAATCGAGGGTAAAGATGAAGGAGATGTCGGGTGTCAACAGTAATCAACGGGTTATATACGATCGCTAGAGTTAATTTAAATAATTCGTGGCCGTACGATTGAGATTACCCCAAAATCTATCCGCCAAAACTTTTAATAAATTCTAACCTTAATTAATACTTTAATACGAGTAGTAATAGATTCAAAATTTTCAATTAAGGATTTAAGGGTGTTTGGGACTATGGGTCAGCTTTTTAAGGTTTTTTTTTGTTTTTGTTTTTACATTTTTAGCTTATTTGTTGTAAAAACACAGTTTAATCGCTTGCGAAACACTTTTGGATATCTTCTTTAATGTAAAATTTTAGTTTGCAGAAGTTAAGGTGAAACTTTTGAGCAAATGCTTTAATAAGCGGTTTTTTTAGTTTAACCTGTCGAAGCTTCGATTCAATCGGTTGGACTGTCAGTTTAACCGGTTTGTTGGTTCAATGCAAGTGTTGTACTTTTTTGGTTATTCATTGATTCACTTGTACGTTCGAACTTTTAGTTTCCCACTCCATAAGTAAAAAATAATGAAATGTAAAAGACAAAAGCCAAGGAAAAAAAATTAATATCCTTGACAACGCCACTTTAATTGTAGACTTCTGCCTTATCTTGTATAATATACACCAATTTTTTTAATAATCACATTTTTTAGTGAACCGGTCAGAGTTTCAATTCAACTAATCAGACCGCCAGTTCAACCAATTTGTTGGATCAATGTAAGTGTTAGAGCTTTTTGGTTATTCATTATTGAACTTGTACCATTGGACTTTTGGTTCCCCACTCTATAAGTCAAAAATAGTGAAATAAAAAGACCAAAGCCAAGGAAAAAAAATTTTCCCTGACACCACCACACATTGGTCATACGACTCTTGCTTTATCTTTTACAATACACCATATCACCTTCTATCTTCGACCAAAGTACTTTTCTATATTCTTCTACTCCATACCACCATTTATGCAACTATCACTAACAACACTTCCACCACTAGTCTCTTCGACGATATGAACTGAAAAGTTAAAGTTAGATGAAGACGATGAATGAAATCGTATATGACGTAATTATTCCTCCTCTAGTGATGAAATTACACTAAAAACAGTTTCTTGTCGCTTGTCTTTCTTTCATTTGCCTTGAATACGTTCAACGGATGGAAAATTAATGATGTATGTCGTTTTGGATATGCCAAACGAGAACATCAAAAAAAGAAACAACAAAAATTATTAAAAAAATATAGAAATTTTACAAGCTTATCCCCAATTCCAGTTCCTAGCTCAACTAGGTATCAACGCGTGAACCAAGCGGTCCTCTCTGATCCTAAAACTCACCAAAAACCGGCTCAAAATGATCCATAAACTTTCATTTTTCTAGTTGGACTGGTCCACCCAATTTTTTAATATTGTTTTTGAGATTTAGGGGGCATTTGGTTCAAGTAAGGGAATGGGAAAGGGAAAAGGAAAAGAAAAGGGAATGCAATGGGATACTAAAGGATATTATCATTGTATTAAAGCTCATTGGTTCATATTGGGAATCCTAAGACCGTAGAGATAATAAACTACAATTTTATTACCCTCAAAAACCAATCATTTCTTGTTGTTACGATCAATTCAATATTCAGGTGTTCTAATATGATAATTAATCCACAACAAAAATTAAAAACTTAAATAATTATAAAAAATAAGAAAACCACTGTTAGATATTTGAGTGAGCGATGTCCAACATTAACAAATAAGTAAACTAATTAGCATATTGGAATTTTGTACCAAACCAAAAATACTGAGCATACAAGAGTTGATGCCGTAATTAATTGACCTCTTTTTGATGTTTGAAAGAACCTAGAAAAGAAAAGGGTTTATGACAAATGGAAAACGCGGAAGATATATATATTCAACGAATATTTTGTTTGCCAGTTAAGTGTGGTCAAGTTTTTCCCTCACAAATAAATCGGATTTAGCATAACATTATCGAAGGAAATAATTTTGATGAAGATGAATAGCTTAGTCTAGGGGGAAGTCTAGAGTAGGTAACGTGGTAGTAATTATAGGGGAGTCATAACCATTCCCCCAATTTATTGGGTAATGGCCCAATATTCATTTTCAAGTAATCATTGATTGCATTGTATCTTACCAATCTCATTTATTCATTCCTTTACACGTTCCTTAGTAATCAAAACCATCAACCAAGCACACCCTTAGCTTTTTAAACTTACAAGAATTTGAGCTTAACCTACTATTCATAAGTTAAGTCAAACCCCTTACTACAAAATAAATTATTAATACATCAATGATAAGAGCATCTTTATTGAAAAGACTTTTAACAAATTTTCTATTATATCATATTTGAGTTATTTAATTTTATAATAAATAGTTGAATTTCACGGAAAAAAATCTATCTCAAAGCTTCTTTTTATTTCAAAGCATACACAAAAAATAACAATTGAGTCATTCTATGATAAACACTTTATCATAAAATATAAACACTTTATCATAAGATAAAAAGTTAACCACTCTAATGGAAGAAAACTATTTAATACTATAAAAAAAGCCTTAAAAAACCATGAGAGAGATGCGTTAACAAGGTATCCGCATAAAATAATAAATTAAAATTTTATAGAGTAATTAAGTTACGTTTAAGTAGTACAACACGATGACGCGGTACAGCCGGTACCCCATACGTAGAAGATGGTGATAATATATTTGACAGTGCGTAAAAGTAGCAAAGACAAAGGAGTGAGTACGGGGTGGTGTCTAGAATTTAAGAATAAAATGAAAATTCATAAATATAAGACTTTTGGAATAAATAGGTCAATTTTCAAACACTTGATAAGGAATACATAACTCGTGAAAGTAAATTATTTGTGAAAGCATCGCAAAATACAAGCTTGAATAACTCTGATAAACATGAAAAGGGATGATCGTTTCCAACTCTCATAGATTGTTTGAGTTTGAATAATTCTAATGAGCACGAAAATGCGAGAAAGAGCAACATTATCATTTAGATTAGGATGATCCTCATCAACGATGTAACACCCGCCAAATTAGGACTAGAGATTAGTGCCTAATCGAATGTTAATACATGTAATTAGTTCCTGGTTAGGCTAATTAATGTATCGAATTATATATATATTGTTGAATATATACGAATATGCGGTTTGATTAAATCGTACGCAATTTAAATCGAATGTATTTCGATTCAATTTTATATGGACGTTGGTGACAAATTTTATTAAATAACGTTGTTATGTCAAAAATATTATTATAATAATATTTCGTATTTATTCGTATCGTACAATCAGAAAGTTACACAATTTAAAATGTAAAACGCGCAAACTAAATAAACCAACTTACCTTTATAACTCAAATGTAAACTTATTTGTAAAATAATTAAATAAAATATCGCGTAATAATTTGTATTTAAAATGTACCAATTAATATGAAAAATAATTAATTAACGTTTAAACGACGGAGCAAACGAACACCGCACGGAGCGGAAACGCGGGGCGAAATTGGGAGCTTAACCTCCCAATCCCACCTTCTTTCTTTCATTTATTTCTTTTCTTTCTCTCTCTCACTCTCCTTTTTCTCTCTTTCTCACCAACCACCACCATCACCAAAAACTTCACAAAATCGCAAAATAAACGTACCAAACGACTTCGGATCTTCAAGATTTTTAGAGATTCACGACCACCGCGACACGATCTATCATCCTATCTTTTCGGATTTCTCATCCGACACTTTGTAAGTTTCCGACAAATCCCGAAATCTCTCGTTTTTAAATGTTTTCACTTGTTAGTAGTTTGTAACAACTTATAATGTCCCTATAAGGGTTGGGTAAAAGTTTTGGACCGAACGGAAACCGAAAAACTCGTTTTCGACACATTTTCCGGCCAACAGACCGCTACGTCGCAGTTGGCCCAGAAATTATGCGACGTCAGCTTCTACGTCGCAAAAACCCCTCGTGACGTCGCATAGTGCGACGTCAGTCACAACGTCGCATTAAATTGCGACGTCGCATATAGCGACGTCAGCCTTAACGTCGCCAATACCTCGCCACGTCGCACTTAGCGACGCAAGCCCCTACGTCGCAGAAATCACCTACGTCGCATTAGCGACGCAGCACCCTACGTCGCATTAAATTGCGAAACGTCGCCTTTAGCGACGTCATGCTCAACGTCGCAATCCTACCTGCGACGTCGCACCCAACGTCGCACAAACCAGAACCTCAAAAACACAGATTTTTACTAGGTGTCGAGACTCGAAATTTATCACTCGATTTTACCCAAATTCAGATCCAGATGCGTTTTTCCTTAAAGCAATATAGTAGAAATAAAAATTTTCCAAGCTGACCTGGCAGCTCGACCCCAGCCAGGGGCTCTGCCCCTTGGACCCCGCCAGGGGCTGCCGCCCCTTGGACCCCGCTACCAGGGGCGCTGCCCCCGGACCCCCGTACTTAGATTTCGTAACGGCTTCTAAAACACAATCAAAACACATTTTTCAAGTAAAACGACACGAAATCAAAATAATAATAATTGAGATTATTATTACAAATCCGTCACCAGCGGGCCGTACACTTTTCAAATACTCAAACTTATCAACCAAATAGTGGAAATTTGGACATTATAGTTGAACGAACAACTACAGGGGTGATCTGTTGAGATACCCAAATCATGATTATAACCACCGCGTGTCGTGGACACCCCCAGGTTACAAGTCTTTGGACTTCATACTCGGCTAATCAACTTACGTTTGTTTAAACGCACTCATACTCAGGTGAGTCTCATAGCCCCTCTTTTTACTGTTTTACTCAGGGGTGTGATATACTGCTCAAACTTTTAACATGTGAACGCAAGTACCAACTTTTCATATACTACATGAGTTTTTCGAAACTAATCATTTAAAGTCCTCCGTCAGCATAGTTGTTAATACGTTGTAGCGTGAATATTAGTATATGGTACCATATAGGATTGACCCACCTCGTCCGGGTTAGCAAGCACTAACCGGGTAAACGGACGTACTAATATTTGGGAAGACGAATGTGGATTAGGCATTCGTGGAGGCACCTCGCCCGGAATTCTCTTTAGGGGACCCGGCCCTCGAGTTAAGCTCAACTATGTGCTCATGGCTGTATACACGATGATTATCATTTAATTGCTGGATGCAATTCACTATTTAATTGCTGGATGCAATTCATTATTTAAATCTTGCGGTTCATACGATATTACTTGATTTCAAACCTGTGAGCTCACCAGCTTTATAGCTGACCTTTTAGCATATATCGCAGGTACCAAGCAGTAGGATGTTTCTGCTTCAGGATTTAGCTCGAGTCAGCATACAGAAGATTGAGATTTTCTTGCATTAGTATATTTTGTACAAGTACTTATGTACTGAAATCTTATTTTATTTAAACTCGAGCTATGTAAAGCTTTAAATGTTGTAAACATCTCAATTATCAATATATTTTGTTAAAACGACGCATATAGAGTCGTTTGCTATATATCTTTGTGCTTTGTTATTGATTAGTAACACCCAAATCAAGCTTCCGCAAATCATTAAATTTGGGGGTGTTACAAACGATAATCCCGTAATCAAAACTACTAAATATATTATTTTCAGTATCAAATAATTACATAGTAGTAGAGCCCATATAGGGTTAAATAATTGTATGTACATTTCAATGGAAAAAAGTAAAAATGTGTAATACAAAATAGAGAATGAATCTACAAGAGAAAGAGCAATATAACTTTTGAAAACAGTTGTATACTATATATATATATATATATATATATATATATATATATATATATATATCAACGCAAAATATAACGTCTATTTGATGATGTATCGATAGTAACATATGAATAGAAGATGATGAGTTCGAATCTCGCCCATGGCATTTTAGGAAGAAACCACTATAGTAACATATGAATAGAAGATCAATTTTGCAATCAATTTAGTTAAGATAAAATTGTATTCTAAAAATATATAGATAATAGAAAATGTGGTTATGTGATAAAGGGAGATGTCCTCCACCTATAGCTCAAGTGGGTGAGTTCATGGTTGTAAACCATGAGGTTGTGAGTTCGACTCACATGGAGGACAAATTAAATTCCATAGGGGTCTTGGACCAATGGTCAGGGAGTTTTCCACTATAGTGGTTTCTTCCTGAAGGTGATGACTTCGAATCTCGCCCATGGCATTTCGCCTGGGGGAGGGGAGACTCCACGGCGTGATACCCATCTAAGACATAGAAGAGCAACCCCTTTAGAGCGTTGTCGAGATTTCGAACTATGGAGCGATTCTCATATTCGGGAGTAACCGCTTGTGGAAGATGAACGGGTGGACCAAAGGTCCGTCAGTAATTCCACAACTATCTTAAAAAAAAAATGTGATAAAGGAGATAAATGTAATTTGTGTTGACTATATTTCATTCTTTGTTTCCATAATTTTTTATATTTAATTAAGATTGGGGATCGATCATAGGGGAAGGGATCATATGAGGAGAAGGATGAGAAGTTTTATTTGTATCCATTGGATAATCTTTTGGGTTGGATCAATGGTTAAAAAGGGTGACAATTTTGTAATTACTTTAAAAAATAAGGGTATTAGTTAACAAAAAAAAACATAACATTAATTTTCACTCCACCCCCTTCCACTATTTAGAATTTTACATTTTAACACTTCCACTTTATTTTCTTCTCCCCCCTACCTTCTTCGTCCTCCAACCCCACCTACCACCACCCCCACCATTTGCTGCCACCACCTGGCTGCCGCTAGTCGCCGTAGGATTCCGGCCGCCGGAAAAAAAATTTCAAAAATTATTTTTATAACACCCCTCATTTAATACCACAATATAATATTAAGCTTGGCGGAAGCGGATACTTGAAATACATATTCTATTAAAATCCTGCTAGAAATTTTCGCAAACCTTTATACAATATGTTTAACTATTAAACAAACATAGTTAACATGTTTACAAACCCGGGGCATTATATGCTATAAAACATTATTTATTACAAACTGGATCAGAGTTGTAAGTTTCAAACATTCCCAGCACCAAAACGTCCTTCCTGACTACCCACATATTGTACATCACCTGCAGGAAGTAATTTGAGGGATTAGCACAAAGCTAAGTGAATGAATTATCAACTACAATTCAATTTAGCTATCAATCGGTTTACAATCAATAATGCAACAAATATCGTCAAGAGGAACGGTGGTTCCTAAGGACCCTGTGCCGGGTGGCCCTATCAGAACACTTAAATCAACTGTAGGCCAAAACAGTGATTAACCGCTAACTAAATGCTAATCTCCATCAACACATGTACGCAACCCTATGTTGACCAACATTAGCAATCAAGTCCAACTGACAATCTAGTTGACCTCTGGATTATACATTTCAATTCAATGTTCATCAAACAACCAATCAAATGGCAATATCAATTCAAGGTTAACATACTATCAATAGTAATCTTAAAATTACTGATTGAAATCAAACTGACACAACCAAATCAAACTGTGAGTCTCAAATCTACTCACCTGATTATCTCGTTTCACTTACTCAGCTGTCTTATCTCGCTGAGCTCTTTGTTTATCTGAGAATCAACAATCAGGTAAAAGTTAGTAATCAAGATCGTAACACTTGAATTACATCAATTTAAATCATCAGGAACTTAACTCAATTAACATTACAATTATCATAAGTTCCTAAATACAACAACTATCATGTATTATTATGCTAATAAGTACAATTTACATTGCAAACAACAAGTTAGAACAAGTCTTATAAGTTAAACAAAACATTTGCTGAAACACACCCCAAGCCGCCGGCTTCGGGCCTCAAACCGCCGGCTTCCTAAAGCCAGCCGCCGGCTTCTCTTTTCAAGCCGTCGGGTAATTTAAATTGGGTGGTAACAGAACTTAATAGCGTATTAAAGCCTCTATTGGCCGCCGGATAACCATTCAACCCGCCGGCTATGGCTGTCAAGCCGCCGGCTAGGGTAGTTCACCCGCCGGTTTCCCTGTTTACACAACGAAGCCGCCGGCTAGGGTATAGAAGCCGCCGGCTCCCTCCCCTGCACCAGCAAGCTTCGCCCAGCCCAAAACCCAACTACGAATTTTTATACTAATTAACCACAGATACAGTTTCAGCAGCATACTTCAATCATATATCATCACTTTGGCATACCATATCATGCTTAAAACATCTTTTCACTATCAATTCATTCAAAGATTACACTTAATCATAATCATGAATTAAAACAAGATCAAAAACTCAAAATCAAAGCTTACTAGTGATGATGATTATGATGTTTATACTAGTACTTGATCACAGCTCCAAAATTTGCAAGTTTCAATCTTGTTTTTGCAAGGGTTTAAGAGTTTAGAGGTTTTAGGGTTATGTTTCTAAAAGAGGAAAGTTACTAACTTTCTTAAAATGGAAAGATTATATAAGTCGGCTCATATTTTTAACACCGACCCGCATCCACTTAAAACTAGTCCCCTTTCAATCTATTGCCTGGAACCTAAAAACCATTTGCGAGAAACTTCTTTTATTGCACCGTCAACTATAGTAAATTATAACAATTAATAATTTACTAAGCACAATAAGTCCTAAGGCTTATTTAATTAAGTTTTGCAATTAAACCAATAATATCAAATAATTTCTAATACGATTAAATATATAAATTTAAAATTAGAAATTACCGGACCAAAAGAGAGGATGTTACAATTTTTTTCAAAAAAAAAATTTTTCAAATTTTTTTCCCATAAATTCAAAAAAAAAAAAATTTCAAAAATTTTTTTTTTCAAAATTTTTTTTTTCAACTTTTTTTCCCATAAATTTTTTATTTGATATAGTATTTCTTTTCCTACTGCATTTTTAATAAAACTATACGTTTTTTTCACTGCATTTTGTATATTATTGTTAATTAACTAAAACTTTTATATATTTTACTGCATCTTCTATACCCGACGTCAACAAAATACCGTACAAATGGATTATATATATAATCTAAAATGCAGTAAAAAAAGAACAATATGTCCTAAATGATGTATATGCAAAATGCAATAAAAACAACAATATGTATTATACTTTAATACAAAATGCAATACAAATAGATAATATGTAAAATACAAAATGCAGTACAAATCGATAATATGTAAAATACAAAATGCAGTGAATAACAAACAATATATAATGAATGAAATATATGAAAAATGCAGCAAAAATAACAAAATGCAGTAAAAATAACAAAATGCAGTACAAATAGATTATGTATAATATAAAATGCAGTGAAAATAACAAAATGCAGTAAAAAATAAAATGTGGTACAAATAGATTATATATAATATAAAATGCAGTAAAACGAACAATGTGTACTAAATAAATATATGCAAAATGCAGTAAAAACAGTAGTATGTATTATACTTTCACACAAAATGCTGTAAAAATTGATCATATGTATAATATAAAATGCAGTAAATGATAAACAATATGTAATATATGAAATATATGCAAAATGCAGTGAATAATAATAAAATGCAGTGTAATTTTAACAAAATGCAGTAAAAAATATATTATGTATAACTTAAAATGCAGTAAAAAACAAACAATATATATAAGATTGAGGTGTATATAAATAAAATGCAGTAAACAAATCAAAAGAATTATGTGTAAAATACAAAAATGCAGTAAAAACGAATAATATCTACTAAACATATATACAAAATGCAATAAAATTAATAAAATGCAGTACAAAGTGATAATATGTAAAAAAAAAAAACATTGGAAATTTTTTTCTTAATATTTTATTTTTAAATTTAAAAAAAATTGAAATTTTTTTTTTCCCGACGACCGGTAGTAGCGGCGGCGGGTGGTGGAGGGGAGGGGTGAGTAGGAAGAAAGTAGGAGGGAGTAGTGTACACTATTAAAAAGGTGGATGGGGTAAAAATGAAATTTTGAAAATTCTCCTCCTGCTTCTCCTCAAATAATACCTTCTCATCTGAACCTCTCCCTTTAATTAATTTATACTATAATAGTCAAATTAATTAACATGTGTTGTAAATAAATATGGAATGAATGTCCATATCTTTAGACAGATTTTATATTCGATTAGAAGATTGATTACTTGTAAGCTAAGCTGTATTGTATCTATATAAATACCTCCTTAGTGAGATGAATAAATAATTCTCTTTTCGGTTTCTCTCTATATTGTTCTTGTTCCTCTCTATATTCTTTATTATTTTACAACAACATGGTAAAATTTAATGTAAAAACTATAATATGGTAATTTCAGTTTAAATAATTGGTGATTATATATACATAATATTAGTTACCATTTAACTTTGTTTGATTGATGAATAATTACTAACGAAATGAATTACTAGAAAATAATTTATTTACCATAGTTTTTTTTAGGGAACAAAGACATGATATTAGTTATTACTATTTAATTTCGATTGATTGATGAATAATAGATGAGTAGTTAATGAATTATTAAAAAATATCTTAGTTACCATAGTTTATTTGAGGGATAAAAAGGTAATTTTCGATCTTCACTATTTTAAGGTATTAAGTCAATAGTGTATATTTTGATTGATTGATGAATAACTAATGAGTAGTTAATGAATTACCACATAATTTTAAGGTAATAAGCCGATAGTGAAAATGGTTTATTATACGCACTAGTGTATAGATATAAATAGCATTAATAAACATTTATCGCTTCACCGTAAATGTTATATCCATCTTTCTAATCTAATACTTTAAATTTGAAAATAAATAACTAATGTCAAATGTTTTAATTTTATTATTGAGTGATTAGGAGGATAGTATAATTTTTAAGAAAATGTTAACCATGTTAAAAATACCATAATTAATTAATTTAATGTTTATAACTCAAATTTACCATAAATGAATACTAATATCAAAATTCAAAAGTTAAAACCTCTTTAATATAATAGCGTTGAGCTTGCGCACTAATGTGGGTTATTATTTGTATCTATTATGTTCAATAAGATTCTTTGGTTTCTTATGTTCGGTCGTGTTTTTATATATAAAAGGAATCCATCTAAATAATTTATGGTTTAACTTAATTATTGTCGATTATTATTATATAAGATATAGATTATTTATTTAGTGAAGGCTATTTTGATCATTTCATATCTTTAAACGAGTAAGTCCTCAAATGAAATGCTTAATCCCTTTATAAGAGAGTAAAAATTACAAAATTATTGTTGTTATTTGTATTACCTGTCTACCTGACTTATTATGAAAGTTAACATTTTATATGTATACAAATCCTTTTGTACAAATTTAGCGTAACAAGAAAAAGATTAAAGTATGATGTAGTATTTTATATTTTATTTATTACAAATAATTTTTATGGCAACCAGCAAAATATATGCAAGTAACGAATTTCAAGACTGAGGGCGGGTTTATTTACAAAAAACTCTTTCTATTTTTCATTTTTCTAGAATTTTGTATTCCTTGAAATTTTGAAAATGCATTCAAATGTAAGTGATAGAGTTTTATTTTCCAAAATAGGAAAAGTAGGAATTCATAAATCATAGATCCTTTTTTTAAAAACTTCTCTGGAAAATGACAACCTAAACACGTTTTACAAGTTTTCCTTAAAGAAATTTACAGAAAACTGAGAGAAGTTTTATGTGTCTTCCAAAAGGAAAATGATATGTATAATAGGGAAGAGATCAAACATATGTATTGATCCATATCCATTTCAGTGTTATGAGATAGTTACAAGTTTAGTTTTTCAGCATCCAATTTTATTTTAATTTTTTACGAAAAGCAAAACTTTTATTACTATACCCAATTTAGTAATTTACATACAGCAATACATACATTATGTAACCACATCCCATAACTGTGACTACATATATGACCCAATTACTATAAACAATTTGAACTCATCGCAGAACCCACACAACACATAACTACACCTCCATATACATTACAAACTCACATGATACCCATTTAGACTACAACCATCCACCCGGAGCCACCCCAGAACTCAGCCAACACCCCCCTGAGTCCGGACCCCCCAATCTCCACTGTAATTTAGCATTTAGCATCCAATTTAATGAAGTAATTAAGCGCTTTGAAGTTAATAATGACTAAAGGGATGTTTTGAGAAGTTCATTTTTACAGCATACGTAACTATTGATATTTGGAAATTTCTGGTCACGCAAATACCGATTTGGAGAGGTCAAAAGCTACAGTAATAGGAAATCCGAGCAAATTCAAGGAACATTTTTGTGATGCCATTATAAGGAACCTTTCATAGTCAGTTACGCAAAGCAACAAAAAGAACCTTAGGTGACGAACATCCCATCATGCTGGTAACATGAACGTAACTTTGTATTGCTGTATTCTCAAATGGAAAAACTTATGAATCGTAACAGAAACAAGAATGTTGTGTCAAGTTTATGTAGCCCTATAAATCTATTCCAAAATTCACAGTCATACTAAACTTCATCATGAGATTTCATCATCTTGTAAACTCAGGTTTTTCAACTACAATAAAACGTATGCATGAATATCCAACTGATGACAGTGAAGCCAACAAGAAACCATGTTAAATCCCAATCATTTGGGCACAACCCAGGTATGAATTCAATTCAGCTACATTACATAATGTTATAATCTATATCGATCCTTATTCCCATTCTGTTACTATTTATGTAACACCTAATTGTTACCTGAACCACCACCGTTGTATGGCAGAGATGGGAGTGTTTAGAAATGGAGCATACTGATGAATGAGAGGGTTAACTGTCCTCCCGATTTTTGACCACACGCTTTGATGGTAACCGGCAGTAACAGGGGCATGATACATGAGCTTCAATAGCTGCGACAAAAGGAATTTTGGTTACAAAGTTACTGTAATAAATGGTTAAATGAACTATATCAACAGTTTGAGGTCACATATATCAGCGAAGAAAAAATGACAATTTGAACTCGAGATTAGATTAATAGCCTCTAATCTCGACATGTAGACTACCAAAATTGGCAATTTGAACATTATTTATTAGAATTGAAATTCATTTGAACTGATGTGTTCCTTGTCATCATAAATCTAGACTAGACAAAGTTAAAATTAATAAACATACTAACCTGCCAATACATGAAAGTTTGTATTATATTACGCTGCCACCTGCATTTGCAAAAAATGATTTGAGAAGAGCAGATCTCATGAATATAAATAATAATGTGAACAAAAAGAAGCAGAATGGTAAGGAAGCTGAGTATTGTTACTGACGATAAGAGAGAAATGATCAAAAGAAACCCGACTCCAATCTCAGCTTGTGAAGACAGTATGCCGAGTGTCGTTGTGTTTGATTCTACCCACACACACAGTTCTTCCAAGTACTTCCTGTTAAGCAACCATCATCAAGAGGTTAATGATATTATGATACGTTATAAAGCAACCTATCTTCATCAAGAAAGAAAAAGTATACCATGAGACACACAGCCTAAATTAAGCCTCACAAATGGTGGCAAAAAGGGAAGGTTGGGTAACAGGTCAAATGGGTAACTTTTTAAGTGTAGTCTAAAGGGGAAATATTGTGTTGGGCCAACCTTCAAAAGCATTTTTTATCCATAAGTTTGGAACATCATACTTAGATAATGTGCTAATTGCTAAACATGATTACATAAAACAATATTATTAGTCTAAACTTTTTTTAGTAGATTAAGAAAGGAGGCTTGTATGCATTTGAATACACTATGGATAAATTCCAACGCGTTTGAACTACTTGATATATTCTCCATTAACTTTTCAGTAGAATCATTTAGCTGAACCAACTTGACCCGTTGTAAACAGATATAAAGTAGATCAACCACAAGTAAGCAAATCTAATTTTTTTCATATTGTCACCTCTACTTGCAATAAATGATATAATCTTGAAAGAAAATGTTGGGAACTTTTTACCTGTACAAGGAGGAACGACCAAAATTACGCCTAGTGAATTTTGCAGCATGTTCCAAGCTTCGACATACGATGGGCAGCAAAGCAACTACAAATTAATTCAAAGTTGGATAAATTACTGTGCAAGCCTAAGAAAACTTAATCACAAGTAACCAAAAATCGAGACATTGAGTGCCACTAACATGTAAGGTGAAGATTTGAAGTAACAAAGGTGAGACAGTAAATGAAATAGATAAAATCTTTGGTTGCAATCACTGATTGGAGCCACACTTGCACCTCCTGCAAATTCCATGCCCTTGGTTTCTGCAAATATGAGATACATTATTAGAAGGTAAGCAGTATTAGGAAATCATAATCATAATAGAAACTTTTACGAGTTTTAACATTACCCCATAAAGAGAGTAGAGAGAATACAATGACGAACATGCAGTGCCCATAAATGAGATTCGAAATGCTCTATTAGAAAGGCTTTTAGGTATAAGCGGGAACATAGCAAGCACAGCCACAACAAGGACCTGAGAAAAAAGTATATTGGAAGTTATGGTAATTAGTGCCAATGTTTAGAAGTAATTTATTTCTGACATAAAGCCACCAACGCATATATCATATTTCTATGTTATCTAATTGTCTTTAATCGACTTGCTCAGGGACGGAGCTATGTGAGAACCACAGTTGGCCATGGCCAACCCTCAAATTCTTAAATTTACATTACAGATAATCTAAGGATTTACATTACAGATAATCAATTCCGTAACACATTCATATGTTAGAAATTAAGCCCAATAATGTAAGCAATAGTCAATGGCCCACATCACTTTTGATTTACTTCCCCATATAGTCCAGTAAGATATACTTAATTGCTAGTTTAATGTAAATTTTAAAGTTACGAAACATGCATAAACAATATATGGTTTTTTAAATTTTTAGTTGAAATCCATTTTTAGATGAGAGTTTTTTGATATGATTAAATTTTCGAGTATACATGAAGCTTCCTAAATAAACCTTTACGTGTTCCTGCGTAGTTGGAAATAGGGCTGCAAACGAGTCGAGCTTTTATTGAGCAACTCGAGCTCGGCTCGAGCTTGAGCTTGATCGAGTCGAGCTTTTATCGAGTTCGATCCCGAGCTCGAGCTTAAAAATCAAGCTCGAAATATATATCGAGCCGAGCTCGAGCCTTTAAGAGCTCGGCTCGAGCTGTTATCGAGCTTTTCGAGCCTTAATTAATATCTACATTTGTATGTACATATATATGTATTTTTTTTATATGTAAATGATATTATTATTATTTTTTGAAAATTTTATACTATTTTACATAGTTTTTTACATGTTTTCACGATGTATTTTAATTATATATATATATTTGAAATGATTTTTATTATTGATCTTTAATTTTTAAATATATATAAAATAATTTTGAATATTAAAAATTATTTTTATATACAAATTCGAGCTTTTCGAGCCGAACTCGAGCCATTCAAAAACATTTTCGAGCCGAGCTCGAGCCTGCATCGTAAAAGCTCGTCGAGATTTCGAGCCGAGCTCGAGCTTACCCTAAATGAGTCGAGCCGAGCTCGAGCCCTGTCGAGCTCGAGCTCGGCTCGACTCGGTTACAGCCCTAGTTGGAAAGTTGTATTTTATTATATCTAGCTTTTCAGGTGTTTCTAAAAAACTGTCTGAAATTGCATTTTTTAATGACCTTATTACATTTTTATACACGTATATATATGTACATTTAACTGTTTTGATAATAGAAGATTATTTATGTACTTTATGTTGGAAGTAGTATCTTTCTACATGTAGAATATTGAACCTGGTTTAAAGGTGTGTTTTTTAAAATTACCTCATAGTTGAAAATATGCAATTTTTAATTCTATCATCTTGTTAAAATTCGCCTCCCAAGGACTAAATTCCTAGCTACGTCACTGGACTTGCTAACTTTCCGTTTTTATGATATCATTAAAGTTTAACTTGTATCTATTCCCTTTCATATAAGAACCATGAAGCCATGAATGACAAGGTTTAGATATCATTATTATTATTTTTAAGAGAGTATGAACTATAACTAATATGGGGGAATCGATACAACGATTTATATATACAGAAGTATAATCATACCCAAGCATTAACAGAAAATTGAATTGTTTGTCGATCCCAGCGTAAAGGAGTTGAACTTGGAGTTGATGCCCCTGCAGCTCTTGTAGTGGACCCTACAAAATTTTATTGCATCAAGTACCAAAGTATGAATAATTGCAGTTCTTTCTTAAAATCAATAAAACATGTGTATCTGTAAGGATAAAAAGAACAAAATGTTCTACCTGAGCTGGTAGGTGGCCTACGTTCGCTTGCAGATGATGACGATGACGATGATGATGTAGACGATCTTGCAGGCTGCGATGTAGTATTTGTAGTCATCGGCTCCACAACAAGATCACGGTCCTGGATACCAAGAAATGTACAAGGTTTCATTAACACGCAGTATATCGAAACCAATAGAAATCATGTGAGTTGTAGAAATTTATAAGGCAACTACTAATCCATGAATGCATAAACAACACATTTATAATATAAAAATGAAAATGCAACTACGTCATAAGGCGGAATCACAAGTGTTCAGCCTTCCTCGCTATCTATGGCTTATGTTCATATGTATCTTACTATTCAAGTTTTCAACTTATTTCGTTTCAACACAGGTTTATTGGTATCTATACACTATTTATAGTATCTCAGAGCAATCAAATTTTAACCCTATAATCACAAATTTCATTAAATTTGACCAAATTTAACCTTATCACTATCTTTACCAAATAAGGAAGACACTTTAAGCTACCTTCCCTAAATTGAACAAAAGGGTATGATATAAACCCTAACTTGAAAAAATAAGCAAAAGCTACAAATTTGTGAATCAAACAGAACAAATCTTGGTTACCCACAATATAACGTTGATAGAATTTGCGTTTGAAGTGAGTGATAACATCAGAACGAGAAGCCAAGTGAGGAGGAATAAGAACATTGGACCAGTAATCAGCCCATCTTGGATCGTTATCATAATCAAATGCTGCTGCTGCTATCTTCTTTAGCTTCTGTGGATCTTCTTCTTCTTCACCCATTATTTCTAATTACTCACTCAGATTCGATCCTTGCTTCTTCTTCTGAATTTTTGATAGATTCCGTTCCTTAATAAGGAGTTGCGACTAAATTTTGGTGTCATGTGATAGAGAGATTGTGGTGGATGGTTGACTTGGAATATTGTTGTACACTGTGCATAAGTGACTGTACTCTACATTAAGTTAGATGTTTAGTGTTTCTTGATTTTGACATAAACTAAAGCATTAGTTGATGAGAAATCAGTACCAACTATGAACATCACTAAGTTTTTTTGACCTTACATTTACCAGTATACATTGATTTCTATACAATAAACAAAAAAATAAAAAAATAAAAAAAATGATTTTTAAGCGTGTAGCCCCACTTTTACCTTCAGTTCTCCGTCGAAAAACCAAAGTTCAAGTAACTGAAGCTTGCTACTGCTAATGGTGCCGACGGCCATCACTTTGCATAGTGATGGACCGTTGGCACTAGTCTAATAAAGCCTCTCCTATCTTCTACGTAATGACTAAATTTCCCCTTCCCTTATTAAATTAAATATAAATATAGTGTTTTCTCACACTCCACCAATTCTATGTTATAACACCCCTCATTTATACTAATTTAAATAAAGTTAATCGGAAGCGTAAGTCCAAATAGATAATGATAATTTACATCGTTTTATCAAAATATAAAATTCAACCTTTTCAAAACATAATTTCACAACAGATGTGTTATATAAAACGTGATAAAACATTATTTTAAACAAATCCACTATCAGAGTAAGGCTTCACGGTCAAACATTCCTTCTAGTCCAACTTATTGCCCACCCAAATATATCAATAACCTGCAAGAAGTGTTAAGTGGGGGATTAGCATAAAGCTAAGTGAGTAGATAACTAATCAACAGGCTAACTTAGCTCAACAACTTTGCATACAACAATTAACACATAACCAACAAAGTAGACAATACCACCATTTAGCAAAGCAACAGGGCAACTGTTCAACTGGTCAACTTATCATCAAAGCAACTATTCAACAAGCAACGGACTTCATAATGAGGCATCGGTGGCTCTGGGGATAACCATAATACCCGGGAGGCTCCCCAAGAACACTTACCCAACCATATCCGTATGGCCATAACGGACGAGACCGATAGCTAGTGGTTATTCTCAACTAACACAGGAGGTGTGTTAAACCTTGAATAACCGACTAGCCCAACCAACCGTTCAACAACTCGTTGACCTCATTAACAACTGATGCCCGAAGGCCAACAACAAGTCCAGTGATCACATAAACAACAAATCACATATTCATCAGGTCAACGTTATTATATCAACCATATTATTACTAACTCTAATAATCATCATGGCAACTATAATAGTAATAATATGTTACTTGTTGTAACCAAACTCGTTACAACCAAGTTATACTGAGGATTAGAGATTCACTCACCGACCACCTCAGGCATCCACTCAGTAGTCTAATATCACTGAGTCTTCTGCTCAACTGGAATTACAACAAAATAGAACAAGTTAGTTACTTGTTTTAAAATATATATATAACATCATATTAATTCATCTTCATCAAACAACATATTTAATATCCAATATAATACCATCATTCAATCATAATAATCACTTTCTACCACAATTCACATAAATTGTTACTTATTTACAACAATTCAACATACTTCATCTCTAGATTATGAATAACCAATTAACATCATTAATTCATAATCATGTAACAAGTTTATGATTCCCATGATCACCTTATCATATTAATACACCTTAATCATTGTTAATTAACATCATGAGATCATATAACAAGATTATCAACCTCCAATATCACTAATTCTCCCAATCACAAATATTAAGTTTTATGAGTAATTAACCAACTAAGTTATAATTTTACTTTCTACTTATCAATTAAGTGTTCCCAATCATAAACAATACTAACTTCATCATCTAATTCATCTTACTCATCGTAAGCACTATAGCCCTCAAGAACACTTAATCAATTTCTTCAATTCTAAGCTAAGGGATATGTTATAATCATGGAATAAGCATCAACTAACCATTTTATACTCACTACAAACACAAATTCAAGATTAATCAAGCTAATTTCTTCAAATACTCAAGAACCCATTTTCAAGTTTATAAGAAATCAAGAAATCAACACTTACAAGTTGTTTATGATGATGATAGAAAGATCAAATCACGTTTTTGAAGCTTGAATCATAGTTCTATAAGCTCAATTTAACCTCACAGCTTGTTTCACAATTTTTTGAATCGTCCCTATGGAGCGTACGGTTCGGCCAGACCAAGAACAAGGAAGAACAGTGATTAATTCCACAAGATTTTGATGATTGATGATGATTTTTGATGAGGTTTAGGGTTTGGATCAACCTCTCGTTCTCTCCCGAATTTTCTGGAATGTTTTTAGGTGATAGGGATAAGGTTTTACACATATAAATGATAATATGTGTACTAGTTTTGTCCCCCGTACTTATTATTGTCTGGAACTTAAAAACCATATGCGGGGAAACATTATTTTATTTTACCGTCAACTAAATAAAATTAAAACAACCAATAATTTATTAGTCACAATAAATTATTCGACTATTATCACTATTTATTTCAAATAATACAACACACCTATTTTCTGACACACTTAATAATAATTCACAGTCAGAAAATATAAACTACTACTAGACCCGAGAACTGGGTGTTACAAATCTTCTCCCCTTTAAGAGATTTCGTCCTCGAAATTTAATCCCACTTAATCGATATAGATTAACACAACCCCCAATTATTCTCATTTCAATTCACTAATAATCTTTTTTTTTTTCTTACACTCGTTTAACCACATACTTATTCATTATTATAATCACACAAAGGTGATTACAATTTAATTCACTAATACACATCTTAATTCCCTCTAAATACTACATGTATTTACACATACTTATTCCCTTAAACACAGAATGTATATACCTCTTATTAGCTTACACATCATCAAGATATACTTCAATTTACTTTTTATATACACAGAAGTTGTGTGTTGTTCTCCACTAAATTTGTTAACACCAAACACATCAACTATCTAGTCACAATAATCGTTATACATATTCCATGTCACCCCCTAGAGTAACTTCTAAATTATGTATACATTTAACATCCTTTCTACAAGCACATATCCACATGTGCATATTTTGATACATTTTACTATACCACTATTCAACATATATCCTATCTCTGATAATTAACTGATCGTTTACATGATCATTCATATCCACTATGTCAATCTTAACTTGTAGTCACTTAACGTGTCATCTTTATTACAGCACAACTATAGCAACAATTACAACTATGACGACAACAATAATCATAGTAACAATAAGGGGTACCGAACACTACTACATGCATCTTAGCAACAAATTGTAACTCGATTCGTCTCCAATAGTTTAACTAATAATCATATACTTCTTTAGTCATCGCATTGCTATATTTTCCCCTTTCAGCAACTAGTTAATTATTACTTTACAACTTGCAAATATAATTACAACTCGATTATATGAAATCCTTTACTTAACAGGACTCCACAACCATATAATCATCAACATATAACATTAACTAATAAGCATTATGTAGAGGTCCATTTCTATAGATTAAAATTATTATCATTTAATCAACTAGCACCATGTTACACCAACTTGGATGCTAAGCAACACCTGTTAATACCAAACGTTTTCAACAATGGTATTTCAACAACACGAGGTGCTGTGATTAATCATCTCGTCAACAATATCAACACACAATTATTCACAGTCCACTGACCTCTACTTTGCTTAAATCAACTTTTTAATTCATACTATTGGCAATGCATCACACATACACATCAATTGGGCCATAGTTATCACATTAGCAACAACAACTTAGTGGTTTATTACTCTTTCA
This sequence comes from Helichrysum umbraculigerum, assembly GCA_949592205.1. Lineage (NCBI taxonomy): Eukaryota > Viridiplantae > Streptophyta > Magnoliopsida > Asterales > Asteraceae > Helichrysum > Helichrysum umbraculigerum. Next base: position 27,212,277 of record CATIUR010000006.1, on the reverse strand, counting down.
TATTAGTCCATCATTGACTATTTATCAATTACAGGTCAACATATCTTATCTGTGATTTTAAAACCACTTAACTTTATATGGTACTTAGTAACCTCAACAACTCCATGTGAAATGGCATAATATAAATACGTTGGCCAGACGTCGTCATATTATGTCAGTCACACTTTATTCTCAGGTCACTTCATACCATTCATCTCCTAAGTAATTATCTTTACTCTCACATATTTCTCAATAGTAATATCAACAATTTACACAATTATAACAACCTGTAATGGTAAGTATATTCCCAATTATTAACATAGGCACAATGTCTAATACACATATCATAGAGTTTACATAAGCAACATAGACATTCAACACCTCTTTTTATTATATCATTAACCCAAGTGTAATGTCTAACACTATTATTACAATCAACTTCTTTATTACCTGATTCAAGGTCGTTTACTAATTACATCACTTAACATTAATAGTACATCTGGTACTAAACACTTCATCCATACTACGTGTAATATTCAACATGTTTTCTCTAATCTTTACCTCTTTAGTTGTATTATAAATAAACATATCATATCAAACATACACATTATAACTCTATTGACAAATGCCAAATAAGTATAAACTCACACACTTCTTTTCAAACTCTAAGAATACTTATTTTAACCATTTCCAATATTTTAGATGACTCATTTACTTTATCCTATTTCACTTAGTCCATATAACTCAAGAACTTAAATCACCACCAACAACAGTTGGCCACTATTTGACAATACGACGAATACACAGCTTGAAAATAACTCATACTCAATAAAACTTAAGGACCTCTTAAAACAAGTTATAACGTCATATATAGTCATAGGAATGATCCCAGGGCTCAAAGAAACAAAAGCCCAATACAAAACGTAAGCTAAAAGTTCAAAATAAGGTCCGAAAAACAATAAAACGCGATTTTCGAGCCCTAAACGACCCCGAAGTGCCGAAAACTGACAGGGCTCATGGCGAAGCGATGAGCTTTGACCGTTGAGCCGTTTCCAAGTGACCCTGTAAATTTCGTCTTAATCGGACACCGAAATTTTCAAAAATTTTCTACGTCAAGTATTACGTCGAACGTCGCAATAATTTTTTTTTTTTTTTTTTACTAACTAACGCGATCCGGGAAAACGGGTCAGGATCGCGTTCCTCAGTGAAAAATGTTCTGTAACCAAATTAAGCATACAAACGCGATCCGGAGAAGTGAGCGGGATCGCGTTTCCAAGAGAAAACGCATCTTAACCCGAAATACACACACAAACGCGATCCTGGAAAATGGCTGGGATCGCGTTCCCAAGCATAAAAAATTCTGTGACAAAATAACACATACGAACGCGATCCAGAAAGATCGTTGGGATCGCGTTCCCAAATAGAAATCTGAGTTTCAGTAAAATTCAAATTTTTAGCCAATTTCAATCGCGCATAACTTTTTACTCGTTTAGAGTTAGACTCTAAAATTTTGCAGGCACGTCCACTATGCCAAAATGAAACTTTCCCTTTTTACACTTTTCCAATTTACACGTTTTACGATAAAACGGACGTACAACTCATTTTTGACCATATTCGACCATTTTGGTTGACACGCTATATTTCAAACGACTTGGTTTCTGACTTCCACCTTTTACCAACATGTTTCTATATACATTAGTGACGTATGGGCATATTCGTCACCTACAAACATTCATTCTACATTGTTTTGACACGTTGACCCGTTTAGGGGTCCAAATGGGCACTTTTAAGAAAATAATCACATTGACTACCCAAATCATTATCTTCACCTTTTACTACTATCTTTATGACTTAAAGTCACTTTAACATTCTTTTTAATCAGACCACTACTCATTTTAACATTTTAACCATCAAGTGACCCATTGGGCACTTTTAACAACCCATTTGGGTTTCAACTCATATTACCACTATTCCAACAACCATTCCACATTACGTTGACTATTCTAAGTCCAACAAACTATTTTTTTTTTTTCACCATTAGTGGCATGCTATAACTCTAAAGCACCAATTCACATTAAAATCACTATTAACAACTTATTCAACACAGCGTCTACACGACTTAACACCTTTTTAACAATTTCAAGTTCAACATAAACTACCCAGTTTATTTCACAACATATGAATAACATCAATTGACTCAAAACTAGGGAATCATATCAGTCTGACTCAACTTACTTTAGGGTAGATCAACATCATCATAGTAAAGTACACAATTCAAACTGAATTAAATTCAACAAGGTTATCGAGAATCACCTGATGCACTTAAGCCAGCAACAATCGAGGAATCAATGAGAATACCAGTCGGTTCCTCATATTCCTCCGTCTCTGCAACCAAAACAACATTCTAGCATCTTGTTTTAGGTTAGTACACATTCAATATCAACTTTCTCATGCAACCACTAATCCCCACCCCTGGAATGTTTGACTTGATACAATTCTAAGTTTGGGATTGAACATCTTATAATGTACAATTCACCCAAACTTATGCTCTGATACCAACTTATAACACCCCTCATTTATACTAATTTAAATAAAGTTAATCGGAAGCGTAAGTCCAAATAGATAATGATAATTTACATCGTTTTATCAAAATATAAAATTCAACCTTTTCAAAACATAATTTCACAACAGAGGTGTTATATAAAACGTGATAAAACATTATTTTAAACAAATCCACTATCAGAGTAAGGCTTCACGGTCAAACATTCCTTCTAGTCCAACTTATTGCCCACCCAAATATATCAATAACCTGCAAGAAGTGTTAAGTGGGGGATTAGCATAAAGCTAAGTGAGTAGATAACTAATCAACAGGCTAACTTAGCTCAACAACTTTGCATACAACAATTAACACATAACCAACAAAGTAGACAATACCACCATTTAGCAAAGCAACAGGGCAACTGTTCAACTGGTCAACTTATCATCAAAGCAACTATTCAACAAGCAACGGACTTCATAATGAGGCATCGGTGGCTCTGGGGATAACCATAATACCCGGGAGGCTCCCCAAGAACACTTACCCAACCATATCCGTATGGCCATAACGGACGAGACCGATAGCTAGTGGTTATTCTCAACTAACACAGGAGGTGTGTTAAACCTTGAATAACCGACTAGCCCAACCAACCGTTCAACAACTCGTTGACCTCATTAACAACTGATGCCCGAAGGCCAACAACAAGTCCAGTGATCACATAAACAACAAATCACATATTCATCAGGTCAACGTTATTATATCAACCATATTATTACTAACTCTAATAATCATCATGGCAACTATAATAGTAATAATATGTTACTTGTTGTAACCAAACTCGTTACAACCAAGTTATACTGAGGATTAGAGATCCACTCACCGACCACCTCAGGCATCCACTCAGTAGTCTAATATCACTGAGTCTTCTGCTCAACTGGAATTACAACAAAATAGAACAAGTTAGTTACTTGTTTTAAAATATATATATAACATCATATTAATTCATCTTCATCAAACAACATATTTAATATCCAATATAATACCATCATTCAATCATAATAATCACTTTCTACCACAATTCACATAAATTGTTACTTATTTACAACAATTCAACATACTTCATCTCTAGATTATGAATAACCAATTAACATCATTAATTCATAATCATGTAACAAGTTTATGATTCCCATGATCACCTTATCATATTAATACACCTTAATCATTGTTAATTAACATCATGAGATCATATAACAAGATTATCAACCTCCAATATCACTAATTCTCCCAATCACAAATATTAAGTTTTATGAGTAATTAACCAACTAAGTTATAATTTTACTTTCTACTTATCAATTAAGTGTTCCCAATCATAAACAATACTAACTTCATCATCTAATTCATCTTACTCATCGTAAGCACTATAGCCCTCAAGAACACTTAATCAATTTCTTCAATTCTAAGCTAAGGGATATGTTATAATCATGGAATAAGCATCAACTAACCATTTTATACTCACTACAAACACAAATTCAAGATTAATCAAGCTAATTTCTTCAAATACTCAAGAACCCATTTTCAAGTTTATAAGAAATCAAGAAATCAACACTTACAAGTTGTTTATGATGATGATAGAAAGATCAAATCACGTTTTTGAAGCTTGAATCATAGTTCTATAAGCTCAATTTAACCTCACAGCTTGTTTCACAATTTTTTGAATCGTCCCTATGGAGCGTACGGTTCGGCCAGACCAAGAACAAGGAAGAACAGTGATTAATTCCACAAGATTTTGATGATTGATGATGATTTTGATGAGGTTTAGGGTTTGGATCAACCTCTCGTTCTCTCCCGAATTTTCTGGAATGTTTTTAGGTGATAGGGATAAGGTTTTACACATATAAATGATAATATGTGTACTAGTTTTGTCCCCCGTACTTATTATTGTCTGGAACTTAAAAACCATATGCGGGGAAACATTATTTTATTTTACCGTCAACTAAATAAAATTAAAACAACCAATAATTTATTAGTCACAATAAATTATTCGACTATTATCACTATTTATTTCAAATAATACAACACACCTATTTTCTGACACACTTAATAATAATTCACAGTCAGAAAATATAAACTACTACTAGACCCGAGAACTGGGTGTTACATATGTCTAGTACATGCATCAAATATATGTCTAATATTAGTGCAACGGGTATATAGACGAAGTTGAAAGCTTTGTACATAGTATATGGTATTCTCCAATATAAATTGATGTAACAAAAAGTTTCAGTTAGAACTAGGTCTTTAAACGAACTGAACGTTCAACGAATATTTCAAGAACCGTTCGGTGAAAGTTCAATTATGTTCGTTCGTTTAGTTACGTGAACGGGAGCGAACATGATTTTCCGTTCGTTTAGATAAACAAACATACACATAAATATATCTCGTGCGTTCAATTACGATTGTGAACCTTCGTTAAGTCCGTTCGTTTTATTTTTATACTAGTTAATTTAATGTGCTGTGCACGGCCCTACATTCTAAAAAGTAATGTTGAATTTTTATAATTTTATTTGTATAGTGTTATTTTCTGACTTTAGTCTTCTTTTGAAATATATATATATATATATATATATATATATATATATATATATATATATATATAAAGATTGGTACTTAAGCACAACAAGAAAAGACGTTTATGTCTTCTTCTTCAAAACAGCAACACATTTAATAACTGCATTTGATAGACCTTGAATCTTAAATTACGGAGAAAAAAACTCAATTATAAGTTTCAATGAAAATCGTTAAATATATAGAAATTACTCGTAATTGATAACAATGACTTCTCATATTATTGGAATTTATCATATCGGATGAAAGATTTAGCTATTAGGTACATCCCACTTTTAATTTTTTGATTGTCCATCTTTGTCATAGTCCATTATGTTGTCACAATTAAAAACTTTCACAAAAAATCGGTTGACCTATATAGTTGGATGTGTATATGTGAAACGTTTAAAACATCTACTATCGAAAAAGAGAATTCTATATATAGGGATCAATTAGTAAGAAAAAGGAATCAGATATAATAGGTAACAAATTTAATAGCTATAATGATGTAAGTTATGTTGAGTTAATAGATATAAAAAATGACAACACCTTTAATTTTGGGAAAAGAAATAAAAGATATCTAAACAAACAAAAATACTTATATTAGAATCACTAATCTACATCAATAATCACATATGAATAAAGTTAACCACATGTGAACAAATATTTAATAAGTGGTTCTCACTTGAAATACGTAAAATGAACTTTGCTAAAAAATAAAAAATATGGATTAAAATATGAAAATGTTTGATATAAAATGTAAAATAAGATGTGTATTCTCCATAGAGAAGATATAAATATGACAAATTTTAAAATAGATTAAACAGAGTTTGCTAAAAATTAGAAAAATATAGAATGGGAAAACGAATATGTTTGATAAAAGCAACGATTAGAAGTAAATGTGTCAAAAGTGTACATGAAGATGATAAATTTTTTAGGAGATAAATTATTTATTATTATTATTATTATTATTATTAAGTATAAGTAGATTCAATATTCAAGTAGATTATTATTATTATTATTATTATTATTTTTATTATTATTATTATTATTATTATTATTATCATTATTAGTTTGTTATTAATAAAAATAAAAAATAAAATAAATAAAGGTTTGATGATGTGGCAAAAGAAGAATGAAAGTAGTTTTCTTTGTATATAATTAAAGATAAAGAAAAGATATTCTCTATATAATATAATATATAAACTACTCCGCATATAACTTGATGTAAACGTGAAACCTTTATATACTTCATTTTTATTTTGTTCATCTAAATTATGTTATATAATTTAATATCTTTCTCAATAATATTATTCGTGTTATTGATGTTTTTTATAAGTTTAATTCTTATCATTAATCTTGTGATTAAACATTAATTTATGTATTCGTTGGTTTTTGTATGTTTATGTTCATGAACAAACATATTTTCTAAATAGACGAACATACATAAGAAAACTCATTTTTTTGTTCAGTAAAACCTTAATGAAAGAACACGAACATGTTCTGTTTGTGTTCATGTTCATTTGGTTCATCTACGGGCCTAGTTAGGACCGGATCAAAGCTACTCGTGACTTAGAGTTGTGTGACTTTGTCCGAGCCTGGCCCAGGGCCTGTGAGGAATGCCAACCGTAGGGGGCCCAATTTATATAGGCTCAATTTACAGTTGCGTTAATAGGCTAAAACTTAAATAGCATAAAGACCCAACTGAAATACTGATTTACTGAATAAACAGTCAAATAATTCAAGCCCAACACAATCCAATAGGCCTTAATTTTGTTTGCAGTTTTGCACGTTGATCGTTTCGTTATTTATGAGTATATATATTTATTTATTTATATATATATATATATATATATATATATATATATATATATATATATATATATATATATATATATATATTAATTGATTGATTGAAGCATAACGAGTTTAATCAAGAAACAACTTACGTACGTGAATAGGATCGGAGTTGAAATTTTTGTCGGGGTTTTGTTCTGTCGATCAAGATTTCAACAGGTAACAGTCTCAAAACTTGCATACTTTTTATGTTTTGAATTTTGTTGTAGTTTAGTTTTAGATTTAGACTCATTATGCTCGGGACGAACCGGAACCGGAACAAATCACCTGTTAGTTTATTGCCCCCCTGGTATTTTATACTTTTTCTAAATCAATCGCTCAAGCCGCATTGCAATTTTTCATATATGTTAACCTAATATATATTGATTGATAAGAAAAAAAAAACAATTTGCTTCAAAAGTTTGGTTTAGCTCAAGCCGCGAAGAAAACCAATGAATATATCTATCCGCAACTAACCTGTTCTTTAATGTCGTCGATCTTTTGTTGATGAAATTAATTATTATACACTATAGTTAATTTGATTAATTGATTCTTATGATGATGATGATGATGTTAGATGGTAAACTAGCTAAGTAACAAATTAGTTCTTATGATGATGATGATGACGATGATGTTATTAATAAACTAACTAACGAATTATTATGGTACAACTTCGTTACTGGACAGATTCTACAATGGAATTGGAGATGGAAATGGAAGCTTCTGGCAGTGAGGAAGTTAAAGGATGGAACGTAATACCTAAAGATAAGAGATGGAGCTTCATAGGAGAAATCATAGAGACTGTGAATGTCTCGGTTAAACATAGTTTCCCTGAATTAGAAGAGCTTTTCGAGGAGGTTGGAAGCCAGGTGTATATAAGCCATGAAGCGCCTGGTGATTACAATTGGTATATATGTTGTTTATGTGTTTTTACTTTCTTTGCTATGTATTTAACAAACCCCCCATATCATTTAATTTTTTCTTCTCAATCATGACAGCCTTAATGTATTGAAGATTTGGCCTAAGTTTAGAAAAAGCACTGAATTACAAGAGAAGTATTCACATATTAAAGAACCAAAAGATATCGGAGAGGTAATCAAGAAAAATCTTCAGACATTTGCCCGTGACATGATTGACGAATCCTCCGTAGATGATGCTGGGTTTGTAGCTCTTTCATTATCACGGGAATGGCTTGCCAAGGTTTTTTTTTCTGTTCTTTTCTCTTTTTAAACGTATATTACAATTTTCACTTAGAAGATTTTTCTTGTTTCTTTGCAGTGCATTCATACCATGCTAAAAGATGGTATAGACACATGGGCACCAATACTTCCTATGGATATGGTAGCGGTAGAATTTCCGTCGTTGGACGAGAAAATACATGTGGGTTATTTGCGACGAGTTGCCATCGCAGACACGCTAACTCGTATGCTCCACTATTCTGGAGTTCATGTGTCTGAACCATTTCGTCATTCGCATTTGCATGAGGTTTGTTTGACTGTTTGTTATATTAAATCATTTTATATCTACATCTTTATTAAGGGATTCCATTTATTTCAGTTACATCCAAATTCGGACCGTGTGTTTATGATTAAAGAAAGCGAACAGATTTCGATTAAACAAAGCAAAACATATGACAAGGATTGGGTGATACATGTTGAAGATAAACCACTATTTATTATTGCAAAGACAGATTTTGAGCGTTCTTCTCAAGAGATGCGAACCTTGTGGTACTTTACTAGCTGAGTTTATCAAAACATAGATATCAGTTGGCTAGTACTGAGCCACTAAATGTATTGTCAACAGTGTTGCATTTCATCAATGATATACGAACAATGACTTTCAAATCTTTTGTCTGCATATGTAGGTTGGACATTGATAAAGTAAAATCAGACTGGATAGTATATATTACTCCTGCACGGCAACAAGAGTATATTGAAATGTGCTTCACTGTAAGTAACTTTTACACAGCACCCTAACATGTTCAAATAAAAAGTTGACAATATTTGAAATATTTTTTTTTCCAGGCTGCTACACAACTTGAAGGCTGGATCAAAACTGATATGAAGGGGAAGTGGAACCCATATCGTGGGAAAGAATACCCTGTATTAACTTATGCAGGATATCGAACTTGTACTCCTGAACCGGAAGAGTTGGCTAAGTTGTTAGGCAATGTCAAAGATCGTTGTGATGAGGTGGCAAAAGGTATACTGGATATTGTTCTTTATTTTCATGAATAAATAATGTGATTACCATAATTGTTTTGTTACAAAAATCATTCAACTTCCTTTGATAAAGCAATCTAGCATTTGACCTGTTTCGTTTTTTGTTGAAAGTATAGTTTTTCTTAAACCAATAGAGATAAAACATGTCTCAAATCTTCAATCCATCAATATTATAACGGGCTCGATTTTACAATGGCTAGATTTCCTTTCTATCAGACCCAGATGCTGAGTTGCTTGGGTATACTACTGAAGCAGTTTTAAGTTGTGTTCTTATGTAATTTTCTCATGTTGTAACATAATTTTTACCCTTGTTGTACTTATGCTGTAAGTGTTAATAATACGAGTAAAGTGGTAAAAGTCAACTTTAATCAGATTTTGAGTTCCAAATTTTCTTATATTGAATTTAACAATGTATACACCGAGATACCCTACCTTTAGGTCAAGCTTCGTAATTATACATATTCAATGTTTTGCCTTTTGTGTTCTGAACAGGTATACATACTTGAAAAACTATAGATTGGCTGATTGTACATTCGATTATGATGAGACGGTTAAAGGAGAGGTATTTTAATGATGTTCTTCCATTACTAGTACGTTGTGCCATTGTATATTGTATCTCTCATGTTTTGAAATCTTGACACCTATCCTGTTTTTTATCTGCTCAAATTCATTGATACATAAATAAGGAAATACTTTTGTTTATCTACTACATAGACGAGCAGAAGTTCATAGAATTGCCAATAGTTCTCGTAAAGGCATCGATGAGTTGAAAGAGGTACAAGTTTTTTTCTTCTTCTTCCGTTTCAATGTTGTTACAACATTCTTTGTAACATCCTAAAAATATGATGATATTATAAGCATTAATCAAGTGTAACGTTATAGAGAAACTGGCCTAATTGTAAGAATATTTATCGATAAGGTTAAAATTATAAATCTTAAAGGATTTTTAGGAAACAAGTCCGAATATTAGGGGACCTGTTATGTCAATATGATAAAAGCTTGATACGTGTTGTGTGGGAAGGCTAGCTACGTGTCAAAATTAGATGATGTAAAGAACAATCGAGCATAAGCCCTCTTCCTACTTGCTTTTCTCCCTTAGTAGCTTCATGCCCTTCCTTTCTTTTTATATGGTAATAAAATGGATAAAGTGAATTCTCTCTAATGGTGAAATTAGACTTCTTTCTAGATTTCGTTGATTTCAGGACTGAGTTTTATAGATTCCAATAGAGTCACCGCTCGCTTTTGCTTTTGACAAGATGCTCTGGTCCTTTCGGAAACTGTAAGCATTTCGTAAGCAAACAAAACTCGATATTAAACTCCCGATATTAACAAAATTACTTTCAAATATAACTAGTGCTAACGAGATCGAAACCCACCTAGAAGTTTCGGTAAAAGTTCAATTTAAGTGTGCGAGAAATAGAGAGAAAGTGACTCATCGTGACTCCATTTTCAAGCTTTAGATTTGGTAGAATTTCTTATCTGTAATAAGAGGTAATTACAAAGAAAAGCTTCATTTTCTTGTGCTAGTTATTATGATGATCATGTTACTGTTTGTCCGGAGTCCAGTTTTATGCATATGTTTGATTATAAAAGAAGTCACTAGTAGAACTCATTTTCTGACATGAAATCAGAGTGAGGAGATCAACTTTTGTTATAGATTATTGTACAAAGACTTTAGAAAGATATATGGATTACAGAGTTGAGTTTTTAATCTAAGAGAGGTCTAATAATGACCAGATGATGAGCTTTAGTTTGATTTTGTTTATTTCTGAATACAGCCATAAGAAGGCTTAGAATTGAAGCATTTTATGAGGTTTCACTGATTTTTTTATCATACGAGATTCTGTTTATCATGAAAGTAAATCCCAACTTTTATTGCATGAAATTAAGTGCAGAAGCAAGCAAATTTTGAGCCCTAAATTGCTGTTTTACAGCTGTTCCGGTCAGCTCTTGAAGATGCTGATCTGGGCTGCATTTGGGCTTAAAATGCTATCTCGGACCCAATTTTATTGCTTTCTTCTTCTTGAATATTAAGGGGATTAGTCTCTGGGAATGCACCCAACTTGACCTCGAAGTCTATTGTGTGCATCCTACTTACGGGTTGGGTTTTTAATTGTATGAACTTTCCAAAACAGGGGTATTGTTGTATTTTGCTGATGTGTCGCTCTGTGGAGATGCCACTTGGCTTGCGGATGGCGACACATCAGCAAAATACATCAATACCCCTGTTTTGGAAAGTTCATACAATTAAAAACCCAACCCGTAAGTAGGATGCACACAATAGACTTCGAGGCCAAGTTGGGTGCATTCGCAGAGACTTATCCCAATATTAAGTGAACAGATATATATGTTTGAAACAGGCTTCAGAGTTAACATTGGAGAAATATGAAGGATATGAAAAAGGTCAAGAACGTATGTTGGAATTCCATTTACTCAGGTTTACTGAGGTAAGACGAATATCTTAATGAACTTGTACTACTTTTAAACATATAAAACAAGTTGAAGGTATAACACACGGTTTTTGGAAATCAATACTTGAATTTATTTCCCTATTTTACTCTAAAACATTTTAGTTTCTTCTAATATATGGTTCATGTTATTTAAGTGTTCATGTTATTGTAATAATCTAACTTTCTTTTTCAGGTTCTCAAAAAGTCATCTATGTTTGTCTTGCCACATATGATGTGTGAATACCTTTATGATTTATCTGTAAAATTTAAGAATTACAACGATTTCGTGTGCACGGTATATTTACTTATGCTTTTTTCTCATACAATATTGAATTTAATTTTTGCATTTCTTAAAACCAAAGTTGATTATTAAAAAATTTGTTTAATTTATAAAAAGGAAAATGTGACACTTTTTTCTTCTTCTGATTTAGTGTAATTTTGTAAGTTTTGCTAGGTTCGGAGAAACCAGATCATTGATATATTTACTTACCAGTTCTTTTACTCATACAATTTGATCTAATTGTTCTTTTAAACTAAGTTAATATTTCTAAAAAGTAATTTGATTTTTAAAAGACATACATTATTTATGTTGGGATTCAGCGTAACTTTGAATGTTTTGGCAGTTTGGGTCTTTTGCAGAGACAAGCAGATTATTGTTGTGTGAGGCAACTGCAGTGGTAATGGAAAAATGCTTTGATCTTTTGAGGATCACTAAGGTTAAGGTAAGTATTATATGTTTTTCTTTTTTTTTTTAAAAAAAAATCGGTTTCTCGGGTTGGGGGTTTTTAGGGGTGTACATAAATGGGCCAGAACCGGTAAACTGAACCAGGACCGGACCAGAACCGAACCAAACTGAAGCATAACGGTCCGGTTCTCAGTTCTATCTTTTAGCCTTAATGGTTCGCGGTGCGGTTCGATTCTAGAACAAGTAAAAACGGTTCGGACCACCAGAACCAGTTCTGTAGGAAAAGATAAATACATACTTGATATTTGTATCCTTTGATATCGATAAAAATTGAGTTGTATTATTAGATTCATTAAAATTGTAATATTAATTATAAGTACATATGTTTTTTTTTAGATTTTTATCTTTTATACTCTACCCAAAAAATTCAACGTACGATTTATTTCTCTCCTTCGTCGTCCACACACAAAAAACCATTTTGTTACTTCTGCACACTTCCCCAATCATGATTTTTGATCAATTGTTAACGCTTAATCCATTTAATAATTCTTTTTGGGAACTTGAACTACGATATTCTTTTGTGTTCTACATACATGCATGTTTTGTTTGAAAAAAAAATTTAGATGCATCCATCTTATGTTTGAATTGCTGCAACGTTTTAGTTTTTGATTATTAGACGATTTTAAGTTTTTTCCTGATTTCTTGAGTCTTATATTTAATTTGATAACTACATACTTTTACACATCTTCTTATTTATAACATATATGTGCGTATATTACTTGGTTCGCGATTTTAAAGCAAAACCGCAGGAACCGAACCAGCACCACACCGGATCAAAACCGAATTACATGGTGCGGTTTATGGTTCTTGATTTTCCATTCAATGGTTTGCGGTTCAGTTCGGTTTCGGTCCGGTTCGGTGCGGTTTTTGGACCATGTACACCCCTAGGGGTTTTTACCCCTGGATTATGTTATGCGGGGCTATTCTTTGTTTTTAAACCATGAATTATTTAAGTATTTGGTTTAGGTTCTTCAATTTAAATTGTTTTGGATGTATTAAGATATCATTAAAACTCATTGTCATACTATTCACTATGAAGAAGTAAAGTATAAAGGATTATTTCAAAAACTAAGTCAAGGTTAAATAAATAAGTCAAAGTATTACAGTAGTATATATAAAAAAAAAAAAGTTAGTCACAATTCCACATTTCTTAACCAGTTTTGAACATTCTTTTTGTGTAGGAAGTAACAATCACTGCCCAACCACTCTTATCGAGATTACAATCATCCACGAAACTACCAATGGATGTATATACTCCTGTGGCTGTAGAAGTTGGCGCTGAGCCTGATAAAAAAAATACAAAAGATGGCTGAAAGAGAACAAATGGTTGAAAGAAGACTTGACCCTGAGTATGTGGATCGCTTCATTACTCCTTGTTTTGTTTCTGATGCCAGGTAACGCCAGGTTACGATATAAATGTGGATTTCTATAAAGAATTGCTAAGGTCATTGTTTACAAAATGACCCAAACGTGACATAAAAACCACCTTTTAACGACACCTTGTATGTGCAAAATAAATTTTTCTATTTTTGAATGGTGGGGGTGGGTGAAGGGAATTCAGTGGTTTATGTGCTTTTTAAAATAGAATAAATTCCTCTATTTTTGAATAAAACAAAAGGTATGGTTGGATCACATTGTCTCCAATCATTGACTTTAATAAAGTAGTTAAATATACCTTGTGTATAAGAGTAGGAATTATGTGTTTGCTTTGGGGTTGGATCTGGATCTATTAAGTTAGAACTTAATAAACACAAGTTAGTTGTTGCGAAAGGTGAGGTTTATGTAGAATGAATGAATGATTAATTGTTGTATTTTTTATACAAATGATGTGGTAAAATTATTATTATTATGGTTCCCTTGATCAGCTCTTGCGCAAGTGTTTTTCATGTCTACTGTATGTCTGTATACAAGAGAAGGACTTAGTGCTATATGACTGTTAAAAACCAACCGATTTTTCGATCTTTTCTCTATTCCTATTGCAGAGTTTTTGTTAACTTTTCAACATAGTTTAGTTGTACTTTTTTTGTTTTGTTTTTAATTTGTGGCGGTTGTTTTGATTTTCGTCAGGGACCCCACTAGAAATTCCCGGTGTGAGCTGTTTGGGATTCGTCTCCAAATTACAACAGACCCGATCTTTAAAAGGGGTAAGCTGTTTGGGCTCATTTCAGTATCGGATAAGTATGGGTTACGATCAGATAGGGGGTATCACTTATTTGGGCCTGATTTTGCTTATGTTTCTTTATTCAACCATGAGTGATATGATCCCATAGACATGTACAACCCTCGTCTTGTATACTTTGAAAATCCCCCTTCAATTCCGTTCTCTTCCTCCATTGAGGTTCGAATGGAAGTCTATGCCACCACTGAGGAAAAGGATACGTGTTTTCAACTTTGTTGTAGCGAGTTTGAAATAGACTCGGGAGAGATTTGGGGCAACAAGGATTCAAATAGTAAGTGTGGTTGTGTTACTCTTGAAGATGAAGATGGGGAAACAAACATGTACTATGTTCTATTAAAGGATGCAGTGGATGCTACTCTGAAGTTAAATGTTCAAGTGGAGGAAAATCGTGACGTTCATGGAAGTATATATGCTTATTATGGAGGGGACTTTTTTTATGATTGTCCTCCTTCAATGGACCAGTACTACAAGGCATTGCTTTTTAACTCTATAATATCAAAGAATGGCTCACTTCCACTGAAGAGATCTATGATGGCTTTACCCAAGAATGGCTCCCTCATAATTCAAGTACAATTGGCTTATGTTGATACAGAGGAAGAGGAAGTGATTTTATGTAGCCGTCACGAGTTCCCAACCAACAAAACTAGCAACATAGTTATTTTAGAGGGTAATGATTGCTCATTAGAATTACAACTGGACATCATTTTGGAATAGTAAGCACAATGTCTTGGATAGGTTTGATATATTAGGGTTTGTCAGACAATGTTCGGTTGATATATTATGTGGTTTGTCAGACAATCTTAGGTTATTATATTATGTGTTTGTCTGATATATTATGTGTTTGTCAGACAATCTTATGTTTTTAGGAATTTGTATCAACTTACATACATATTATGGATAATCATATCAATTGTCATTTTCTATCTATTATATTTAATTATGACCAAGGAATCAATAGTGAGTATTAGTTTCATTATAAATATAAGAGTAAACGGCAGCAAGGTTTGGCCAAATTGCAGGTGCAGTCCTTACAGGAACCTTGGGTTGCAATTTTTGTCCTTGGCTTGCATAGGTGCTTTTGCTCTCAGGTGTTTGGTTTTTTCGGGGCCACTATGTCTTTAGGTTATTCTGTTTTTTGTGAAACTCGTCTGGTTAGCTTTACAGTCTGTTTTCAAACACGTAATGGACATAATGTGTATTTGAGATTGGCAGAATCCATATACTGTAAAAGGGATTTTCGAAATTCTAAAGGCCTAAACTATCATTTAGAGCAAGGGGAGTGGGAAACAAAAATGTCAGCGTTCAAGAAAGCACATCATTTTTCTATGTTCAAGGATTTTCGAAATTCTAAAGGCCTAGACTATGGTATTCTTTATATGATATGTGCTTTCTTTTAAATTATGTTAACAATCTTATCTACGTGCTGTTTGTTACAATTAGATTAATCATTTTTCAGATCCAAATTTGACAATAAACTCCTAAATCCACCTTTTTATTTAACTATGATGAATGATGATGTATTAAGTTGTCTCTACCATATTTAGGTATAACTTTGCTGTGTTTAACTTTACACGTGTTTCCACAATTGTGAATGTTTATGTTTTAATTGTACTAGCATAATACCCGCACTATGCAGCGGAGTATTATATATTATTGTAATTAATAATTTCACGATAGTTGTATATTGTAATTATTATTTCAGGATGTATTACTTATAATGTTGAATCGATAATGATAACTTGATGTGTAGAGTTAGAGATTAGAAAGAGAAGAGGTTAAATGTAAAATTCAAACATTTTAAATTTTGAAGTGTTGAGTCTTAATTTTAAGATTTACAAAAATAGAGTATGGAGATGCATTATATGTATTATATAGATATAGATGTCTGGCCATTACGTAGAATTAATTATCGAGTAAAGTTATATTATAAATGTAAAATCCATCATCTGACGACTCCTCACTGACTAGCTTTACGGTCAATATGGAAGAGATAAATCCTGTAACTCATAATTTAAAAGAACATGAGGATACAGATTGAACTCTTGACCTACACATTTATGTTACATGTGTCTTAGATGGACCTAAAAGGCTAAAAGTAGTCATATCTTTTGATTTTTCTTAATTATTTTAGGATTATTGTGATATGAGTATATTATTATTATTATTCATTATATATGAATTTGAAACGCCCATAAAATTTTTTTTTTTTTTTTTTTTTTTTTTTTTAGCGGAATAATGATACTTAAAATTCGATTACATTTGGTCCCATATAAATTCAATCACAATTTGTTAAAAAGAGGTTCCTAAAGTCATAACATAAAAAGAGGTCTCTAAAGTGTTAAAATGTGAAATAAAGAGGTCTCTAAAGATCACTTAAACACTTATGCATTTTTGAATTTTACACAAACTTTACACAGCAACGCGATCCAGAAACAAGTCTTAGGATCGCGTTCATGTGTTCAAAATATTCTGTGATGAAAATACACTGACGAACGCGATCCTGACACCATAGCTGGATCGCGTTTGCTAGTTAAAAATCCGATTGTGGTGATTTTTCAAAGAGGAACGCGATCCTGAGAATACCTAGCCGGATCGCGTTCACTAGTTAAATTCCAGATCAGACCATAATTCAAATTTTGTCGAAATTCAAACGTGCATAATTCATAAACCGTAAGGAATTAGATTCTAAAACTTTACAGATACATTCAAATGGTCAAAACAAAGGTTTCCCTTTTTGTACTTTTTCAATTTTCACAAAAACGCAACATTTGAGCGTATGACTCATTTTCGCCCATTTTTGACATTTTTAGTGAACAACTCAAAACACAATCCACCCATTTGCAGCTTTTACACTCTTTACCACTTTTCCAAATTGCTCAAACACACTTAAAGCAACTGACAAAGATTTCAAAACCTCGGTTAAACTCGTTATACACACATGGGTTAATGTTGACCCATTTTGACACCTACGACCCATTAATCATTAAGTAACATACTAAGACTTCTATTTCGGTTTCAATACATACTTTACACCAGTTGTTGACTTTTAAGGTCAACTAAATCCAAAACCACATATTACATATTTCTAATGTATTTCAAAACAACTTGGGCGTATTTCACAAGTTTCATCAAAACGATACCAAAAGAGAGGGCTTGCACTTACAAGCTTGCAAACCAATCCACACTACTCTTTCTTGATTTCCTTATCCTTTCTTTGAGAAATATTACCTACAATACATTTAAATGATACGGAGTAAGCATAAAATGCTTAGTGAATACATAGGAAATCAATTAAGCAATTCAATCAAAAATAAAGCTATTATACTATCAAATAATAAACACAAATAGCAATTGATACCAATTGGATCCGCGGCCCATAAGATACGATTGTGCAAAGCACATATTTCGTTTTGGTTATTATTTCGTTTCATAAATACAACAATAATAACAATAACTTGATTATGTGAAATCTTTTGCTCGTAAACAATCCAAAATCACATAACCTTCACTTAATTGATCCACAATGTACTCACCTTAATATTCGATGATGGATTCACTTAGCAAAGATAATAGTTATTCCAATCCTTTATCACCTATACATATAATACATAGAACACAACCATTATTTAGAATTCACTAATGATCATTTCACTATAATTCATGATCATTTCTCCCCCCCACTTTGATTAGTTCTAATAGTCACTAATCAAAGTTCTTAATTACTTGATTTCTTACTAACATAACCTATTTATACTTCTATCATCACAATTAACTACTTATTATACTAATAAACTCAATTCAAGAGGATTTTAGCAAAACCCCAAAATTTCATCATAAACCCTAATCATGATTTCATTATTTTCATAGATTTGGATGATTACTAATAGTGATAATCATGCTAGAAATCACTAATTCAATCAATTCCATACTTTAATTCCCTCCAATTTGATGAAATTCACCAAAACCCATTAATCACCTAAACCCTAAGTTATAATTTATAAAGAAATCACTTACAAAGGGTAGAGATGATGATGGAGATGATGTTTAAGATGAAGAATCAAAGATTTCTGAAGCTTGGAATTGAAATTATGTTGAAGAATTGATAGAGATGATGATTCTGGCGATTTTTGTTCCTCACGGTCAAATGTCTGGAGAGTTTTAGAAACATATGAGATACATACGTATATTATATATTTATCCTATACTTTTATTTAATTTACAGTATGGAACTGAAGAATTCGATTGCGTTTTATATTATATCTTTTTATTTACTTAATATTATTTCATAAGATGTATATTTCTGGATACACTAAAATAATACCTCGAATATTGGGGTGTTACAAGTCTCCCCCACTTATTCTGTTCGTGTCCTCACGAACCATTCTTGATGTACTGCAGGGTAGTACACCATCATCCATTCTTCAGGTTCCCAAGTAAATTCAGAACCTTTTCGATGTCGCCATTGAACTTTAACAATAGAAACCGTCTTATTACGTAATTGTTTAACTTTTTGATCAAGAATTTGGACGGGTTCTTCAACATAATTCAACTTCTCATTTAATTGGATTTCAGGAAGAGGTACATATGAAGCTTCGTCAACAAGGCATTTTCGAAGCTGTGACACGTGGAATGTATCATGAATACCACTAAGCTCATCCGGTAATTGTAACCGATAAGCTACACGACCAACACTATCAAGTATTTCGAAAGGTCCAATATATCTTGGACTTAGTTTTCCCCTCTTACGAAATCGAATGATACCTTTCCAAGGAGAAACTTTTAACATTACTTTATCACCAACTTGGAATTCAATTGGTCGTCTACGTTTATTAGCATAAGATTTCTGTCGATCTTGAGCCATTTTTAACCTTTCACGAATTTGATCAATCTTTTCAGTAGTCATTTGAACTATATCAGTACTGCCTAGCTCACGTTGACCGACTTCTCCCCAACAAATGGGAGTACGACACTTTCGACCATAAAGCATTTGATATGGTGGCATCTTTATGGAAGAATGATAACTGTTGTTATATGAAAATTCCACCAATGGGAGATGAGAATCCCAGCTACCACCAAAGTCAATGACACATGCTCGCAGCATATCTTCTAGAGTTTGAATAGTACGTTCACTTTGTCCATCCGTTTGAGGATGAAATGCCGTACTAATATGTAGTTGAGTATCCAAATCTTCTTGAAATTTCTTCCAGAATCGAGAGGTAAAACGAGTATCCCTATCAGAAACAATAGAAACTGGTACTCCATGGCGAGCAACAACTTCACGAATATAGATTTCTGCTAATACTTCAGAAGATGATGCTTCCTTGATAGGTATAAAAAGAGCACTTTTTGTTAATCGGTCCACAATCACCCAAATGGCATCATGCTGGCGAGGAGTTCTCGGCAGCTTTGTAACAAAATCCATGGTGATGTGTTCCCATTTCCAAACTGGAATATCCAAAGGTTGGAGTTTTCCATATGGTTGTTGATGCTCAGCTTTTACTTGCAGACAAGTGAGACAATTTTGAACATATTTAATGATATCACGTTTCATACCAGGCCACCAATAATCACATTTCAGATCACGATACATTTTGGTGGCACCCGGATGAACAGAATATTTCGATTTATGGGCTTCATCCAATAACAATTTCTTCACATCACTCGTTACTGGTATCCAGATTCTACCATAACGAGTTCTCAGCCCTCGAGAATCTTCAATTAATTCAGAGATTTGACCTTTTAAACGTTGTTTATTCAGGTCATTAGAAGATAATGCATCGATTTGAGCAGCTTTTATAGAATCAAACAGCTGAGGAGATACAATCATACTAAGGGATTTCACAGAAAGAATACAATGAGTAGCCTTTCGGCTAAGAGCATCCGCAACGACATTAGCCTTACCAGGATGGTAAAGAATGTCACAATCGTAATCTTTGACCAGATCAAGCCACCTTCTTTGTCTGTTATTCAAATCTCGCTGATCAAAGAAATATTTCAAGCTTTTATGGTCAGTATAAATGGTAGACTTGACTCCATATAGATAATGTCGCCAAATCTTCAATGCAAAGACCACAGCTGCTAATTCAAGATCGTGAGTAGGATAGTTTTGTTCATGAGATTTAAGTTGACGCGAAGCATAAGCTATAACCTTCCCACGTTGCATTAATACACAGCCCAAGCCAAGCTTAGAAGCATCACAATAAACCACCATATCCTCATTACCTTCCGGTAAAACAAGGATAGGAGTCTGACTGAGCTTTTCTTTCAACAATTGAAATGCTTTAGATTGTTCTTCACCCCATTTCCAAGATACACTCTTTCGAGTCAATTGAGTCAACGGGGTAGCAATCTTAGAAAAATCTTGAATGAAACGACGATAGTAACCCGCAAGACCAAGAAAACTTCTGACCTCAGTGGGGCTCGAAGGAGGATCCCACTTAAGAACTGCAACAACTTTAGATGGATCAACTTGAATACCATGGACATTAATCACATGTCCAAGAAACTGAACTTCACGCAACCAGAATTCACACTTGGAGAATTTAGCATAAAGCTTTTCACGTCGAAGCATTTCCAGAACTTGTCTCAAATGAATTGAATGATCACTCTCACTTTTAGAGTAAATGAGAATGTCATCAATAAAAACAATCACAAATTTATCCAGCATAGGACGACATACACGATTCATCAAATCCATAAATGCAGCTGGAGCATTGGTTAAACCAAATGGCATGACAACGAATTCATAGTGACCATAACGGGTTCGAAAAGCAGTTTTAGAAATATCATCTTCCTTTACCTTCAACTGATGGTAACCAGACCGAAGATCAATTTTTGAGAAGAAACTGGCACCTTGCAGTTGATCAAATAAATCATCGATTCGAGGCAAAGGGTAACGATTCTTGATGGTCACTTTGTTTAATTCCCGATAATCGATACACATACGTAAGGATCCATCCTTCTTTTTAACGAATAACACTGGAGCTCCCCATGGCGAACTACTAGGACGGATAAAACCTTTATCAAGAAGTTCCTGCAGTTGATTCATCATCTCTTGCATTTCGGTCGGAGCTAACCGATAAGGAGTCTTAGCAATTGGAATAGCTCCAGGAATTAATTCAATTTTAAATTCAACTTGTCGATCAGGTGGAAGACCAGGGAGTTCATCAGGAAATACCTCCGGGAATTCATTGACAACAGGGATATCAGAAAGTACAGCAACAGATTTAGAGTTATCAATCACGTGTGCCAAAAAGGCTCGACACCCATGTGATAACAATCTTTTAGCTCGTGCATACGTGCATACAGGAATAGTTCGATTGATACGTTCGCCATAAACAGTTATATCCTGTCCGCTAGGTGCTTTCAGGAAAATAACTTTTTCATGACAATTGATTACACATTTATTTCGTCCTAACCAATCCATTCCTATTACTATGTTGAACTCCCCCATTTGCATTGGGATTAGATCAACATTAAATTTCGCACTTCCTATTTCGATGATACACCCCTTATACACATCAGAAACTATTACTAGCTTATTATCAGCTATTTCAACTTCTAAGGGATGATCAAGTTTAGATATAGAAACATTTAAACATTTACAAAACGAAAGTGATACAAAAGATCTGGAAGCCCCAGAATCAAACAAAACATGGGCAGGTATAGAATTTATAATAAAGGTACCTGTCACCACATCATGTGATTCCTTAGCCTCCTCCGCTGTAATTTGAAAAGCACGGGGTTTGGCCCCCGATCCGGCAGTTGTCCCTTTCTTCTCAGAATCTTTTCTTTGTTGTTGCTTTCTCTGTTCTTCTTTCTTAACGGGACAATCAGCCTGAATATGATCGCTTTTGAAACAGGTGTAACATAAACGAAAAGGACTAGGGCAATCCGGTGCCATGTGTCCAGGCCTCCCACACTTGAAACATTTACAATCCCCAAGATGTCTTTTTCCACATTTATCGCATAATGGCCATTCACGAGTACGGGGTTGAGAAAACTGTTGTTGTGATTGAGATTTTTGTGAAGATTGTTGTGATGGTGATTTCGAATCAGTTCTAGTTTTCTTAAACGATGATGATTGAGATGGAGCAGATTGCTCAGCTTTTCTTTTACTAGCATATTCAGCACGCTTAGCTAGTAAATCTTTTTCTCTTACTAAGGCTCGATTCAATATCATTGGAATATCCTTATAGAATGACTGATCAATAGATTCACGGATTTCGAGATTCAAATGACGATAGAAATGATCAGTCAACAACTTCTCATTAGAAGTGTACTCCGGACAGAAACGAGATTTTTCATGGAAGGATTTGGAATATTCAGCTACAGACATCCTTCCTTGATTAATCGCAAGAAATTCACCCTTTAACTTTTCTAGTTCAGCTGGTGGTGAAAATTCACTTTTGAATAATTCTTTAAACTTGTCCCAAGAAAACTGAGATGCTGTTTCGAACCCATAGGTGTCAATCTTTGAATTCCACCATTCATGAGCATCACCTTTGAGTTGGTGAGCAGCAAACAGCACTCTCAAATTATCAGGACATTTAGATAACAGAAACGTTTCCTCCATTCTACTCAACCACCTAAGACTAGCAACAGGATTCAATTCACCTTCGAATTCGGGTGGTTTACAGCTTGAGAATTTCTTAAAGTCATAGCTTTCAGCCGACCCTTGAGCAGTCATGAGTCCCGCCGTAACTGGAGGATTCGTCAAGATAGGATGTTGTTGTTCAAATTCTTTTAATTTATCACTCATTACTTCGTTAACTTTAGAAGTCACTATATTATCTACTTCGGCAATTATTGTTGGGCCAAACTCTTTAAAGGCTTGCCCAACGATTTGTTTAATCGTTGCCTCATCATCAGGATTTAGACGTCTATCACCTTGGTCCATTGATTCCATTTACTACAGTGATTAACAATTTAATCAACAGATTCCAATTTTCGTATAATAATAGAAATTAAAGCAATCCTATACAACCATTAAGAACAACCATTCACCAAAGCCATATTACATTCAAGGGTCTTGAATCACCCATGTGCACTAGTATAATACAACTGCGTTGGCCAGACGTAGACATATTATACTAATTACACACTTCTATTCATTCCTCTTGAACGTATTTAAGCAAGGCAACAATCATTCTTAAGGTTCCACATCAATTCACAAAACAAGATTCTATCACAATACAATTATCAACATAATCATAGATTCGAAATAGTTTAAGATTATGCAATCCTAATGTGGATTACGTAATTCTCTTAAACTATCGCTCTGATACCAACTTGAAACGCCCATAAATTTTTTTTTTTTTTTTTTTTTTTTTTTTTTTTTTTTTAGCGGAATAATGATACTTAAAATTCGATTACATTTGGTCCCATATAAATTCAATCACAATTTGTTAAAAAGAGGTTCCTAAAGTCATAACATAAAAAGAGGTCTCTAAAGTGTTAAAATGTGAAATAAAGAGGTCTCTAAAGATCACTTAAACACTTATGCATTTTTGAATTTTACACAAACTTTACACAGCAACGCGATCCAGAAACAAGTCTTAGGATCGCGTTCATGTGTTCAAAATATTCTGTGATGAAAATACACTGACGAACGCGATCCTGACACCATAGCTGGATCGCGTTTGCTAGTTAAAAATCCGATTGTGGTGATTTTTCAAAGAGGAACGCGATCCTGAGAATACCTAGCCGGATCGCGTTCACTAGTTAAATTCCAGATCAGACCATAATTCAAATTTTGTCGAAATTCAAACGTGCATAATTCATAAACCGTAAGGAATTAGATTCTAAAACTTTACAGATACATTCAAATGGTCAAAACAAAGGTTTCCCTTTTTGTACTTTTTCAATTTTCACAAAAACGCAACATTTGAGCGTATGACTCATTTTCGCCCATTTTTGACATTTTTAGTGAACAACTCAAAACACAATCCACCCATTTGCAGCTTTTACACTCTTTACCACTTTTCCAAATTGCTCAAACACACTTAAAGCAACTGACAAAGATTTCAAAACCTCGGTTAAACTCGTTATACACACATGGGTTAATGTTGACCCATTTTGACACCTACGACCCATTAATCATTAAGTAACATACTAAGACTTCTATTTCGGTTTCAATACATACTTTACACCAGTTGTTGACTTTTAAGGTCAACTAAATCCAAAACCACATATTACATATTTCTAATGTATTTCAAAACAACTTGGGCGTATTTCACAAGTTTCATCAAAACGATACCAAAAGAGAGGGCTTGCACTTACAAGCTTGCAAACCAATCCACACTACTCTTTCTTGATTTCCTTATCCTTTCTTTGAGAAATATTACCTACAATACATTTAAATGATACGGAGTAAGCATAAAATGCTTAGTGAATACATAGGAAATCAATTAAGCAATTCAATCAAAAATAAAGCTATTATACTATCAAATAATAAACACAAATAGCAATTGATACCAATTGGATCCGCGGCCCATAAGATACGATTGTGCAAAGCACATATTTCGTTTTGGTTATTATTTCGTTTCATAAATACAACAATAATAACAATAACTTGATTATGTGAAATTCTTTTGCTCGTAAACAATCCGAAATCACATAACCTTCACTTAATTGATCCACAATGTACTCACCTTAATATTCGATGATGGATTCACTTAGCAAAGATAATAGTTATTCCAATCCTTTATCACCTATACATATAATACATAGAACACAACCATTATTTAGAATTCACTAATGATCATTTCACTATAATTCATGATCATTTCTCCCCCCCACTTTGATTAGTTCTAATAGTCACTAATCAAAGTTCTTAATTACTTGATTTCTTACTAACATAACCTATTTATACTTCTATCATCACAATTAACTACTTATTATACTAATAAACTCAATTCAAGAGGATTTTAGCAAAACCCCAAAATTTCATCATAAACCCTAATCATGATTTCATTATTTTCATAGATTTGGATGATTACTAATAGTGATAATCATGCTAGAAATCACTAATTCAATCAATTCCATACTCTAATTCCCTCCAATTTGATGAAATTCACCAAAACCCATTAATCACCTAAACCCTAAGTTATAATTTATAAAGAAATCACTTACAAAGGGTAGAGATGATGATGGAGATGATGTTTAAGATGAAGAATCAAAGATTTCTGAAGCTTGGAATTGAAATTATGTTGAAGAATTGATAGAGATGATGATTCTGGCGATTTTTGTTCCTCACGGTCAAATGTCTGGAGAGTTTTAGAAACATATGAGATACATACGTATATTATATATTTATCCTATACTTTTATTTAATTTACAGTATGGAACTGAAGAATTCGATTGCGTTTTATATTATATCTTTTTATTTACTTAATATTATTTCATAAGATGTATATTTCTGGATACACTAAAATAATACCTCGAATATTGGGGTGTTACAGAATTGGATAAAATATTACACATTTTTATTCATACCACTAACCATGGGCGGATCCAGCGCTTTAGGAGGGGGTCCAGAGGCGAATCCATGTGTTTGTTAGGTGGGTCAAATGACCACCATTAGAAATGAAAATTTCCTATAAAGCCCAAAGAAATTTCAATTTGACCCTCCTTAAAATTATGATTTGACCCCCCTTATCTTCAAACTTCTTTGAAAAGGACTAGTATGGTACCCGCGCAATGCGACGGCACCTCATACGTTAAAGATGGTGTTAGTTTACTATGGTTGGTAATAAAACTTGTAGTGCACTTTTCTAAGTGATACCACATCACCCCAACATATATCTAAGGTCGTAGCGAAAAACGATCATCAAGAGGTAACTAATTGATATTTAGCATCTAATAAGTTAAAATCAACACATATGTATCAATTATGAGTTTCATTAACATAGGCAATTATCAAGATTCTAAAAGGACGATTTGAGAAATAAATAGCTTACGAGTATTATACAACTCGAGCCAGTTAATTACGGTGCCTAAATACATTAGCTATATGACATATATATGGTTAATTATCAAACTCAACTAAATAAATAAAACTAACCTAGATATATAGTATAAGTGGTACAAATGAGATGATTATGATATAGTAGAAGGAAATAATCTACATACATGGCTTTTTGCATTTTTATTCCGTGAAAGAGATGACATTAATTTCGATATTCATATTCATTTTGAGGATTACCATTCATTAATTAAGTACAAATATATACCAAATCTATACAAGGTAACAATTTACTACCTTAAATCAAGCAAGAGTTAACCTCGAGACTCAATTTTAAAGTGAACGGGCAAAATAGTCAATTCCGATATTACACATTCTAAGTTAGTAAGGAAAAGCTGGAAATGATTTATAAGGGATTAAGATAGTCCACCCATTAACCAAATTAGCCCAATTGCAATAATCATGTCAATAGAAGTATGCAGTAGATAGAATTTACGTGATCATGGTATTTCAAGTGATTGCACATATAAGCATACAACTTGTATCTTCGAGAAGTTTGTTAATTTAAAAAGAATATTAGATACTTCCTTTAAACTTTTTATGTTCTTATATAATTACTAATTTGTTATATATTTGTTGTAGTTTCTTCGATTGATTATCGTAAATTTTGTTGTAGATATTGTTAATTTTAACTGCCGGGCTATCTTAGTTTTACAATTTGATTTGGATTATGCTAGGATGTTAAGTTTCTTCAAGTGAAA